>CM046787.1:3588774-3838774 GCA_025617405.1 Perca schrenkii
AGTTGGAGAGAGACTCATTAGCAGCAACAGCAGAACAGTGTTTCCCACAGCTACCTGACCTCCTGCCAGCCAGCCTGCTCAGAACTAAAGTGTTCTCAGGGACACGCTGTCACCTCCTGACCTTGTGTGTGTGTGTGTGTGTGTGTGTGTGTGTGTGTGTGTGTGTGTGTGTGTGTTAAACTGTCTCTGTTACCCTAGGGGTCGTGACCCAATCGTTCTCTCATTCTGCTAATTTTCATCCAATTTGGTTTTCTGTGATGCTTTATCTGTGGGAGTCAAGTGATGCAGCGGAGCATGCATGATGTCCAGACTACATTACCCAAAATGCTATATTTAGCCCACTGCAGTGTGTGACTCAGCACAGCCGAGCCTAACTCTTACTTGTTATGCTGCAACACTATATGTACAGCTACGTGATTATTTAACTTGTATTTCTTTTCAGAAAGACTGGGCCACAAAAGCAGCATCATAACAAGCATGATTGCTGGAAGCCACATGATAAAAATCAAGATTGTACCGCCAGAATACAGAAACACATGCTCACACGGAATCTGCAAAAAAGCAGATTTTACGACAGATTTTCCAAGGATTTAAAAAAATAAAAAGTCATCCAGTTCATGGCAGTTCTCTGTGATAAGCAAAAGGCAACTGGAAGAATTTCTTGATGAATTTCCTAAAGAATTTCTTTCTTCTTCTTCCACATGTACTTCAAGAATTTCTAGAAAGTCCCGTTGCCGTTGCTTATCACAGAGAAAACTCAGAATGTTGACACATCTCCACACAAAGTAGAAAAACAGTCTTCTAAATTCAGCAGATTTTCATTATGGATCACCAATGAAAACAGTAAAAAATAATCTGCAGATTCCGTTTGGGTCTTGATCAGTGGCATTCAGGGGTTCCTATCCACGGGTAAATCAAAATCATATGCTTATAGGTTTGTCAGACACTGAGGGATGTATTAGTCTGAGATTAAACACGCATTATAATTACAGTAAGGGTTAATATCCATTCATAAGCATGTGTCTGTGTGTGTGTGTGTGTGTGTGTGTGTGTGTGTGTGTGTAATCCTCTTTCTGCTATCTTCCTGACACAACGAGACGCACAGACAACCTCTCTTGTCCTTAGGCTGCTCATATGATGCGTCCATACAGATGGCATGCTGCGTGTTACGGCGGACACCATCTGTAGAACGCATGGCTGCCATTGTGCATATTGACGTGTGAGTGCTATTAAGACTGTGTGAGAATGCGTGTTTGTTCTGTACATGCACATAAGCATATGTTAAGCGTTTCAGAAGGTACGTAGGGAGCGTGTGTGCTCTGTGCGGCAGTGATTAGTGTGCGATTAGTGACATGAAGTGTGGATGAGCAGTGAATACCAAACACATTTCCATGCAGGGCATGATCATGTATGGTAGCATGTTTCCAAGCCTCTGTATGTATATAGAAGGCATTCTGGGGGCTCCGTGTATCGTGTGCGTGGGAGGGAGTTTCTCAGTTGCAGTTGTGTTAAGAAATACCACTTGACCTGACTGACCCTCTTTGCTAGCGATGTAAGGATACACTGAACTCACAATTTCGATACGATTCGCGACTTTAAGTTCAAGATACGATTTTCAAAAATTTTTAACAGATGAGGAATGAGCTGCAGACAAATGACTGTAATAAAATAATCCTGTGAACTGTGCAAAACAACAGATGTGTCCTTTTAACAAAAGTGCAATTCAAATTGAATTTCATCAAAAATGTATTTAAATAAAAAAAAAAAACTTCAAATAAATAAACCAAGTAGACATAGTGACGTCTGAAATCAAACAAATGAAATCAAAAGTAAATCACACCCTTGGCCGTTTGAAAATTGCATCACAATTCTTTTTCTTTTCTTTTTTATCTCAATCGGTTGTTTTCTTTATATATTTAACGGATTCACGATGCATCGTTACATCCCTAGTCATCACTGTCAAACAAATACAGTAACATAAAAATAAATGAGAACAAAATCTCTTGGTTTGTTCAAACAGTCTGATCAAAGCCCTCATTTTGACGAGAACCAACCTTGCAAGTGTTCTTGGGCAATAAGACACTGATTCCACTTTACCTCTCCAGGATTGATTTCCTGACCCCGACCTCTATTTGTTTTGCTCGATAAAACACATCATTGTAGGTCAAAATCTTAAATTTAACAGGTCATAACTGTCGCACCAGGGAGGGACTTATCAGCTTGTTGGTGATCAACCTAAAGAATGCTTGCATCATTCTTTGGACCAAAATGTTTTATAGTTCCAGCTGCTGGCTCAACAGAGCCTGAATTGGACCAAAAAAGGTGCCAGTACTCTAACTCAGCAGTTGAATGACATGATCATTGCACGTGTCTTGGATATATGATTATTCGTACGTATGCCTAACCTGATTCGACTATCAATCTCACAGTAGAATCGTTGCAGTGTCTGGAAATGTGCTCATGAAACAAAGGATTATTCTATTTGGGCTATATGGGTAGTGGTGATTGTCTGATTTGCCATAGAATTGCTTGGTTTCTCCCAATAAATCATGATGTATAGCCTATTTCTGTATAAAGATCAGCCTATTAATAATACTGTTAATAACAATTAGAAGTAGGGGGGTACTCATGTGGACCAGAAGTGCCGGTACCCAGTACTGGTGAGTACTTGCCTATTTCAGGCCGTGTCTAGCTATATACATCAGGGGTTTTCAATGTTTTTTAGGCCAAAGGTTTAAACATAATTTAACTAACTATTGCTTTCATGTGATTTTCTTGAAAACATGTAGCGCATAGAAGGATTTAATCTTGATACAAATACATTCATACATTTCATGTTCCAAGACCATATTTGGGGGGATTTTCCACAGTAAAACTGCACACCAAGAACAAGCCAAATTATCTCACCCTCCTGGCAAAACTTTTTGTCTGTTGTTTTAAGGAAAGAAAACATGTTTCTGGACTAGATTGCATGACTCTGTTGACAGATATTTTACAGTGTATGGATAAGAATACTTGACTTGTCTGTGGAGATAACCCTCTGTTCTTTCTGCATGAATGTTTACTCTTCATTGAACTGTTGCAAGTTTAAAGTGAGAAAATTGCCCAGAGGCTACAAAGTTGTTCAGCTGACCATCCCAGCATGTGATACCGGAACACACACACACACACACACACACAAACACACACACACACACACACACACACACACACACACACACACACAAACAGATATCGCGAAAATATGTTACGGAGATCAAATTTCACTTGAATGTAACACAGAGTATTTGCCAGACGGTGAGAGCTCTTTAAGATCATGTGTCAGGTCGCCTCGAGAGGTTAGGAAGTCCACACAGCGCTGAAAATCAGCGGGTACTGAGAGAAGAGCTGTCACCTACAGTACACTGGCATCAAACTTGTTTGCTTATTTCTTCCTGTGAAAGGCTCATTGCATGGGTGGAAACTGGTCTTAATTTAAGAATAAAGGCATTTTAATTTTGCACAAGTCCTATGGAGTGCCTTGGATTGTTGTTGAAGGAGACATGTATTTTTGAATCTTTGGTCTGAACTGGGCTTTAGTGAACACGATACAACAAAGACCCAGCAGAGCTTCCACTCCTTTGTCTGCAGTGGCTTTATTTGCTGTTCAGCATTCTGGATGTGTTGTGAATATGTTACATTGATTCCATTATGTTTTTTTTTTTTTTTTAAACAAAGACTCTTTTATCAGTTTGTATTGGTATTATACATGTGTATCATGAATTGTTACACTGTTTTCCTAACTTCCTGAATATATATGGGAATGAACCTACCTTGAACCAATCCTCCTTTCCTATGAAGCCTGTTTCTTATCGTTCTACTCTTATGTCATACAAGTAAATGAAGTGATTGTTAGAAAATGTATATATTCTTGTGTGTCTCATTTAACCTTTAGAACATTGTGAACTGAACCCTGCTTCGTGTCGATTTATTCTCCAAGATCTCATAACTTCTTTCAGAATCAACTGACAGAGGTCAAGCCAGTAGATGATAGGATACGGAGCACAAAACAATCATCAACGGTAGAGCCCGACCGATATCTCATCGATGTTATCGGCCGTTATTACCGATATTAGGCATTTTCCAAACTATTGGTATCGGCATTTATAATGGGCGATAAAAAAAAAAAATCATTCATCAGAATAATTTATAATTTATAATGACATTTATAATAATAACCATGTTATGAGTGTTGGCGTTGCATAGTTTTTCCACCAGACGGCGCTCTACACCGTCCACGTTGGCAAACATTTTTTAATCACCAAATATTTGTATCGGTATCGGCCTTAAAAATCCTTTATCGGTCGGGCTCTAATGAACGGATTGTTTTGTAACAGGATGTATCATTATAAAAGGATGTAGTGGAATAATATTGGACCTTAGACTGAAATTCAAACGTCAACATGTGTATCAATGAGAGGAAAGATGTCCGATCAATATCGGGCTGCTAAGGTGCACAAATGTATTTTCAATAGATTTTTCCCTTTCATTGATTCTAGTTTGGTGTCATATTGCTGGATCAGAGTGAAGGCGATTTGAAACCGCAGTGTACTGTATGATGGTTTTGTGATATTGCTTTTCCATTATAAAGGCTAGGACGTTTTGAAATGCATTAGTGAGGTCATCACATATGGAGCTGGTAGGGATTCAGTTTCTTACTCAAGAACACTTCACCGGGGGGGGCTGCTTGCTTGGTTGGGTAGTTTAATATATTTTATGTACAAAGCATGATTTATTGTTGTCATGTTTTATAAATTCATCATCTGTTTTGTATGTAAAATTCTGGTCTGAAACGTAACTAAAGCTGTAAGATGTAATGGAGTAAAAAGTACATTTCCCACTGAATTGATGTAAAAAAATAGTGGAGTAGATTTATAAAGTAGCACAACATGGAAATACTCAAGTTAAGTACCCTTAAATCTGTACTCAAGTACAGTATGTTTAATCTACTTAGCCACCTCTGCCTTTACAAGGATTCTTCTCTGAGCAGTATGACGGCATATTGAGGAAAACAAGTTCAACTGTGTGGGAAATAGCCCATTATGTCAACATGTAAAAGTGTGTAACTTTTCTGGTTATGCATCTCTCCAAAATAGTTGTTGCCCCATTCTTTGTTTAAAACGCCACGGATTTCTTTTCTTTTTTTGTGGGTTTATCGCATTCTGCTAAATTTGTGGTAAAACAGAAGAAGAAAAAACTACTACAGCTCCTCCATCCAAGACACAGTTTCAAAGTGGCCAACCTCCCAGCTAGCTCGTCTTCCATTGACACAGTAGCCTATGATTTGTGCTCATGGTTAAAAGCTACAACAGGTAAGATCAGGCCAACATTGTTTAGATAGCGCTCCTATCAACCTTTTACTTTACAACACTCCGTTGACTCCCTACTGGTTTTTCCACAGCTCTTGTGTAATGTCAGTGCAATCTGGCCTGGCTGGTTTCACTTTCTGAGTTGCTATTTTTAGCAGCAGAAACTGTCCTTGGCCAACAACCCCATTTTTTGAGTAACTATGCCCTGTCTGGAGGCCTGTAGTTTAGCCCTGCCTTGGTCTCTGGGGAAAGAGGGAATGTGCATTTCAGTGTGTATATTCGAGTGTGTCATTTTGTGCGTGGTTGTGTGTAAAAGAGATTTAAAGCCTCTGTAATCAAACCCAGAGAAAGTGCCTGCTTTCCCAGGCCCAGCTGACTCCACTCTGAACCATTACACCAGCACACTCACTGTTCTGCAGTATCCTGCTCCTTAACGGGTCCAAGGCGCTCAGTATGTGTGTGTACATCTGTGCACGTGGATTTGGCGGGTAAATAAGTTGTCTGGTAGTGGGTTTCGTCTATGATGTTAAGGGTTATTTGCCAACTGGTCTCTGTAACCCTGGATCATTGATGTTTTCTTGCAGTTAGTTTCTAACTAGTTACTTACTTTTTGAACGGCTCTTGTTCCGGAAGTGATTTTCCCCATTTAGTATCGCCATTGACTGTTTATATAATTTAAAGCCTGGAACCAAGCCAACCAGTGTTAAGATGATTTGTGAACATAAACCATTTGATTTGGTGCAAAACATCATTTTGAAAATGGCAAAAATGGCATAAGTACAAGACTGTGCGCAGAAACGACCATAGACTTCAATGGTAGCAGCTCGTTCTAGCCGTTCGCGGGTTCGCAGGTGGGGTAAACATTTCCATGGTAACAGCGAGCTCCACCAATCAGAGACGTCACTGTTACGCTTAGGATTGTGGGTATTGTAGTTCTTCTCCATGACATCTAAAAAAAAAAAAAATAGTATTTTTACCTCCGGAACCACACTGTTGACCTCATTCACATTAGGACTGGGCAACAGATTGATATTATTATTGATGTATGAGGCTAGATATTGTCTTGAAATTTGGACATCGTGATATCGTGATATGACACAAGTGTTGTCTGTTCCTGGTTTCATAGGCTACGTTACAGTAAAGTGATGTCATTTTCTGAACTTATCAGACTTACTGGCTGTTCTATTATTTGCCTTTACCCATTTAGTCATTATATCCACACTGCTGATGCTATCTAAAATCTCATTGTGTTAATATTTTATGAAAGCAGCAACTGTCAACTAGAGGTGGGCGATATATCGTTTAGACGATAATATCCAAATTGTTGTCTGGACGATATGCAAAATTGGGATATCGAATATTTCATAATTTGTACAATCCGACCCCCCAAACATGAAAAGAGCTGAAGGAAGTTAAAGAGAAAACAAATAGCGCACACTATAACCTTCTAAACAATTATTTGTAGCGATTTTAATACTGTAGGGGTTTGTTTGACTGTATTTGTTTGTACAAAATCACGATGGTCCCGCACGAGAGTAAGCTGCTACTAGTTCTTACCTTGCGCGTTATGACGTTCACTCATGTCAACAAAGATGGCGGTGCGCGGTGGCTCTCCTCTCGGTGTATATTTATACAAGTACGTACAGCCACACTGAACTAGCTAATCAATACAGGACTACGATACAACACAGCCGTTACGAGAGCCTTCCAGGCGGCTCATAACATCCCGGAGGAAATAGCCTGACCGAGCCCTCCAGCTTGTTGTCGGCGCTAGCACGCCGAGCTAGCTAGCTACCGGCAGAATGAGAACATAACTCCGGCACGACCAGAGGCGGAGGACTGCATTTTTGTGCACAATGAATGGAGTACCAACTGCAGGATCGTTGCCCAGTACGGCTCACCTGACCTGGAGCCCTGTCGGTAATATACTGTACATTTTATTTAGTACGAAAACAGCACACTGCCGTCTACATAGCCCCCGATGCTAACGTTAGCAAAAGTTTGGTTCACTGCTAACCATAGTGAACAAACTGCAGCGCGATCACCTGGATACGGGATACAGGGGACTTTTACAAGGCGTCCTTAAAGTCTGTTCCCCTCCAGCTTTCTCTCAGCATGTAGATTGTGTTACAAGAGGGAAGAACACACTAGACCATGTATACTCTAACATCAAAAAAGCACACAGAACTGCACCTATTCCTCACCTGGGCCAGTCAGATTACATCAAACTCCTGATCCCAGCATAAATCCCGGTCAGAAGGACTATACAGCCAAGTAGAAGGACTATCAGAACCTAGTCTGACCCGGCCCTGTCCCAGCTCCAGGACTGCTTCCAATAATGACATGGTTGTGTACAATATGTTACAGAACAGAGCCCTTTGTTTATTGTTATGATTTCATCTTGCTTGTACATTTTCCCAAGAGAACCACTGAAATAGCCTCCGAACAGGGCTTCTTTTAACTTCTAGAAGGATTTCAAAAATATCGTCTGAATATCGATATCGAGATATTGAAAAAAAATATCGAGATATTCATTTTTGTCAATATCTCCCACCCCTACTGTCAACCCTACAATATCGCCGCAATATCAATATCGATGTATTTGGTCCAAAATATCGTGATATTTGATTTTCTCCATATCGCCCAGCTCTAAGATCTCAGATTATCATGATCTCTGGGTTTGATGATGGGCCCTAATTTGAATGCCCCCAACAAAGATGTCAGGGCAGGAAACAAATACTCTGTATTTGTGCTGGTGGCTGACGTTGAGGTGACC
Organism: Perca schrenkii; assembly: GCA_025617405.1. NCBI lineage: Eukaryota > Metazoa > Chordata > Actinopteri > Perciformes > Percidae > Perca > Perca schrenkii. The sequence goes on from CM046787.1 coordinate 3,596,899, forward strand.
GTTGGTATTTGTGATGTGAAATACAGAATGGGCAGTGCATCACACAGTAAATGGATGTGAGTTGAGCTGTATGTGAGAAAGAAGAGAAATCCTGTGCAGACAGAATATACAGTAAACTCCTATTATGCGGTTTTTATGGCTTCTACACTTTAAAGTCAGCGCTATAGGCTGTCAAGTTGTTTGGATGGTTATTCCCATATGACAGGAAAGCAAGACATCTCTCCCTTAGAGTGGAATTTGTGAGAATAAAAGAGAGACAGAGAGGAAGGGAGGGAGCAAGACTAAGATAGAAAACTAAGACATAGAGTAGACAGTTTAACATGATGTTATCACTAAAACAACAATGCTCATACACACATGAAGTCCAATACATTTTAAGCTGAAGCTTCTGGCTTTGACCTTTGGCCTCTTTCTTCTCTTCACTGTGGTTATCATCCTGCTTTTCAGTTCTCTTCTTCCTACCACTCCCATATGTACGGGATATGGAAAAATCATCTCATAGTATGTACATTAGTCTTTTTTTCCCAGATCAGTAAACATCTCTCTGACACAGTGACAAGAAAAATCAAACATTATAGCATAAAGGTACAATTTGTTGCAGGACTATTGCATTGGATTGCGTTGCACTGTTGTTCAGATGATTTTGTCTACCTCCTGTGGATCCATATCCCCCGTGGTCTTGTTTTGTGCTGTCAGTCCAGAACAGGTTTCTCAGCTGCTGCCAAGCAGACTTTTCATGAGAGAGATTCTACACTGTTTTAATTGTCTGTCTAGTTGTAGTTCAGTTTGAGCTCTCACTGGCTGATGTGATTTCTAATAGCACTTAAAGGGATACGCCACCATTTGTTGAAATAGGGCTCATCACAATCCCCCCTAGCTGTGGATAGGTGGGCCAACGCATTTTTTGTGCATGCATTGTTTTAGTCCGGTGCCAGACTGGCAGCACCGTCGCTAGTTAGCTTAGCGTAGTGAATGGAATCCTATGTTGCCGGTTAGCATGTTGTGAGTAAAATTGAGCCAACAAAAGAACAAAAAAAAAAACAACCTAATTACTTGCACTGAGACAAAAAATGTGTTGGCCCACCTATCTACAGCCAGGGTAGACCTTGATAAGCCCTATTTCAACAAACGGTGGCGTATTCCTTTAGAGCCAACTGTGCTTAATCAGTAGCAGTGCTTCAATGTCACAATGCTCCAAATCCACCACGATTCGATTCAATTTTAAATTTAAACTTTTCTTTTTCAGCAGTGACGGCAATGCCACAACAAGTGCCTCTAGATGGCAGAAAGGTACTTTACAACAACAGTTTGAGTTTCTCAGTTTACAAGGTTCAATTGAATGCACCATGAATTTAACGAGGGGGACCTGAATGCACCATAAAATAGAGTCCACACGATATATCGTTGGTTGTTCATTTGCATACCTCACACAGAAAGCTAAATGTTGACGAGAGATCCCTGCCGACTTCAGGGTTTCAGGGTCATCCTTGACTCTGGCCACGGTGTCCGGAAAAGTGCAGCTGCAGGCAACTGGTTAGCTAATGTGTGTGTGTGTGTGAGTTTTTTTGTGCAAGTAGGCGGGGGTGGAGAGAGAAAAATATACTGGGGGAATCGCCGATCCTGCTTTTGATTTCGATAATCTGAACGTCATTTTGATTCATTTTCCAATTTGGATCGATGTTATGTGTCATTTATTTCAGGAAATCTCTGTTATCATCAGTAAGACATGTACCATCCCTGGTTTGAAGTGTGACAGGCCAGTATCAGCTTATGACGAGAAAAATGTTTTACCACAATAATCCTAACAGGATTTCTTTTGTGCTACCAGGACTAAATCAATCAAATGGATCTGCTCAAAACAGTGAACCAGTATCTCAGTACAAAATACCTTTTTTCCTCAAATCAAAAACAAAATGAAAGAAAGTATTATCATTCTTACAAGTACCTAATTACAGATTACATGCAGAAAAAGCTTGTGTGTGCTAATTACCGTAAAGGGTAATTTGAGTACTCTGAGGCATTAATAGTAGATAATTAGGGCTGAATAAGCTATAATCACTCCACAGTTTACAGTAGTTCAGTACTGAGACTGACTGGGCACTTTACATCAGCTGTTATCAGACCAATAAACAGAAAATGTCTGAAATCATGGTCAAGGCAAGTTAAACTGTGACATATTTTACATTACACACATTTTAATATTCAAGATAAAAGTTGTGTGGAATTCTTCTCACAATAAGAGTTAGATTCTCTGTAAACACCTTTAGTTCTGGCCTGTTCAGTATGTCGTTCCACACATCAGACGACATCACCAAGAGAGAAATGTGAATGTTCCTCTCACGGCCTGTTTTTCATTCATTTCTGTCTATTTCGTGAAAGCAGCAGGGGATCCCCGCAAGCTGAACATACAGTGTACTTAATTATTTTGCCCCATGAATGAAAGTAGATTGGACAGATGAAGAGATTTGAATGTTGTTGTGGCCACACCACGTCATAATGATTTATTGCTGTAATGCTGTGTGCTGTTTGAGGCGACTGGGGACAGATCTGACTGGCTGTGGAAATCAGCCAGACTGGACCAGAACAGCGATTATTCAGGTTCATCACAGCAGACAGTATCCAGGGTGATGGGTCGCCGAGGACAGTTTCTGATAAACAGCATCAGGGTTTTTTTACCACTATTTTTCCTTCAAAATATTTGAAAAAATTATGTACTAACTGGAGGGAGATTTAACAAAAATTCAACAGAAAAGGGCAAATAAGGGGCAAACAGTAACACTCATTTGGCGCGTGAAATATGTGAATGAAAAAAAAGCAACAGTTCAAGGGAAACAGCTAATTTGTGTTGTCACCTTTTTAGCCCTGAGAGCGTTTGTCAGTTTATCTGTCATTGGCAATCTTATCCTCCTGTCACCATAGCAACAGTAGTTGGGGTGGAGAGATGTGTTTTGACAGGAAGTAACCTCGCCATGACTTATATATCTATGGCCATGACTTGTCATGGGTCCAGGGAGGGGGGTCAAAGGTCAAAGCTGGCATGTTGTGGTGTGTGTGTGTGTGTGTGTGTGTGTGTGTGCGTGCGTGCATGCGTGTGTGCGTCCGTTTGTGCGTGCGTGCAATTGTGTGTGTACATTTCTGTCATGTGGAAGAATGTCTGACTGACAGGACAACTTGTAGTTCCACTCCTGTTAAAGCTTGTGTTATTTTCTGAATTTCGGTTCACAAAATATGTTGGTGAAAGAAGTATTCAGATCTCTACTTAAGTGAAAGTACTAATATCACACTATATTAATACTCCAATACAAGTAAAAGCCTTGCATTGAAACCCTTACTTCAGTAAGTATTATTAGCAAAATGCACTTAAAGCATTGAAAGTAAAAGTACTCACTGTGCAGTAAAGTGTTCCCTGTCAATGTTTTCCTATTATATCTGATGTTTATGGATTCATTCATGATTAGATGTTTAAGGTTGTGCTCATTTTCACTCCTTTATATACTGTTGGGTAGTTTAATCTACAGAAATTCATCATATTCAATAAGATCATCATCGTGTTGCGTTGCTGTCGTAAGTCAACTTGTCATGGTGTCAGGTTTCAGCTTTGTGACAATGCAGCATTAAGAAGTGACAGAATTTTCTCAACGCATTAAGAAACAGTTCATACTTCAGTTCATTACAAACATTCCAAATCAACCCCATCCAAAGAGATACATGGGACAGGAAGGAGACGAACTAAAGCTGTCAGGCAAATATAAATACAATATTTACTAGTGCTGTCAAACGATAAAAATATTTAATCACGATTAATCGCATTAATGTAATAGTTAACTTGCAATTAATCGCACATTTTTATCTATTCTAAATGTCCCTTGATTTCTTTTTGTCCCATTATTTTTTTTTCATTTTAATGCTCTTATCAACATGGAAAAGTGGATCGGCTCGCTTTGTGCTTTTGTCGCTGGCTTTGACAAGGGGGGGCAGAGAATTGCCATCAGCCGCGTGCTTGGCCATCAGCCGTGTGCTTGGCCATCAGCTGTGTGCTTGGCCATCAGCTGTGTGCTCGGCCATCAGCTGTGTGCTCGGCCATCAGCTGTGTGCTCGGCCATCAGCTGTGTGCTCGGCCATCAGCTGTGTGCTTGGCCATCAAGTGGTATTTCAGACTGGACGTGCTGCGATGGCAGCTCAGTTCCCAACGACAAAACACACATCACTTTGGTCTTGTCAATGGAACCATTTGGCAACTTAAAAAATAAATTTTGCATTCAGAATCTTATTGCCATCCATTTCGCCGTCTGGCGCTCGCCATCCACTCAAACCGTAATGTTAGCCTACTACTCTTTGGCCGGCTCGCGAGCCCAAACCAGTGTGCATGCCGTGCTTGTTGTTATGTTTCCGGTCTAGCTAGATCCGGTGTGGTGTTGTAGTTTTTCTAACGTTACTAGTTGTTGCAACAGCATGTGAAAAAAACTACAAAGTTTGCTAGGCCAAAAAGAACGTTAATTTCCCGATAAACAAATTGATGCCGTTAAAATCGGTTTGCGTTAACGCCGTTAATAACGCGCTTAACTGACAGCACTATTTACCTCTAAGATGTAGTGGAGTACAAGTATAAGGTAGAATAAGTACAAGTACCTCAAATGTGTACTTAATCACAGTAGTTGAGTAAATGTACTTAGTTACATTCCACCACCTACAAAATGCCCAGTTTGAGTTTGAACAAAACCTTTTGGAGGTCAAACCAGGTTACATATACTGTCGAGTTCAGCTCAGCACTTACGTATCTTTATTTTTTAATTAATTTTAATGAAGTATGGTGTACTGGAGAAGAGTTGTGATAATTGTGATACAATTTTTTTACTGACATATAGGATAATATCACCACAATACACAGTATACTGTATGGTTTGGGTTAATCTTGTAAGAGTCGTTCCTACAGTTCTAGTTGCTGATAGAGAACAACAGAGGGGACATTTGTTTTGAGCATGCCCTGCCCTTATTCTTCGTGAAAACCTTTGCTCCTCCTGCCTCTGATCTAAGCAGACAGCAGACAAGGAAACAGAATTGCCATGAGCTCATTTAAAATTGATGCACTGGCTGTAACAACGCACAAGTCCACAGCTATATGTCTTGTGAAGCTGCGTGTTGCAACAGGGTTCAGGTCAGCTGTGTAAACGGCTGTACACCACTAATTACACAATGCTCATTTTTCGGAGTTTTGATCGGACAAAGCTCAATAGATCCCCTTATGTTTCATCACATCATTAGGTCACTACCGACTATCATCCCTCACATTATGACTCGCTCGCCACATTGTTAAGCTGCGTTATTGATTAGTAAACCGAATGAGCCTTTACACTGCGACCACTCGTTTCCTCCTCAGTTACAATCCTTCCAAACGACGGCCTCTTGTGGCTTACAGTATTGCTTAAGGATAATGTTTCATGCTGTAATGCATTCCTCCAGCATGCGGTATTTGAGGTTTGCTGTGCAGTATTTAGCCTGGAATACACTCGAGTTTGTGTAGGTGCTGTTGTTTTAGAGACGTGTGGCTTGTTTTGGCCGGGGTGACTGGCTGTCTGGTTGTCTTGGAAAGCGATCTTTGACTTGGTTTCGTAGTGAAAAGAGAAATCTAGGCCTCATGAATTATTCTGCTTTATCTGGCGCTGCTACAACACTACTGCAGTCTCCCCTCTGCCTCTGTCTGGCTTCCCCTCTTTAATCTGTCTCCTCATCATTCACCTCCTCCTTTGTCTCTCCCTGCCTGTCTGTCTTTCTTTTGGTCTAACCCTCTCCCATTTTGTTGTTGCTGTGTCACCTCAGAGATGCTGGTGTCAGGGGAACGGATGGGCGCTTGCTGCAGACGTCTGTAACCTTGGCAACCGCAGCCTCACCTGCTCTGGCATTAGCTCTCCCTTCTTGTTATGCCACCCGAGACACAAAAGCACCGTCATCCCCGACTCCACGTTCCTCCTCCAGCTCCTTATATCACCGACTACATCCTTTATCTCTTCCTCTTTGTGATAGTCTCATCCTGCTCTCATTCCTCCTTTTCTCTTCCACCTACTTTTCAACACTGCCTTATAGGCCTTTTTCATGGCAGACATGTTGACATGTCATAGTAGGAAAAGCACAGGTGTGTTCAAAACCATTACTGATGGCTGCATTCCACTTAGGAGAGGCCCGGTAGTGTGCATGCTGACTCCCTGAAATATCTTACTGGGACACTTGATGGAATTGAGCCATCATTAAGGTTATCAATTTCAGCTGTGCTTTTCCTACTATGACAAGTCAAAATGTCTGCTGTGAAAAAGGTCCGTTGCCAGTATTCAATAGTTATGGTATCGGTCAGTGAGTGTATGTGTGGATAAAAATCCATACACACACACACACACACACACACACACACACACACACACACACACACACACACACACACACACACACCTTCCCATTCCGATATCTGGGCCTCTGCCCCTGCATTGGTCATACAGTTTAGTGGACAACTGACTGCTCCTAGAGATCAGGGTCAATTGTGTGTGTGTGTGTGTGTGTGTCTGTGTATTTTGACACTAAATATTAACATCTGCTAATGCAACAAGGCTCCTAGCTGATTACAACAGCGTTCTACGTATGGTATTGTTTTTGGTCCTTCAAAATCCAAAACTGCCATCCCTGCTGACCTTGGTCCCCTTGCCCCCTATGTTAAACCCCATGCACCTAACTTGGGTGTTATTTTAGACTCCCATCTTAACCTGGAGAAACAAATAGCTTCTGTTGTAAAGTCCAGTTTTTACCAGCTAAGAATAATTTCTAAACTCAAGTCTGTTCTGTCATACAACGATCTGGAAAAAATCATCCATGCTTTCATAACCTCCCGCCTAGACTATTGTAACTCTCTCTACTTTGGTCTCCCCCTGACTCTGGTGGCTCGGCTTCAGATGGTCCAAAATGCAGCGGCTAGGCTACTCACGAATACAAAAAAGCGTGAACACATTACACCTGTCCTAGCCTCCTTGCACTGGCTTCCAGTCCAGTATAGGATACAATTTAAAATACTGTTGATGGTTTTTAAAGCTCTTCACGCCCTGGCCCCCAGCTACATAGCTGATATTATTCATGTTCACGTAGCCCCCAGGTCCCTCAGATCCTCTAGCCAAGGCCTCCTCCATGTCCCACGGTCCCGGCTTAAGCAAAAAGGTGACAGAGCCTTTTCTGTTGCTGGCCCTCAGCTGTGGCACCGATTGCCACTTGACATCAGAAATGCCCCTTCAACTGTAATATTCAAAGCCAGGCTCATCTTTTTACATTGGTCTTCCCGGCATCTTAATTGTCTTATGCTGCTATGTTTGTAATTAAGTGTTGTGCTTCGATGTACTTTTTAACCTAAATCACTGATCTGTACGTGTGTTTTTATTATTATTATATATCATTCTGTGGCTAATGCGCTATGTACAGCACTTTGGTCTGCGCAAGCTGTTTTTAAATGTGCTATAGAAATAAACTTTACTTACTTACTTACTTACTTACTTCTGGTATTTTCTTATTATACCAGACCGTTGCTAAGTATAACACATCGTTCCAATGGACGGAGTTCTGATCATAGACTCTTATCAATCAATACAACCGTTTTTTTAAATCGATATTTCTGCTTGTACGGAGCCCATAGCACTGATCAGCGGATAACAGAGGGAGAGAGAGGGTGGAGGAAACGGAGACCGCTAACAGAGCTAATGGCAACAGGGCAACTGAGCATTACCTGGCTTCTGCCGGAGAGATGTGCTCATCAGCGCTAAAGTTAACCGTCCCATCCGGGACGCAGGCAGGTAACTTCTGTATAAGTAGCTGTGTAATAAGCAGGATAATGTAGAGGGAGCCGGCCATTATTACGAATTAGAACCCAGACAGGGTGATGCAGGAGGTCTTGAATCAGCCTGAAGGGGTTCAAGTTGCAATAAATACATTATCCCATACATAATATATTCATCCCTCAATGCATGAATCACCCATACAAAACTGTAACGGAATCTTGTTCATTATTCTGAATGGCTTGTTGACGTGCTTGTTAAGGACATGTGGTCATACTGTATGCCTATTCATCTGAGAGAACGCATAAACATTTGGGTTTTCAAAGCTTACAGCAAAAGAGCAGATGCTGTCTCAGTTAATGAGAGCAGCAGACAGGTGTTTGTTTTTGGAAGTGGGCTGTGCTGATTGACTGATATTTGGAGGAGCTGCTGCTCATTAAGGTAACACGTACATGCTTTAAGCTGACTTGGTCTCACTGCTTTGATATGTGTGCACACTGCTTGTGTTTATATGTAACGGTCTAGGTTATGTCCACTATTGGGCTGGACCAATAAATAAGCCAGCACGATACAGTATTAGCTTACTGCAGATACATGTACAAAGTATATCACTATTGGTGTATATGTCGGACAATAACTAACAAAAGGTTGCAGTACAGAAATGCCAAACTAGGTTTGAAGCAATTTAGTGTAAAAAAGTGTAATCCACAAGGGGACATACAAAATGTTCACTCTGTTTATATACACATTACACACACGCACACATTAATTAAATGGAGATATGTCAGAGCAAGGGGGCTGCCCATGGGCAGGCAAAGTAGTTGGGTGTTGGTGCCTTGCTCAAGGGCACCTGAGCAGTGCCCTGGAGGTGAACTGGCACCTACCCAGCTCGGCCACACTCCGTACTTGGCCCAAAGCGGGACTAGAACCTGCGACCCTGTGGTTCTTAAGCCAGGTCCCCACTGACTGACCTACTGCCGTCAAACGGAGATCACTGACAACCTGATCTTCCAACTGAAGGATTTTCTACTTAGTTTATAAAGAAAAACAAAACAAAAATTAATATAAGGGATCCATGTCAAGAATGTTTTTTTTGTATGTACCTATGTTTCAAAAAAGGGTTAGGGGTTAGGGTTAGGGGTTAGTGTATCAGTAATGGCCTCACAAATCCAGTATCGGTCAGGTATTACCGTAGTCCACAAGTTGGTGGTGACAGGTTCTGCTGTGTCTTTGCACACATGGGCAGATGGACATGGACGATGCCTTGTGAGCACATTAGCCTTCTCGTCAGAAAATCGTCCAGAGTGCAGAGCAAAGTCTTGAGCGTATAAGAGCGATGCTGCGGTTTGGTCTGATAGTGTAATATTGTAGAAAGAGATTAGGCCTATTACACACTGCTCCAAAAATTATTTCCATTTCTAAACACAATTTTCAAATCACTTTTTCTATTGGTTGACTGGGCAGTTTCACAATTTAATGTGAACACTGAGCCAGAGGCTTGTGTCTAAATGGGAAGCAGATTTTTGAATGTGTCAGTCATACAGGGTTTAACCAAAGTAAAGAGAAGACACACAGGAGACTGGTGCTAGGGGGACCACCATAATGTTAGTGTAACAGCGTAACAAAGCAGATGTCCAAACTGTATTATCTGCCATTTATGTTAACATGAAAAAAAAGCCACAACATCTGTGTGTGTGTGTGTGTGTGTGTGTGTGTGTGTGTGTGTGTGTGTGTGTGTTTGGTACATTCGGACATATTGGCAACATATTATATTGCAGGACTTGCATCACCCTGTCTGGATTCTAATTCGCAATAATGACCGGCTCCCTCTTACCATTATCCCGCTTATTACACGGTACTCATACAGAGGTTACCCGCTGATAACGCCTGCGTCTCGGTCGGGACAGTTAACTTTACCGCTGATGAGCACGGCTCTCCAGCAACCATTAAGCTAAACTAAGGCTCTGTTTGCACTGTTGCCATTAGCTCTGTTAGCGGTCCGCATTTCCCCCACCCTCTCTCTCCCTTTGGGATCAGCACTATTAGCTCCGTATGAGCATGCATATTGATTTGAAAATGGCCCGCCCTATTCTATGATCAAAACTGTGTCCATGGCAATGGTCTGTTATACTTAGCAGCAGTCTGTTATGTTTACTTGCATGATTGACCAATCAGAATCAAGTATTCAACAAGGCTTTGTAAGTATTTTCCAATAATGACCGGCTCGCTCTACATTATCTCTTACATAAAGTTAAAGTTTGAGACTCAATTCTGTAGACTGTATTCTTATTACTCAAACTTTGAGTAATAAGAATATGTGTGTGTGTGTGTGTGTGTGTGTGTGTGTGTGTGTGTGTGTGTGTGTGTGTGTCTCTACTTGTGTGTCCCTGTGTGTGTCAATCTAATTGTGAGCTGTCCCAGTAGATCTAATCTAGAAAACATGACTTTTTCCCCATCACCTGGTGAGACATAAGACACACACACACATTCATATTCATGCTGGATACATTTTGGCCAAGTCAAATGGGCATTTGGTCATCACTACTGTTCACTTTTGCAGTGGCATGTTTGCTTGCATTGCACAGCGAATGGAAAGACAGAGGCTGACGAATCCCTCTGCAAGATTATAGATAATAGTTGCCATGGAGATGCACGGGTGGGAAGGCCACAGATGCCCCAGGCAAAGAGAGAGAGAGAGAGAGAGAGAGAGAACATGTTATCATTAGAGTGCAGACTGTTTACAGAGACTCATTGCTATTCTCTGGGAAAGCAACAGTATACAACAGCATATATGTGTGTGTTTGTAATTGTAACTGTAATCATAGAGGAACTGTAATCTCTCCAGGATATTAACAAGCTGAGGTGTGGCTGGTGGTCTCGGGGCAGTCCTGCTTCCGTGCTGAAGGGACAGAGTGTTTGAAGAGTATTAGTTTGATGGTAAAATCTCTCCAAAAGCTTTGAACTTTTAAAATAAAATAAAAAAATGTAGAAAAATGTTTCTAGTACGTCTAGAGCGTATTTTGTAATCTACAGTTGAATGGCTGCTAGCTGCATAACAGTGTCATTGCACATCTCTCTGCTCTAAGCCCTCTTCCGGTTTTCACAGTGAGGTTAGTTTTTGTGTGTGTTTGTGCGTGCATGCATGTGTGTGTGTGTGTGTGTGTGTGTGTGTGTGTGTGCGTGCGTGCGTGCGTGCGTGCGTGCGTGCGTGCGTGTGTGTGTGTAAGTCGGTGTTCATTTGCTTCCAAAGAAAATCAACACGTTTCATCACCTTATTTGAACTAAGAGGCCTAGCAATGGCTCGGACCACGCTACGCCTGGCTTGTTGTTAATGCAAGATTACCAAAACAGGTTAAAAATGCATTTTTTAATGTTGATTCAATTCTGTTTTAGATTAGCGCCGCCATCTCGTCTCTTCGGTGTGTTCCAAGGTGCTTTTTTGACCAACTCGGGGAGACTGATCAGTCCAACTGCCTTTTCTGCCGAGGGTCGGCCGTCTGGTCGGTGTGTCTGGTCCTTTAGGCTGTGTCTCAAACCGCCTACTTGCACACTTAAAACACTTAGTTTTAAGTATGTAGAGTAGATAACGCAAAAAGTCAGTGTACTGAATGTACCAGGATGACCCCCTAAAAACGGTCAAAAAGTTCAGTGTGGAACGATGGACCCTACTCGCACTAAACAGGCGCCATCTTGACTACAAAGCCTTGACCGGCAACTGATTGGCCGAACGCGTCACGTGGGTCTGGCTGCTCGAGAATTTCAAACTGAACTGTCATGGCGTCTCGTTCTGAATACAATCTCATATTGTACTAAAATAGTTCACCGAAACGTATTTCTGAAAACATTTTAAGCGAGAAATAATAATGAATCTCTCTTCATTTTGGATCGACAAAGGTCAGTTAAAAGATTTTCGCCGGTGTTCGTCCCGCTCATCCCGCTCATCCCGCTCATCCCGCTCATCATTTCCGGTAAGTGTTTTAACGTAAGTGTTCATTTTGGGACAATACTAATCATCCAAAGTGGCCACTACGGCAGTTAAGTGGTCAGTGCACATTAGCAGTGTACTGACGGAAGTATGCCGAATGAGACCCAGCCTTAGTCTGGCAAAGTAAAGTAAAAATGATTCCTCGTTACCTAGCAACTGACAGGTTTGTTGCGGTTTCCATGAGAGCGCAGATCTTGGCCCGTTGCTAAGGTGAAAATCTGAATGTTTGTTGTTGAGGTCAGATTGTCTGCTGCTTCGAAAAAAAATGTCTGAACTTCAGTGCAAGAAAGAGACTAAAGGACAGAGAGGGAATACCACACACACACAAAAGTGCGTTTCACTATCTTTGTGGGGACCCGTCATTGACATAATGCATTCCCTAGCCTCTTACCCTAACCTTAACCCTCACAACTAAATGCCTAACCTTAACCTTTACCCTCACCCTAACCATAACCTAATTCTAACCCTAACCCTAAAACCAAGTCTTAACCCTCAAACAGCCCTTTAAAGTTGTGGGGTCCAGCATTTTGGCCCCACAAAGCTGTCCGGACCCCACAAGTATAGTGTATTCCCGGTTTTTGGACCCCACGAATGTAGTTAAACGAGAACACACACACACACACACACACACACACACACACACACACACACACACACACACAGGAGCTGTATTCCAGATGTGAACAGTGTGTGTTTTGTGACGTTGTTGATCTCCTGTGGAGTCTGAAAGGCATGGTAATAACAGGCAAACAGGAAGAGGACCATCATAAATGTGGAGATCAAACACACACACAAACACACACAAACATACACACACACACACACACACACACACACAAACACTTGGCTGTAACTCAAGTCCCATGTTTCTCTCGCCAGCAGTGAACTCATTAAAATGTGCAATGCGACCCCTTTCGTCTTCATGCTCTCTCATCTTTCCTCCATCTCTTCCTCTCCCATTCCTTTCCCAATATTCCTTTTTTCTTCGATACAAAATGTCACACACTCTCTTCATTAGTTTTGACTTTTCTTCACTCTCTACCCACAGCATTTGGGATTGGATCACACTGTCAACACACAGTTCAAAATACTTTTTCAGTTGTACAACTGATCGGCATGCATGGTTTAAACTGTGTGTGTGTGTGTGTGTGTATGTGTGTGTGTGTGTGTGTGTGCGCGTGCGTGGGGAGGGTGGTTCTGCTTTAATGAATGGTTGCCGGGTAGAACAGGAGACGTGAGGGAGGAATTTGTTAATTATGAATGGAGCACTTCTCTCTGGATGTGAACAACACACAGTGCAAGTGTTTTTTTTCTCTCTCTCTCTCTCTCTCTCTCTCTCTCTCTCTCCTGTTGTGTGCGTGTGTGTGTGTGTGTTTGTGGTTTGGCATTTGTAAGTGTCGGTATGTGGTAACATATGTGAGTATTTGATTTAATTAATCAAAAGGCTTCTGGTTTGAATCTACATACTGGCTGGTGAGGAAATGAAATTAAGATGCTCAGGAGCAAGGCATTATGGATGATCAGACCAAGGCCAGCATGGGGACACACACGCGTAAAGTACAACCAGAAGAAATCTCACTTTAGAGCTGAGTAATACGAAAATCTAACGTAGGAGATAATGCAATTTTAACAACTCCATATGAACTGCTTCATGTTAGTTAATGTTAATGTAAAGGAGCAAGATTCCAGATCGGCCCATCTGAGCTTTAATTTTCTCAAAGGCAGAGCAGGATACCCAGGGCTCGGTTTACACCTATCACCATTTCTAGCCACTGGGGGGCCATAGACAGGCTGGGGAAACTTATATTAATGTTAAAAAACCTCATAAAGTGAAATGTTCATGCCATGGGACGTTTAAGAGTACATACATAATGTTGGCAGCTAAGTTAAACAACTACAGAGTTGCTTGATTCATTTCCTACATGTTGGTGTAACTGAAAAAGTTATATCATATTCATTCTGAAACTATTGATTGAAATTTCCCATCCCCATAATCTGTTCAAATACAAATATGGATGAAAATATGAATCTGGTGCATAACCATTTAGAATAACATCCTTCCTCCTTCTGCACTCCCTGCATTTAACTGTGTAAGCCTGTATAAGCCCTGATGATAAATAGTGTCTCTCGAGGAAATCCCATTTGGCTGCTGTTTAATCTGAATTTTCCAGTGTGTACATTTCAATGGCAGCAGTGATTATGTTATTCTCGAGGCACCAAATACTATATAAGCCATACCTCTGCTGGAAAGTCTGTAGATAGCATGAGAGTGAAGTTTTACTTGTGGGCTTTCCACCTGTACAGCGCTAAGCGCCTTGTTTGGAAGTTAGTAGTGTCTGCCATCAGTTGAACTGACTTTAACATCAGGGTCAGCGTTTTCCACATGGACCTACTCTGCCTTAAAATAGACTGGTGTTTACAGTTGCAGGTTAGCTGCTCACGGAACTGGGTCCCTGAGCGCTTGGCTCTCACACAAACACACACTCACAAGACACTTTATTTGGACGAAGCCGTGTGTGTGTGTGTGTGTGTGTGTGTGGTATCCATGAGAGGTAGATCAGGCTCTTGTGTAAATACTGGCTGAATGGAAAAGGGTAAAAAAGCTTGGTAGACGTTCATCTGTTTGAAGAATACAATGCTTTGGCCAGCATTTACATTACACAGCACGCTAATAGCTGTAATCTAAATATTGATCATAGCTTTGTGTTTGGTTTTTGTGGAACAGAAAAGGGACTTCAGTGGTAAATGTGCAATGGGACTCCTATAGCATATGTATGTGATTTTATGTCTGTGTGTGTTTCGTCATATGAACCTGGCCGTTTTGTGTTTCCAGGGGCAACCAGAGATATCGGTTCAGCTCTGACCAGGATGTGCATGAGGCATCGCAGCATTGAGGCCAAACTTCGCCAGTTCACCAAGTAAGATACATGTCTTTCCTTCCTTTCATCCTCACCATTTCTGTCCTTCTTAACCTCCTTCCTTTGCTTCCTTTCCTTCCTTTGTTGAGCTTACTCTGTCGCCCATCAGGATCTTTCATATGTTTTCATCTAAAGCTGACCTTGGTTTAGTGCTAAGATGGGACAAGTGATGGTGAAGTGTTGTCAGCTTGTCAGCTGTATGGGTTCCATTAGGAACATTGCTCTGTCTGTACATATTGAAATGACTGTAAATTGGCACACAACACAGACCACTCTGGAACTTTCACCCAGTCTGTTTCCAACCATTGTTTTGGCTTTTCCTTCATACTCTACTGTCTAATGACTTTTCCACGGCACAAGCTATTACAATAATGGTGAGTATAATGATGATGATCTACTGTATAGCCATGGTAATGACACGGGTCCCTTTGAAGACTGAGTCAATCTAAAAGCTATTGTGTGTCGTGGAGGGAATTATGTGTAAGAATCTCATTCCCAAAACGTCTCATTTTCAGTGGGGCTTGGCACACTAAAGGCCAATTTATGCTTCTGCGTTAAATCAATGCCGTGGTACGTGCACCTCTCAAAAATTGTGACTACATGTCGCAGCAACACAGAACGTAAAAAACTGTGATTGGTCAGCTTGGCCATGGCTTCGAAGCGTCGCATTTCCCCGCGACTCATTTCCTGGTTCTCCTTCTCCATAAAAAACATGAAATCAAGGAGAGGGTTAACTGTTCCTGCTCCAGATATCCCCCCGTGGTCAGAAAGAACATCGGAGAGCATACGTTCTGCTTAAGTCAGTCTCTTTCCAAACATATATGTCATCAAATTTATTTTGAGTGAAACAAGGCGCTGTGTCTACGCTGTCTCCTAATTCTGTACGTTCCTCTTAAATCCCTCCCACAGTGCTTTGATGGAGAGTCTGATCACTCCTCTCCAAGACAAGATTGAGGACTGGAAGAAGACAGCCAACCAGTTGGATAAGGATCATGCCAAAGGTACACAAACATTGCAGGTTTTTATGCTAATTCATGAAACCAATGTATTACTATGTCCTAGCCCCATATCTTCCCTGCTGCATAGCTTCAAAAAAAGTACCTACTGCCTTGTGAGGTTCTGCTTTATAGCTTATTGACCACTGTAAAGGTTGGATCAAGCAAAAGTGTAATCAGACAGTATTTGTATTTGCACTGTTTGAACTATAAAAGCATTGCATGTTGCTTCAAGAAGCAATGAGACAATGAAATATTATCCTTAAAGTCCAGTTTGATTAATGTTTTCATGAGTTTGACTGCTTATCAGCTCCCAAAACCATGCACAGCCGATTGTAATGTATGATGAGAGAGGACTCACAATTGTCGAAGGTGATCGTCTTAACAATCGCGAGGTAGGCTGTTGCCTTTCATGATTGACATTACAAAGTAATCTACCATGAACGTGCGCTTGCAATCATTCAATATATAAAAGCAAGACATTCCTAGATGACGTTGCAAAAATGTAAGTTATTAGCACATTCAAAAGGAAGACGCAAAAGTAGGAGCCATGTAGGCAAATGGATTGGACAAAAGGTGAGGTTTAATACACAAGCTAGATCCAAAAACAGAACAAAACAAAATCCAGAAACACTAGAAAGAGAACTAATTGGAGGAAACTACTCACTAGGAATACACAGAAAGGGATGAATGCAGACAATCTGACACTGGACAAAAGAACAGACTGATATACACAAGGAGAGGAGGGTGGTAACGAGGGACAGGTGAAACACATCAGGGATCAATCAGACTCAACAGGAAACAAAGCTAGACGAAGACACATTGAACCGAACGTCACAAAATAATACAGGAAGTAAAGGATGCGAACATACACAAAGAGCGGATCTAGGAAAACAAAACAGATAACACGGAAGAGAAGAACACAGGCAAATGAAACGTAACCATGGACAAGGAACGAGAATACAGAGACAGGGTGAGAAGAGACAGAAACATAACAGGGAAACAGGAAGCAGGCACACAGCACAAACGGAATCAAACCACAACCATGACACTGAGCCAGGGTTTTTGGGTGGAGCGCTTTCTGTCTTCCATATACCAACCTAGTGGCCGAAATGAATAAAAAAAAACAGTTTTTAATGCAGTGCTGTTATCAGTCTGATCACAGCCTGAGGGTGTTTGCACGCCAGAATAAGAATTGTTGTTGTTGTTTTAGTCCATTCCATGTTCACACTGACTTAACCAAAACCAACCAAGAGCTGTTTAGTGAGGAACTGCTAAAATACATGCTTGATCAAGGAAAATCCCCTCTGTCACATATACTACTGTATATAGTAAGATCACAAATATATACATTGCTTTCATGATAGTTTCTCGTACTTTTATATTAATCTTACTGGTTTCAGATTGACTGTACCGTTAGCTTGGGCTGACTGATTTAAAGATATTGATTAATGCTGACTGTAATCACTGCGGATCAGTGTTTTCCCCTAATGAATGTAAAGTCGTTCTCCTTCTGGAAGCGTTTCTATTCAAGTTAATATTGGAAATGCGAGATAGTGTGAGTTCATACAGAGGGCTTTTACATTCCTGTTACTAAAGCGTCTCTGTTTATCTTGTTTCAAGAGTACAAGAGGTCACGCCACGAGATCAAGAAGAAGTCATCTGACACCATGAAACTACAGAAGAAGGCTCGTAAAGGTAACAGTCAGCCGCCGAGCTCAGGCTCCTCTCACATTTGACCGAACAGACAGAAAGTCACGTTGTAGACGTCAAATAGTGTTTCGCAAGTTCACAAAATCGATTTGACTAGTATCTATGGTGTTTCTGTGTAGACTACGTGCTGTAGCTGTCCATATTTGCACCTTTGGTTCATGTTTACCTATGTTATCTCATTATGATCTCGTCATTGGTGCTATTAGTGATAGTAAATAGTGGTTCAACCCCAACAACAATAGTCCCTCGGCCAAAACTGAATCAAATGTCGATTTATGGTTTGGATGCATGATAAAAGCAACCAAACAGACTCAACATACAGTGATTGCATTGAGTGCCAACACACACACACACACACACAGACACACACACACACACACACACACACACACACACACACACACACACACACACACACACACACACACACACACACACACACACACACACACACAGAGAATTGAGTCATTCACCCAAGAACTATAGACTTCATACAGTCTAGGTCAAAACAATTTTGGGTATATATTGCCATCTGGTGGTGCTCAACAGTACTGCTTGTCGTTTCTCATTTGTCCTGAAACTTCACTTCACTCAGCGATGCAGCAACCGCTAATTAGTGCTTTCTTTCTGGAGAAGCTTCCATTCAATTGCAAGGCAGATGAATACATAATAGAAAGATGTCTGTAAAGCAAATTTCCAATTTCTTTTAAATATATTCTGTCTTTTGTTAAAGAGACCTAAAGAGAACTGTAACTCTGAAAATATGTTATGTAATGATGTCCAAATAAAGCTTCATGAACCATTCATTGTATACGTTGACCAAGTCTCGCTTTGCCAGACCATCCACACGCTGTGGAGCGGAGGAGGGTCTGGCTACTCCACATAGCATTCTGGGATGGGAGAAAAACGTGCTCTGGTTTATTGGCATTTCTTTAAACCAATCACAATTGTCATGGGCGGTGCCAAGCTCCGCACAGAGCCGCTTTAAAATAGTCGTATGAGAGAAAACTCAGATTGGACAGATAGTCTAGCTAGCTGTCTGGATTTCCCCTGCAGAGATCTGAGGAGCAGTTAACAATAGTCCTCACAAATCCACCGGAGGTTAGAACGCCAACACAAAGGAAGCGGAAGTGGAACGCCAAGGATATAGACTAATGTTGACCCAACTACTGTATATGGCGTTATTGGTGTAAGAAAAAGGCTCAAGGAATGGCAATTCAGTGTGCTTTCAAATTCTTTTTTAAACAGAGAGCGCCCTCTATTGGGCTCAGTCGATAAAGAAAATCCTTCACGAAGCTTCATTTAGACATCACTAATACTCCTTATCTACTTGGAGTTGTTATTGTTTTATATGAAACATTAGTAATACATTAAATGTGATACATACAGTACATTAAATGAAATAATGAAAGTAAACAACACTATTAACAACAGAAAAACATAATAATACAACAATGTAATACAACATTTGGTGAAAGAGTGCAGTGTCCATTGCTGTTATGTTTGCGAGTGTCTGGTTAGCCGTGCTGAAGCTTGGTTGTGTTATTATTTCTGGTTTTTGGTTGCAGCCGTGTTATTTTGCTCTAAACTGTGGCAGACGTGTGATGGCTTCCTTGTACTAACCTTAACAATAAGTTCTGCCTTTCTCTTTTCTTATTTTGCTTCCTTTTTGCGACCTCCCCTTCTCACTGCTACCGTCTCTCCCTCCCTGTGGTATTTGTCCCCCTCTAATAGAGATCCAGGGTAAGTATCAGCCTATCGTTCGCTAAAGCTCTGCCGCATCACCTCCTTTTGAACTCACATTCCCAACTTTCTCCTGCACATTACAAGCATGTGTGTACGGAAGGTGAGGTATTTGTGAGACGAGGGTTCCCAGTAGTCATGGGAACTTTTCTGTGTATATTAGGGAGTAGGGAATACTCATGAAAGTTGACTTTAGGCCAGCAAAGCCTTGCTATTGGGGCTGGATTAACCTACCAGGGGCCCCCAAAGAAATCAGCAAGTAGTCTGTGGTAACTTGATTAAGCACACATTTATTTGGTGAAATGTACTACATAAGCACAATATGAACCAGAATAACAAATGCCTTAAATCTAGATTTAATTCAGGGCCCATAAATTGGGCCTCCCCATCAGGTAACAATGCAGTTGCAAGTCCCCTGACGTTTTAGTTTAACCCTTAAACACACATCCTGGGCAACACATCCTCATATCTAAATGATATTATAGGTCGATTTCTTGGAGACTCCCAAAATGACACATACGAGCGTTCTATTTACTGCCGCACAGTGGCGGTTTAATCATGTGACCTTAATCATGTGACCAGTGCACAGTTTTAAACAAACGTGAAACAACTAGTTTAGACAACACAACTCCTCAGTTAGGCTAAGTAAAAACATCAGGGATTGGCTTAAAGTGATTCATGTAAAACCACCGGTTAGTACATATATAATAATATAATATTATGGGATGTCACGGACATCCTTGCATCACGAACTAAGGACCTTAAAAGTCTATAGGGAAAACTGTAGATGCTGTAATCCTGTAAAAACACCCACCAATCACTGCCTCGCGGTCCGCTTGGAAACAACCAATGAAATGCCTCCTTGCTATTACAGTAGTCATGTTTGTTTTAAACATTCGCTATGATTAATTTTAGGTGTTGGCTTACAGGAAGTAAAACTGCGGTCCTTTCTCCACTCCGCTCTGAAGCAGCGACGCAGCTGTGCTCAACGCTCTTGCACGTCTGTGTGTGGGCGGAGCCCCGAGGGCAGGGGGAGGGGCTAGACCGAGCCCCGAGGAGATGCTACTTATTCAACATTACCAACCCTGCCTTTGATATAGGTTCACTGCAGAGCAGCACTGTCTTTGATACTGGAGGGTTTTGATGACAGAAAATAAAGACGTGCCTGAAGTAGCTGATGATAAGGATTATAATTTTGGGCAAAGTGATCAGTTAGCTCTTTCTGAAGTATAAAAGCACGAGTATGACGATAATAGCTCTGAGAACATGTGCTTGTGGACTGCAGCCATGTTGTAACAACCAAACGACAGTGATTGTGATTTGTGATTACTTTGCTGATGTAAATCAAAAAACTTTTGAAATCTGTGAATGAAAGTCAAACATATAAGGGCAAACATATACTGTGTGTTGAAAAGTGTACCAGTATTGTTACATTAGTTTAGCTCTGTGTAATTTACAATAAGGAATGGGTCTCTAAAGACCGACGATTGTAGGAATGTTTTAGGTTTTATTATAATTTGACATTTAAGGGTTGAAATGTGCTTTTGTGTGCATTCAATTTTGACAAATTAATTTGCCATTAATTATATTACCACAAACTAATTGCCACATGTTGAACCTGGAGCCTTCTACACCCCTGAGCCTACGGTGGCCGCTCTGCAACTTAGTGAAACACACGCAAATAGACAAAACACAAGCAAATTAAGAAAACCTCTTCATTAATTTGACAACACATGCGCAGCATTCAGCAAATGCGCTGAAAATACACACAACACAACCAAATACACAAACGCGCTGCAAATACAGAAACAATGCAAAAAGAAAAGCACACAAACTCCGAAAACAGAAACCATGCAAAAAGAAAAGCACACAATCTCCGAAAACGAATGCAAAAAAACCCCCCGCTGCATCCAGATTACGCAACGGAAGTTCTCCAGGCCTCTAGGGGGAGCGCTGAGTGGAACAGCTGGATTTTTGACCCCAAGGGGAGAGAGCGCTCTGCCTTTTTATTACCACGAGTTTACAGACACATCTCTGCTGATTGGTTATCACCTGTGACCTGAGCCAATAAACTAAACACACACCCACCAAACGAGAGAAAACATAGACTTAATATTTACAGTCTATGATCTCAAAGCAGTTGCACACCGAGATTGAACGTGCCCCGGCTCTCTCTCTCTCTCTCTCTCTCTCTCTCTCTCTCTCTCTGGGGTCGAAATTCCCCCCCCCTAGACGCCTGGAGAATTTCTGTTGCGTAATCTGGATTATAGCGTTTTTCGGGGATTGCGTGCTTTTCTTTTTGCATCGTTTCGATATTTGCAGCAGGTTTGTGCATTTGGTTGCGTTTGCTAAATGCTGCGCATGTGTTGTCAAATTAATGAAGATAATCTTGCATGTATTTTGTCCATTTGCGTGTCTCATTAAGTTGCAGTGCATCTGCCCCTTTCGGCCACCGTACTGAGCTCTGTATTTTATGCACCATTTTTGGGTCTCTTTATCACTGACAGTATTAAAGTACTTTTTAGAGAAGCAGTTGTTACACTGCAGTTCTGACTCTTCACTTGTGGGTTTTGTTTCCTGGTGACAGATTAGAGTTCAATTTATAAAGTTTAGTAGTTGAGAAGTATGAGAAGTTGGAGTCGTGCAGTTTCACCCCCGACAATGCATGATGTAACTTTGTCTTCCTTGACTCCTGCATGACTTCTGTAGCTGCTACTAGCTTTGTAGTCACACCGCAGGCTTCCTTTCTGCTCTCATGCTACCCCTCCTCTCTTGTCCTCTCTGTCATTCAATCTCTCTTACTGCAGACAACTCGGCTAACTTTTCTTGCATGCTGTAACACTACAAAGAGTTATTCTGTGTCTTGCTTTTCCATTTCATGTTTTTTTCTTCTTCTGTTAACAGTAGATAGGACTGAGATTTTCTACACCATACTTATGCACCTTTTGACATCACATGATTGCTGTGCAATTACAGCAAGTAGTGATTTTTTTTTTCTACACACACTTTTTCTCTCTTTCCTTTCCTTTGCACCCACCTCCTCTGGTGTAAACCTCTCTTCTTTCCATCATACGTGTCGACCATCATCTTCTCCCTGTCTCACTCGCTTCTATCTCCTATGTGTTTTCTCTCACCACCACTGTACCCTCCCCACCCCAGGGAGAGTGGACCTGCAGCCCCAGCTGGACAGCGCCATGCAGGATGTGACTGACCTGTGTCTGCTGATGGAGGAGACGGAGAAGCAGGCAGTGCGTCGGGCCCTGGTGGAGGAGAGGGGTCGCTTCTGCACGTTCATCGGCTTCCTTCAGCCTGTCGTGGTGAGGAGATAGAGGAAGAGGGGTGGTGGCAGAGTGACAGGAAGGGAGGAGGGAAAGGCTGGGCGGTGGAGTAAACACACTGTGACCTGCCGCACAGTGGGACCATAGTCTTCTGTTGTTGCTGAACAGCTCCACTCAGATGCTGTAGATTAGAGTTCATTGCCTTGCTCAAAGTGACTCAAGGGTGTGTCAAGAAAACAAAAGGTCAAATGCCTTTAATACATCTGGCACATTCTAACTAGAATGAGGTTAAAAAAAAAGCATCACTCCAACGCGTTTCGGCAACCAGTCTTCTTCAGGAAGTTACAGGAAAGGTATGAGGTGAAACGAGAGCTGAATCTCACTTCCCCTTTTTGATAGCTCCTCGGTTGAACCAGAAGTCATTCTGACCCTTGGTGGAGCCCATCTCAAAGCTCTTATTTCTGCCCTGAGCACCGAGGAGCGAGAAGGGATCTCTGAGGAGCTATAGCCGACACGAGAGCAGCCTTCCAGGAAGCTGTACAGCTGAAAGCCTTTGCCAGCTCCGCCCACTGAACTGACGAATTCACATGACGCTCCTGAGAAAAGGACGTCTCATCCCTCTTAAAACACATTTCCTTGTCTTTCCCATGCTTCCTCGGTGGGAAGGACTAAAACGCGAGGAAAGGAAGCAAGTGAAGAAACGCAAGGGAAGGAAACAGGGATGCAATTTAAGGGAAGTGAGATCCAGCCAATATAATGCTCCAGGTGTGAGAAAATCAGCTGGTGCAGACATTTAGTAATCAGGGTCAACTAATCTACGACAGTGTTGAGCTAGTCTCTCCCAAATAATGAATGCGTTCAGCAGGGGCCAACGTCCCCGAGAGTAAAACGGGTGACACTCAAGGGTGCCTTGCTCAAAGTGACTTAAGGGCTGTTGGTTGTGTGTTCTTAAAATACTAAAAGTGACAAATATCACTGTACTTGAGTTCCACTGGGAGGCGACATACTACATTTTATCTGACATAGGTGTGTGATATGCTGCGTTCCAGACACAATTTTTAGCCCGTAAGTTACAACTTCAAGTCACGACTCACGACTTGGTAAAGTAACCACAAACCCTTCTAGCTAGCGTTAGCTACCGGTTACCTAACGTTGACGTTAGCTAGCGCTAGCTGATACTAGCAATTTCTTGTCGGTGACATATTTTGGGCTTAATTTAATGAACATAACCTGTAGTAGTACACAATCGTATGTGTATAGTTTTGATTACAATGTGCGGAATTACTTTATGTTGCCTATTTATGTCTATTTATTTCTATTTCTCACTGTTAATCACCGGTGTCTGTACAGCATCAACAGGGGTCGCCATGGTTGTTTATGTGTGTGTGACGTCAAAAACTGTAACTGGGAGTACAACCATCTGGTACCAGTTCACCAGTAGTAAGTTACAGGTTTGACCATCGTTCCAGGGCGCTTTCACGGGTAGAAGGTTGTGAAAACACGAGTTACGGAACGCAGCATTAGTCTCCCATGGTAACAAGAGATGTAACAGTATCAAATGTGACACTACGATTGTTGTGGCCAAACATACCACAGTACATTATAATAATATTGCATTAAGGTTTCCTGAAATACTAATATCAGGGAAGAAACATAATACAATTTGCCGTGGTTTTTATCAAACAAAAGTAGCGGCCAACACTTATGTTATTTATTCTAATTCATTAATCATTTAATTAATATCACAATATTATCGATAACATTTATATTATATCAGCGTATATCATGATATGGGACATTTAGGTAAAATAAAAAAAATTAAATCTTCAAATGTATGTTGTACCAGTAAATGTACCAGTTATCATGTACTGAATTACATCAGGAAAAAGCTCTTCACAAAATAAAAATGCTATTGGGCTATAATAAGTGCTATTCTTTTCTATGCAAATGTACAGAACAACACTACTGCCCTTTTTTTCTGATAATGCAACATAACAGAGGCAAACAAATCATTTTGAGATTTCAGGATTCACTCTTAATTGACACATCCTAGCTACCGTAGCGTGAAGTCTTGTTTGGTGACAGCATGTCGTTCTCCTCTGCGCTGTCACAGGAAACCAGGAGAAACATATGGTTGATGTATAGAAATATCACAGATAAAACACTCTATATTAGTACAGCTAATTATAGTACAGCACCCTATATTCACTTTTTGCCACTTTTTGTCTGACGTGCGCTACAGGAGCTGTACGGCGTGTCACCTGACATGCCACTGCACAAATCTGGGCCACGTTCCGCAAAACATAGCAACACATTTTTTAAATCTGAAACGGGGGGGTGTTGAACACCTTTTTTTTTTACATACACGTCTTTTCTGATTGGTATAAAATATTGGAATAAAAGGGGACTGTGTGATACCATTTAGACGCACCTCTTCTGGACAAAACGTATTGTCAATAATAGGAGGTAAACTCTGGAATAGCTTGCCCCTCCCAATAAGAGAGGGTCCTACATCCAACACCTTTAAAACTCACTTAAAATAGTGACTCCTAGAAAACCAGAGATGCACTCACTTTTAACTGTCACACATTTCATCACCCATACACTTTCACTGTTAAATTGAATGCAGTATAGAGGTGGATGAATACGGTCTTAGTCTGAGTCCTATGTCACCTGCCTAGGGACTGCAGATGAAAAGTAGTTATTTTTACAAATTCTGGTATGTTTACATGGTGTTTACACAACAATGTTCATAAATATGCATGGTCCCTATCAAATAAAGCAATATAATAAAATAAATAAACCCGAGACACACCCACCAGATGAGAGAAACCTATCTCAAAGACATTGCACACAGGAAACACGTCGTTTAACGCGGAAACCGTAGCAAAGCGGTGCACACCGTTTTGAGATTGAACTTGCCCCTGACGTGTTCTGGACTTTAGAGAAATCTGATTGGAGGACAAGGTGGTCAGCAGAAAATTAGAGTTTCTATCTTGTTTTATTTTTTTTTTTTTTATAGAACGGAGAGATCGCTATGCTGGGAGAGATCACCCACCTTCAGGCCATCATTGATGACCTCACTGTGCTGACAACCGATCCTCACAAACTGCCCCCAGCAAGTGAACAGGTAAGTCACACACACACTCACATAGTGTGTAGCACTATCTTTGTGGGGACCCATCATTGACATAATGAGTTCCCTAGCCCCTTATCCTAACCTTAACCATCACAACTAAATGCCTAACCTTAACCCTTACCCTCACCCTAACCTTAACCTAATTCTAACCCTAATCCAAAAACCAAGTCTTAACCCTCAAACAGCCCTTTAAACTTGTGGGGTTCAGCATTTTGGCCCCACAAGTACACTGTTTTTGGACCCCACGAATATAGTTAAACAAGAACACACACAGACACACACGCACACGCACACAGTCACACACACGCACATGCAAAACATGATAGACATACAAACTCTCTCTCTCTCTCTCTCTCTCTCTCTCTCTCTCTTTGTGTGTGTCTCTCTCAGGTGATTAAGGATCTGAAGGGCTCAGATTACAGCTGGTCCTATCAGACTCCTCCTTCATCCCCCAGCAGCTCTGGCTCCCGCAAGAGCAGCATGTGCAGGTACACACACACACATACACACACAAATACACACATGTATGCACACACAGACATGCCCAGCACCTTCTACCTGCTCTGCAGTGTTCTTTCCAGTGATTTAAGAAAGAGGAGCCTTCACTGATTTCTGTTTCACTGTGACTGTCGGTCCCGTCTGTCTGTGTCTGTCAGTCCATGATTACTGTTCGTCCAGTCATCGTCAGTTGAGTGGGCTTTCCAGATAAATGAACCACAGTCTTCAGACAGAGAAACATTATATGGATTAGTATGTGGATTTCCTTTTGTAAAAAGATTATAAAATGATGAAAACATTTTAAATGTTTGCATACATAGTAGATAAGATCAGCAAATACAGTTTTCTGCTTCCTTTGGGTGTAAATGCATACAATACTAGAATTCAGAGTATTTGAAAAACAAAGCGAATACTACAAGAAGAGTACTTTAAACTGAAAGTGTATTTCTTTGTCTGAAAAACATCATTTGGTGTATGTGTGTGATTCAGTCTCTGTCAGTGTATGCATGTAGCAGCAGTCACGCTCAAGGCAAAGCTCTAAAGCATGCAAGATCACAGCCTCCTGCCTGCAGTGTTTAGTGTGTGTGTGTGTGTGTGTGTGTGTGTGTGTGTGTGTGTGTGTGTGTGTGTGTGTCCCGGATCCTCATAAGCTTACACACTCTCTGTCTACCCCCTCCTCCCCGTCCTGCCCTTTTCTCTCCCCCCCTTTTCCCTCACCATAAATATCAATTTCTTTTGTACTTGTGTGTCTTCTTCTCCACTCCTCTGTCTTCTATTTTTTTTGTGTTTCGTTTGTTTGTGTGCGCTCACGTGATTTGCCCTCTTTCTCTCGGTTTCCTTGGTTACCTGGTTTCCTTTCTTTTTTGTGGTCTCTGCTTTTAACTGTGACTGGTGTGGGACTTTAATGCATCAACGCATTGAGGGGTTGCAACTAATCTAAAAAAAACCAAAAAAAAAACCGACTACTTGCTGTGAACTGCTCCTGAACTTTCCCCATCACGTAAACCAATCACAAAACCCTCCAATGCATCGTCCAATCATCAATTTTTCATCTTCGCCAATAACCAACCCCTCACATTTTGTTTGAACATCCTCTTCCTGAATCGAACCTTTACTTTGACACATCCCTGTAATAATGCTCCCCCCCCCCACCACCACCACCACCCCAAATACTGTCCTTACTCCACATTGGCAACCATCACCTTCATCCTCCCCTCACACTCCTCACCCTCCCATCCCTACACCCCTCCCCCTGCTCCTCTGCACCTTTCTTTCCCACCCACCCTGCAGCAGCGTCAACAGCGCCCACAGTAGTGCCTCCCGTTCGTCAGGGGGAGGCGGTAGTGGTGGTATTGGTGGAGGGGGTGGAGGCTCCCAGCCCCACTCCCCCACCTCATCTTCCTCCTCCTCCTCCTATCGCTACCGCAGCAGCCTGCCGCATCAGCCTCCGCCGCCGGGGGGCATCGCTGCCCACCGCCTCAGCAGCGTCTCCTCCCACGATTCGGGCTTTGTGTCCCAGGACGCAAACATCTACTCCAAGCCCCCCTCGCCCATGCCCTCGGACATCACTAGCCAGGTACACCGAAATACACACACAGTGAAATACACACCCAGTCGGTGGTATAACGAGCGTTAATGTGTTGGTATCCAGCATAAAAACATCAACATTTCATTTTCAAGTTGATTGACTTTGGAAAGCAACCTGAATGACTCTGACTCTGGCATGTGTAGCTTCTTTTTGGAAAGATATTTAAAGGTACACTGTGTAGTGTTTTAAGTATTTTATTAGCTAAAATCAATGTCTTCATTCATAAATATGTCCTCATTGGTGTAAAATGACCTCTGCCAATGATCTGACTTATCCTCGTAAGCAAAGAATTTCTTATCTGTATTTACATTGGACAGGCAAACTTTAAAAAACTATAATCACTGAGAGGGACATAAAGCACTAGCCTACCTGTCTAGCTAATCCACAACGCATTTTGGTTCAGAGCCAGCGTCACGTGACTGAAACCAGCTGAAACGTAGAAGGAGATCAGTGAGAGGCGCTTGTCGCTGCCCTGGCAAATCTGAAAGCCTGCGCTGCACTTTAGTTCACAATGGAGGATCATACTTATGCCCTAGGAGAAGGAATCCTCGTCGCCCAAAAAGCGAAAATTGGAAGACATGTTTTCGTAGCTTCTTGGTACATAACGGCTACCGTAGTTGCAACACGCATTTGAAAAAGCGAGGCGCTAGAGAGCACTATTCGTTTGAATGCAAAATACAATTTCACCGCTAGACGGGAGAAATTCCTACACAGTGGACCTTTAAGCTTCACACACACAATGCTCACACCAACATATGGACTCGTGATCTTTCTTGGCAAAGCAGTTGATATGACATAGCTTTGTTGTTTTGTGTTTGTCCGCTGTAGAAGTCCTCCAGCTCAGCATCGTCAGAGGCCTCAGAAACATGCCAGTCAGTCAGTGAATGCAGCTCCCCCACCACTGTAAGTACTCTTATTAATCCTGTCCAGCGTGGAGTCCTCAACAGTTTAACACTCAAAGCAAATAACACATTAAAATCAATTAAAGTTTGGCCCAAATAGGAAAAAACAGGTACATTGTGTTATCAGTTTATTTCATTGGTATATTTCACAACAGAGGCTGATAAATTAAAGGTCCCATAGCATGAAAATTTCACTTTATGAGGTTATTTTAAAATTAATATGAGTTCCCCCAGTGGCTAGAAATGGCGATAGGTGTAAACCGAGCCCTGGGTATCCTGCTCTGCCTTTGAGAAAATGAAAGCTCAGATGGGCCAATCAGGAATCTTCTCCTTATGAGGTCATAAGGAGCAAGGTTACCTCCCCTTTCTCTGCTTTACCTGCCCAGGGAATTTGGCCCACCCATGAGAGAGAGAGACATCATGGATTGAAACCAAGCGAAGCATGGCAGTTGGTCAAGGCCACACCCCCACCCTCCACCTTGCCCCCCCTCTCTCCTCCTCAATAGCATTTAAAGCTACAGACACAGGAATGGCACATCCTAAGGAAAGCTCATTGTGGGACTGAATCTAGTGGCTGTAATTCTGCACCAAGGAATTTCGGGAAAGATACTTCAGATACAGTATTAGGGGACCACTAAGGTCTATATAAAAGAGACTTCAGATACAGTATTAGGGGGACCACTAAGGTCTATATAAAAGAGACTTCAGATACAGTATTAGGGGGACCACTAAGGTCTATATAAAAGAGACTTCAGATACAGTATTAGGGGACCACTAAGGCCTATATAAAAGAGACTTCAGATACAGTATTAGGGGGACCACTAAGGCCTATATAAAAGAGACTTCAGATACAGTATTAGGGGACCATTAAGGTCTATATAAAAGAGACTTCAGATACAGTATTAGGGGGACCACTAAGGTCTATATAAAAGAGACTTCAGATACAGTATTAGGGGGACCACTAAGGCCTATATAAAAGAGACTTCAGATACAGTATTAGGGGGACCACTAAGGCCTATATAAAAGAGACTTCAGATACAGTATTAGGGGACCATTAAGGTCTATATAAAAGAGACTTCAGATACAGTATTAGGGGACCACTAAGGTCTATATAAAAGAGACTTCAGATACAGTATTAGGGGACCACTAAGGTCTATATAAAAGCTTCCAAAGAGCAGCATGTCATAGGACCTTTAACAAGATTCTTAAAATTATTATTTTATCAACTTTTTCTTTATATAAATAGATCTTTTGAACATTAAAACAGTCTGGGTGTCTTTATTAAAAAAGACATGAGGGCATTTTATTAACCCCATCAGCAACAGAAGGAGATAACTGAATTTTAAGACTTTAATAACCAGAAATCCTCCAGAAGTGACTTCAGGAAACTATGATACATATTTATCAGCTTGTCAGGTCTGTGGTGCTGATGCTGTAAAGCAAACAGTTTAGAGAGAAAACAAAACATTGCTCAGTCCTGCTATCTCTAAATGTAGTGCCTCCTAAACATCTTAACTTAAACACTTAACATATAAGAATTTAATTTGGGTTACAAAAGTAAATGAATGCGTTGTGATGAGACAATCTGCTCTTTTGCAGGTCCACTTTGTGACCCAAAGCTTAGTGCCAGTTTAGTTTTGTATGTGTCCATCCCATCAGTGTCCATAGAAAGTCTAAACCTTCTGATGTATATGCCTCGGTCAGAGGATGCTGCCAGCCGTTCTGTAGAAAGTTTGCTCATCGACCCAAATTGGTCCCTCAGTGGTTTCAGCATTCCATTAAAACAGCTTGCAAATTGAACTTTGTTCTCCAATTTATGAAAGTTTTTTACTGAAACATCTTCATTTTTCCAGTACTGTTTTCTGGTAGGAGTGATGAACAAACACAAACTTTCATTTCTTGTAAAATGGGACCATTTCTTGTAAAATGGGACTATTGTAAAAACAACGTTGATAATTGTGGTGGTATAAAGTCATTATCAAACCGGATTATACCTCACATGCTGTTTAAAATGATAGGTTACATTCACCAAGGTAGCAGCAGTTTTATTTTAAGAGTTTAATACATTTTGAAAAAAACAGTAGGGGACTCTGTTACCTGGATAGGCAGGTGCACCTGCAACAGAACAGACAGTAGCAGCTCTCTGGGTGCTAAATGGGCTCTCCAGCAGAGAATGCTTTTTGGTGATACAATATCAAGCGACATCAAATCAAACACCATCAACCTACGAGAGAACAATGACTAAAATTGCACCTCAGATGTGAGGTTTTTGTTGAATAAATGTATTGCCATGCTTTTTAGATAAACAATAGTGCAAAGTGGTATCCTCTTAAGTACAAAGGGTATATTTTCCTTACCTACTTATGTTTTGTATTTTGGTGGCTCGCTGCAGTGGTTGGAGAGGCACAGAGTATCACTGGGGATTTGTATGACAATTACAATGTTGGTTTGGTTTTGCATTGTTTCCCACTCACAAGCTTCAATCAGGTCAACAGCAAAGTATGCATGGAACGCTTGTATTCTGTACTGTTTTCAACACTTTAGTTGGTGCAGGCGCACTCACATAAACCTCTCTAAAATCGAATTCCTTTTATTTATGCTTGAGAGCTTGTCTCTTTCCCTTTCATTAAACATCCTTTGACCAGTATGCACATCTGTTTGCAACATAAATACAATTCCAATGATGCTCGCAAGGCAAAGTAAATATTCATGTCGGATTCTAAGCAGTTTCTGTCCTCCACAACAGCTTGCATATATGACTGTTTCCCCTTTCAGTTGATTAACACCCTTTACAACCATCTGATGGCAGCCAGTGTGTGACACATCTCCACTTGAGTGACACACATTGTCAAAATGGATTGCGCAAACCACATCTACTGGTTACCTTGATTAAAACTTGCACAACTGCCATGAGGCAAAATAATCCCACAAACTTCTGTTCTTTTCTACGTCAACCTTGTTGATTATATCTGGGTACTGCTGATCCTGTTCCCAGCACCAACACTACTAACCTGTTTGGGACTGTCTCATCCACTACGTGAAGGGGCAGTGCATCTCATTGAAGAGCAACAATACTCTGACAATACTCAACAATACTGCAGCTCTCGCCAACTGTAGTTGCAGTGGGTCCATACTCCTGCCTCACGGGGCAGTAATGGGTCCAATACTGCTTTGCGCAGCAGAACTTACTTGGACACGAAGGTGAAACTGTCCTATCCCGAGAAACGGCCATAAGTCGTTTGTTCAAGCAGCACTTAGGTTAGGTTTCTTAATGTCGGCACCCTCTAATGGCTGTAGTAATTGTGATGGGATCAACAATAAACCTTGAAGTTTGAGTCGTGATTCACTCGGATCTTTCACCCGAGTCTTTAAATGGACTCACGAATCGCGAGCCTCTAGTATCATTAACTGGGATCAGTTGAGTCCTACCACAATTCAATCTAAAGTGATAACAGCGCCACACACAAACCTCTTGCAACATTAGCTACTACTAGTCCTAACCATCTTAGCTGCCCAAAGCTCAATAACGTACAATTTCGTAGGCAACGACAACTCCACAAGTCAACTCAAGCGACTGAGTGAGCAGAGAGACAGTCTATGAGTGGATCTGATTCCGACGAGCGAGTGAAGTCTCCCCTCGTGTTCAGGGTAAAGCATATCCACAACAAAAGCCATTCTTTCACTTCTGAAATAACATACAATGTTCTGCATGTAGCCTAGCTAGGCCTACTGTAGGTTTTGGTGTATAATTGTATATTTAAATACAATTAGGTCGAGCAGACAGTCCAAAACATTGCAAGCTAGCAATACTGACTCAAGTGACTCGCACAACCCGGATCAGTTTAGTGAGTGACTCAGAATAACCTGAATCCTTAAAAGGAATCGAGTTTGCCAGTCCTAATCAACACAGGTAATAAAGTGAAAGTCCTGTGTTTGCTCGGTGCTCTTATACTGTACTTTGTCACCCTGGAGACTGGGGTTTATGTCCCATTGAAAATAAAAAGTCAATTTATTTATTTTTACTTTACGGAACAAACGGGACATACGAAGCATGTCACGTTCTGCATCACATGCTTGACCAGAAGTAAAGTAACGTCTGCTGTGGGTCGTGTTTCCTGCCACTGCTAGGGGCGCTAATTTCTGAAACGCTCCTGTGGGTCATATTAGAGAGTGGGAATAAACAACCTATATTTTCATATGGTTTGGAGGACTTGTTGGAAATGTATGCTTAATCGAAAGAGTTTTCAGACAGTTTTATAACTAAGGATACAGGATAACTGCTTGGTTTTGCAAACGCACGCCTGGTCATCTTTCCCACCTCTGATAGACAGCAGCACACAGCTGCTTCCTTTTCTCAGCTTTTCTATATAGGGACCATTGAAGACTGTCTTCTGAACTTTATTTTATTTAATTTATTTAATGTTTATTTGACAGGGAAAAATGCATAGAACATTGCTTTATAAAGAATACAAAGTAGATGCCATGCATACAGGTTTATAGCCATGACTAATTTGCAACCCCTGTCCCTTGTTAGGCTTTTAAAATGAATCTTTGGATCTGAAACAGGGCTCCACCAGTATCAAAACTGCTATGACACACAGTGGTGTACCAGCACATTTGAATCAAGGTTGTCATCAAGTTATCATTGGATATACTCTGTGCTACAGTGTTGCAGAATTACTGCACTGAAGTAGTAACTGTCGAATCAAATTCAATTTTAAATGCATGCTGCTTTTACACATCCCATGGTCTTTCTAACAATTATATAACGTAGCTGGAAAAATGTAGCCTTTGTAGGCACCACTGACTTAGTTGTTCTAGTCCTTGGATGCATGGATAGCAGCCACTAATTGTCTTTAAAAGGCCTTTTCTATTCTAAATCTACTGCTAAACCGTTCCTGCTCTTGTGTGTCACACTGATGACTTGGTGTGTGTGTCTATTGTACACTAGGTGTGTGTATACATGTGTTGCTTTTATTGTCATGTGTTCGGCCCAGTGATCCTCTACCACAGCTGGCTGCCTCTGTCTCTCTCTTGGTTTCTGTTTCTGTCTTTCTCTGATGACATGACTATGTCTCTCATCCCGCAGTTTGGCACGTCCTTCGCTACCTTCCGCCCTGCTCTCTCTCACTCTGGCTCCACCAGGCCTCTCTCTGTCATTCTTCCTGCGTCCCCACCCTATAACTGCCCCCCTGGATCCAGCTCCTCCTCTCCCACATCAAAGGTTCCTATGTGGAAGGTTTGTTCTCCATTCGCTTCCATTTCTTCAGTTGCAGTTTTGGTTTACAGCATAAATTTCAGTTATTGCATGGGGTTTATATTCTTTTCATTTTCATCACCTGATTAACTCATTCATAACCACATTTGCTTTGCTTCTTTAAAGTGTTCATCCCTACTTGCTGCGTGTGCATGCATATTGTTTTTTTGGCCTCCCCTGTCTCACTCACTGGTTTTGCAATCTACCGACTGGAGATTGGCCAAAACTAAGCAGGGTGTGGAGAGCTGACCAATCAAACTCATCAACATAAACACATTCAAATGCTCAAAAAGGCCCCTGCCCACACACACCCACGCGCAAACACTCTTCCAAGCACCCACACACGATCGTAAAGGCCCCCTTTCTCTGCACTCAGATGAAGGGCTTCAAACTGCTGGATAGTGGACAAGTCTCTCGTGCTAATTCTACCTGCTACTTCCTGTTTATTAATTTGACTCACCCTCTTCAGGATTGGTCCAAAGCAGGTCAGTATGAGCAGCCGGTGGCAGCAGCATCAGTTCAGAGGAGAAAGGAACCCCTCGATAGGCTTAGGGAGAACGAGATGTCACCTAGCTCCCATGGATACGCTGGGCCATCGCACCTTGATGACGCACAGAGACACAGGATGACCCCTGCTACCATCGCTGCCAAGGTAACGCTGAATGATGCCGACAAGCAGCCTGGAGACAAAGGAGAATTATGGTTCATATAAACCAGTATAAACCAAGGAATTAGGTTAGACTAAGTGTGTGGAAGGATATTTGCAAATGTGTAAGTGTGTGTACATGAATATGAATAGTATGAATATGTAAAGTATGGCCTATAATAAGCCAGCTAGTCATTGTGGTCAATCGGCTGCAACAGCAGTGCATCTTCCAATAACTGTATAATAAGTGTGATAAGCTGAAGACTTGCCAAGTCTGATCTGCCAAATAATAATAAGTTAATACAAAGAATACAAACGTGTGCTTCTGGTGTTCACTGGTCATTGGAGCTGTGATAGAAGCCAAATATTAAGAAATTCAGTTTTGGTTTCTGTCTCAGTGTTGGAGCAATAAACATATGTTTCTCCTGGTCCAAATAAATGAATATGATCACTACATAGTAGTGATGTCCAAATGCAGCTTCATGAACCATTAGTTGTATTTGTTGATCCAACTAGATGGCGCTCTTGGTTTAAAGAAAAAGGCTCAAGGAATGGCACTTCAGTGTGCTTTCATCCCTTCATTGAACAGAGAGCACTATCTACTATTGTTTTATCTAGCACATGTATTGCCTGTGCTGATATAGTCATCAATGCTCATTGAAGCTCACAGCATTTCTTACATATCCCACATTTGATCAACAAAGGGACTGCAATAATTCTCCCGAATTTGAATTATTTTTTTAAACATTATTCCAATGCGGTGTCTGTCTCTATGTCCCCAGCATGGAGAGGAGGTCTCTCCTGCAGCCAGTGACCTGGCCATGGTGCTGACCAGAGGGCTGAGCATGGAACAGCAGAAAAGCAACAGAGACTCCCTGCAGTACTCCAGTGGCTACAGCACAGAGACCACAACACCATCCTGCTCTGAGGACACAATTCCTTCACAAGGTGAAACTCTTAACCGTTATACTTCGCCAGTTTACCCTTGATTCATAGCAGACGCTGGTTTTTATCTGCGTTTAAAAACTAAAGACTTTTAGTACAAATCTGGGTTGGATACACAGTACGGATGTTTTAAAAAGACAGTTCTGTAACAGGGCCTCACCAGTCACTTCTCATGGAGTGGGTAGATGACATGAAGTAGTTGCCCGATGTTAGCTACATCTAAATTGTTAATTATCTTGTGTTTTCTGAAGGGGTTGTTGGCAAAGCATTACCTCATTACAGAAGCATAGAAGCATACGCTTACCTGCATCGTAATAAAATAAGTAAAGTCCTGTTTAGGATTTATGTTTCTGATGGCAGTAGTAATGTCGAGCCAGGGTGTCAATCAAGGGAAACATATGGCGTGGCTAATGCTGAGGGAGAGTGGAGTCGTGGAGACAGTCGGCTGCTCATGCATTGCCGGGTTTGGGAAGTCAATTAGTCATATGGCAGCTGTGCAAGGTATTCAAAACCCCACAGATCTTCTCTCTCACAAATACGCTAATTAATTGTGCTTTTATTGCCAAAAAGAAGATATGCCTATGTTCTAGCTAAATAGTAATGCCAGTAGTAAGTGAGTAAGGAGAAATTATGAAGATACTATTGATGCCATCATTGCAGGTGCAGAATGCTGTGGCCAGTGGAAAAACAGGGATTGCATGTACAGATGAGCAGTGCAGGAGCAATGCAGGGACATCTAAGATCTTTGAGCCTAACCAGCTGAGTCAGATTAACTTCAACTTCAACAATGCATCGTCAAGTGTCGGACTGTAGAGTAGAGACTCAATTACTCTCAAACTCATCACATCATCTGTCACACAAAGACTTTATAGACAGTGTGTACAAAGCCCCCATTCAACCACTCTTTGTCCTCAACACCTTACTAGAACAGTGTTAGAATGCCTCACCATCAGCAGGAGAAATAGCGCAGTTGATGACAACATTTTTTAACTAAGCCAGACTGACAGTTTCGATCTCAGCTGTAACTCATGCAACACATTCTACCAGGCGTATATCGAAAGTTTGTGACGCACAAGCAGCTCAACTAGAATTGGAGAGCAAAGTGCATCTGATTTGTGGCACCATTGTAGGAAAATCAGACTTACAGCAAGCTCTGCAAAAAAAAGGTTCCTGTACTTGCAACCCCAAAAAGTGACACGTTTCTACAGTATGGGATCATATATACCACTCCCTTTGTGGCAACAATGCACCTATGGTAAAGACAATCAAGTAAGAGCTTGCCACCAACTGAAAAACAGGGCAAGAAGATTATCCACAATAGCAGTAGTGTTAAGTGTCCAAGAACCATGGCTCTCTGCAAGTCCTGATGGGGTCATTGACTCAGTGTGCACAGAGCATAATGCAGTGATATCAAACTATTAGATGGATAGCTGCAGAAAACATGTAGCATTGGATATTACATGCAAGTACAACTTGCAGTAGGATGAGGCGTTTGTGAGGGAGTGCTTTATGAAAGACACATTGAGATAATGGGCAAGGTTTAGTGCACATCTGCACATGGGGCACGGCCATAAATGTGTTCCATACAATATGAGAATCAGAATGACATCCCTGAAACCTTCATGTTTTGTAAAGTTCCAAATGTCTAATTGCTCTTTCAACCTAAATTCCTAAATGCGCAATTCGTCTAGTACATGTCCCCTGTTCCTCAGTTAGCTGTCAATGTTTTTTTGTTTTTTTTGTGGAAGAGGCCATTACCAATTAAACCTTTCTCTCAAACTGCATATCTTTTATGGTAAACCCTCAATCAGCCATGACCTAATCCCCAGGCATTCAGTAGTCTAACATTCCTGAGTCCATGGTTATGAATTTGTCACTGCATCGCTTAATATGCAGCAGAGATGAATATGATTAAATGATTAGTCCACATAGGGCAACAGCTACCAGGTATCGCACTGTGTTATGTGAATAACAATGGCTGTATGATTCTCCTCTTGAATCAAGTTATTTTTATTATTATTATTTTTGTAAAAGGCTCTCACTGCAGTCTGTATAATACATGTTGTACGAGGAAAAGTTCTTCTCAAATGCTTCAGGCATGGTTGCCCAAATAGTTTCTTTTGGGAGCCACATAATTAGAGGTCGCAAAACTTCCTTCAGTTTGTCAATCCAATATGAGATTTTCTTGCTAGCCATGCTCTGTGATATGAAGTGTTACGATAACTTGATCTTGCACAGGCATTGTAAATGCATTGCTACCCTTCCAGCGTCATTTTGAAGCATGAAGCACCCAATCTCGTCACACAGAGTCATCTTATTATGCATCTTTTCCACTGGCCATCTTGCAGTAATAACGATTGCCATGCAGGTGTGTGTGTGTGTGTGTGTGTGTGTGTGTGTGTGTGTGTGTGTGTGTGTGTGTGTGTGTGTGTGTGTGTGTGTGTGTGTGTGTGTGGACTGAGCGGCACTGTGGGTCAGGGGGTTGTGCATAACTTGAGATGCCAGCGTGGTTTGAGATTGTCGATGTGAAGTCCACTGAGCAGACAAATAAGACATTTCAAAATGCCCAATACCTAACGCTAATTATCATAACTGCTACCTGCTGGGAGAGCGATGCCAACAGTTGATTTGCTGCTGAAAACAAGAAATAACTGTAACTTAATAACTTTAACTTACGAGGTCCATCTTCAATGACTTGATTCATTGGTTAATCCAATAATGTGACCACGGTACATTGCTTTCCTTTTTGATGGCAATTCTCTCCTCAATCACTTCTCCCCTTTTCTACCCACATCAGGTTCAGATTATGACTGCTACTCAGTGAATGGTGATGCTGAAGGTACAGATGGTCAGACAGAGTTTGACAAGTCCTCCACCATTCCTCGCCACTCTAACATCGCCCAGAACTACCGGCGAATGATCCAGACCAAGAGGCCAGCCAGCACAGCCGGCCTACCCAGTGGGGTTCTTGGTCCCGGGGGCCATGGAATTCAACCTGGAGGAGCTGGTGGAGGTGGAGGTACTCCGGGCACTGCCACCATCCGTCGAACCCCGTCTACCAAACCAGGCGTGAGGCGCACACTGTCCAGCGCGGGGCCTATCCCCATCCGACCACCCATTGTACCTGTCAAGACACCCACTATTCCCGGAGACTCACATTCACCTGGCGCGGCTGGCGGTGGATTCGCAGGCGGAGGGCACTCGGGTGGCGTGCCTGTGCGTGTGGGCAGCGAGGAGTGCGTCTTCTTCACTGGAGTCGAGGATGCACAGGGAGCGCTCGATTACGTGAAGGCATCGCCGAAGCGCCTCAGCCTGCCTAACACCGCCTGGGGATCAGGGGCGGCGTTAGAGGTCTATGCCCAGCAGCACGGGGGCCTTGCAATGGGAACAAGCTCAGGGCCCGGATCCGAGGAGGATCAGATGATCGCGGCAAATCGACACAGCCTAGTGGAGAAGATCGGTGAGTTGGTAGCCAGTGCGCACGCTCTTGGAGAGGGGCAGTTTCCTTTCCCTGCTCTCCCCGATGACCCGGCCCTGCCGCAAACTGGCCCCACCGACACTCAGACAGGCACAGAGGAGGCAGAAGGGTCCGGTGACATGTTGACCACCATCAGGAGAGGAGTCCGCCTTCGCAAGACTGTCTCCAATGACCGCTCTGCGCCGCGCATCTTGTGATGGGAGAAGAAGCAGGAAGAGGATGATACTTGTCAGCCAATAGGGAGTCAGGTGTTGGTGTGGTGCAACCCAACCACCTAGTACATACACAAACACTTAACTATGTAGGGAAAGCTCTAATATAACAGAAGATGAATGAAAACATACACAAAAAATATGTTTAAAGACACCATTAGAGTAAATTATATATAATATAATAATTATAATAACAATAACAATAATAATAATAATAACAATAATTATAACAATAATAATAACATCAATAATGTTAACTCATGCTGACAAATAAAAGTGAAATACTGAATACTGATACTATTGAGGCTCCTAGCAGGCCACTATAACTAGTGTGTGATGGACGCATGTTTGTCTTCTGTACACCTCCACCCAGGGACGAAAAGACTCGCAGGAAAAACAGATACGATAAAAAAAGGCAAAGAAAGAGAGAAAGACTGGGTTCTGTTTGTCAACTTACACCATTCCCCATCCTCTTCTCCAACTAACCCGACTGTCTAAATCCAGAGGAAAGACTGATGACTGAAGGAGGGAGAGAGAGGGGGGGTCAGAGTGCCATGTGAAGCTGGATTAGAACCCAGGCTGTCTCATCAGCAACATACTGTACTTATTAGCCCACTGAAGTGAAGATGTGGTATTAGCACGGGGAGCTAACAAGCCAGAGGGCTCCTCTGGTTCATCCTAATGTAAAAGAGTCTTTAAAAAAATAGTGTTGGCATTGAACCGTGCTAATGCCCCCCCTTCCCCTCTCTCTGTGCGTGTAGTGTGTGCGTGCATTCATGTGTGTGGGCAAATGGGAAATATGATTTTGTGTGTGTGTATGTGTCTGTGTGTGTGTGTGTGTGTGTGTGTGTGTGTGTGTGTGCGTGTGTGTGCACGCGCGCGCACGTGATTGATTGTGCGTGTGTGTGCGAGGGGGGTAGGTAGAGCTCTGCTGCAGGACAGCTGGTTACTCAATGAGGGCAGGGCTTTTCTCCTGTGTGTTGTACGTGTATTATCTTGTTTATATCGTGACGTCATTTACCTTGTTACAACTGTACCAGAAGTTACGAGAAAGTAATCCAGGCTTATAGATATATTCATATATATTTTCTAGAACCAGAGAGAAAAACGTTAATGGAGCAATAAATGTGTTTTATTTTCTTGTTTCCAAGAAGAAGGAGGATTGTAGGTTCTCCTTTGTCACATTCAGGCAATCATCAGGAATGCTAAATTACACATTGACTGTGAATTCATGCCTAGCCCCGCATTGGTGTGTCTCTCTCCCTGTCCCTGTCTCTTTCTGGTGGAGGAAATGGATTACAAAAATGGAAGAAAAAAAAACTATAAGCACTTTGATAGGTGGTAGAGTAGAGTATGTACAATAGCCACTAGGTGTTGCTGTAGTCATACTGTATGTTAGGGAGAGTGAAAGTGAGAGAGATAGTTGCCAATAAGGCTGTGTCCTGAGAAAATTATTTAATTGGAAGATGAAGAAGACAGGGAGGGACAAAGAGGAAGTGATAAAGACTGGTGGAATTGGAGCGATTGGTCAAATAAGATGGGATAAGAAAGTAGAGCAACATATATATCTGAGAATGGATAGGACATCAGGGCTCTTCAGGGTTTTACAAGCCATCGCCTGCTGTAGATTAGGAATAGTGCTGAAGCTTTTTATGTTGTGGTTGTACTGGTATCTGAACACATAATGCAAAAAATACACCGCACAGATAGGTCAGACTACTTTTGGAAATAGGCTTTAAAGGGTTGGTTGGTTAGCCATGCAAATAGTAATTAGAACTATTTAGAAGTAATTAGAACTACTTTCTATGGTAGTGATAGTCCCTCAAAAAACTGTCAGCACATTTAATAGATTACCAAAGGGATGCATTAGTGTTGAATTTTTTAAATGCCATTTCTCAATACTGTGAGCACGATAAATGAAATTCCATTCACATCCATTGTATTGCAGTGAAGGCAGAGATTTGAAAACCAGGATCGATAAACCCAAAACTATCAACAAGCCATTGTGGAGATACCAACCCGGTCTCACGCCAGGTCGTGTAATAGTTACGTTATTGTAATCTATTAAGTCGTGTACAGGTTACGATTTTGACGTTTTTTTTCGTGTATATGCAACGACTTTTGAACGTGTACAGGTCACGCTTTTCGAACCTGCTCTGGGGGACGCGACTACGGGGAAATGAGGCGCCACACGCCGGCCAAAACAACGGCACGGGTCGCCACTCGCGATCGGGGAAATGCGGCGCCACAAGCCACTCGCAAGACACGGGAAATGAAACGCCACAATAACGAGACGGTTGGGGTTAGGAAAAAAAAAGAACGGGGTAAGGAACCGTCACACGCGGGACACGCCGACAAAGGAACTGCAACACGCGGGACAAAGGTACTGCCACACGCGGGGCGCAATCCCGGTCTCCGGCGTGAAAGTCCTGTGTTTTATGACCCATCCACCACCCCGACCAACCTCCCTACGCGAACTTTCGCCTTATCAACTACTCGCTACTCGCTTTTGTTCTGGAATCACGAAATATGCTTCCCATTAAAATGCATTGCTTTCAATTTCGTAATCGCCACACGAAAAAAACGGCATTTACGTAACCTGTCCACGACTTAATAGATTACAATAATGTGACTATATAACGACCTGGCATGAGACTGGGCTGGGAGATACAGTGTGGGAGAAAATATGGTTATTTGTAATTTGGGATCAAAAACACTTCAACAACAGTGGATTTATGGAATATATATGCAGATGTAGATTATGTTGATTGGATATACATTTGTGTGGCATACATATTGTTGAGTTTTCATCATTGGATGCTGTGCTGTCTAAAATAATGGATGTTACAAAGTAGTATTCATGTTGAAGTTCATGTGCAAATAGAGATCAGCACACCAGCTTATCCGCAAATATATTCTTACTTATAAATACGGTATATTTTTGCATTATGGGAAAGCTTGAACATAGCCTCAAATTGGCTCCAAAAACCTTCCTCCTTTACAAAATGAATCACAACAATCTCGAGTTTCATTTCAAATACACACCATACAAAAAACAATAGGACTTCTCTGAAAGAGACGAGTAATGCACTAGTATTGCTGTTGAGTAATGTGCAATGCGTAATTGATTAAATTTTTCAAGTAACTTGCCCAACGCTGGTTACTAATGAGTGGCATCACCTGAAACGTTAAGCATTTAGACCAGCACGTCTTCAGTCACAGTAATCAGGTTCTTTTACTGAGTTTTGTGTGAACACTACACTACCCCCAGAATGGTTCAGCTCAGTTCAGTGCAAGTAACCCAGTTCAGCTTAGGACACATGGCTGTGTGAAATGATTATTTATGGACATTAAGATGTGAGAAAAGGTGAAGCCTGTTTGATGTGCTCGCTGATGACAAAGAAGGGTTTAGAATTAGACGTTTGAAGCCGACAGAGAGTGGAAGATACGTGTGGAATGAGCATTTCACTGCCTGTTCATACTATTATGTACTGTATGTGCTGTAATAGCAAAGGAGAATTTAGGCGCACAGATTTGGTATAAAGGTTTGTTAGAAAATATGACATGGAAAATTCAGTTTCAGTATTATTTTTTTCATTCTGCAGAATTGTTTGACTATTTAGTCTTACTTTTAATTAATGTAAAAAAAACAAGATAAAAACACCGGTTGGGACACAAATTACTATGCTGTGTAACATATGGATGTGGGATGTGTGGGCCAAGAGTGAGTGTGTCCTTGTTTGGCTGGTGGACTCTTCATCAACATGTCTTTATGCTTTTCTAGCAGTGACCTGAACATAGCTGGTGACATCAGCGCTCTTAAAAAGCCCTTTTTTATCGACTTATTTCTGAGCACTGTTTTAAACATATTTGTGGCTGTTTAAATAGAAAATTAAGATGATTTCATTTTAAAGAGATAGAGAGGAGAATGCTTGCAATTTTTTAAACATTGTCACCCTCCGCCAGCACACTTTTTTTTTGTTGAACTTTGAAACAGTGCTTCGGCAAGTGGGATGTTTTATTATTATTTTGTCTGGGGGGGAACTACTGTATATGTGTTGTCACATGTGGATGCTGTGTGTTGTATCAGCTGAAAGTGACTGGGTGAGAGGGTGGAATGGGAGAGCAGCAGGCTTGGACTCCATCCCCCCCAAAAAAAAAAGATGGGTGAGAAAATGTTCATTCTGAAGAGTTTGTGTAGGACCGCCTGTCGAGGTCACACTGTACATGAATATGCGTACGTATTCTGAATGTACCGCGAGGTGAAAGTGGACATCGAACTGTACATGTTTGACTTGCTTGAACTATTGCAATGTCAGAACTTTGTGCTTGTTGTACAACTGTTGGAAAGCAATACAGAGATAGTGTGCATGTACGTACATTCACAATGATGTTCCAGTGTGGGTATATTAAAGGAAAATACCACTGTTCTGTCCACTCTATGATACTTGTGTTCCCCATCTAAAAGTAAAGAGACCCTTTACAGTACGTCCAAGGACACTGCTTTGTATGTGCTGTATTCTAGTGCAAATTGAAACAACTGAATTCACTGCCAGTTATCTACAGGAAGCTGTTGCTTGATTAAAGGGTTTGTAATGCCCTGCAGGACAGACATGCTGCTTAATT
The DNA here is from genome assembly GCA_025617405.1 of Perca schrenkii. Taxonomy (NCBI): domain Eukaryota; kingdom Metazoa; phylum Chordata; class Actinopteri; order Perciformes; family Percidae; genus Perca; species Perca schrenkii. The sequence goes on from CM046787.1 coordinate 3,640,624, forward strand.
CCAAATGATGGAGAACAACTCAGGACAAGACCAGGACGCTAAAATTGTAGCGTTTTTCACATTGAATTAGACCAAGACAAATCAAATCAAACTGCACACACTGGCTATAGGATGAGTGTGAGATAAGAGAAAAGACACAGTACTGCTATTTTCCTTTAAAATGCCCCGTTAATAGCACAACAAGTTATCTAACTAAACAATAATGTCTTTTTTTAACATGCTGAATTAACTGTGTACTGAACTAACTGTCTGAACAAGCTGAAATAACTACTCTGCTACAGATGTGTCAATATGCCCATTTCTTTTTTTGAGTGTATGTGTATGTGGGTAGAAATAGGCCTACCGGCACGTGGGCAAAGCACGGGCTACAATGAAAATAGGACACTCTGTAGGAACATACATATAGAGACAGATTTACATGCGTGCAGGCATGCGTGCGTACACACAAACACACACACACACACACACACACACACACACACACACACACACGCGTCATCATAAGCTATACACACAAAACCATCCCTTCTTCCTCAACTGAGAAAACAAGACCGTGCTAGCTACTGTACAGCATGTCCAAAAGGAACTACCACTGTAAAATGTAACATTTTAAAAACCATTTCATAATTATATTGTGTTAAAAGGTAGAAAATACCCCATGTGAACTTTCGGTGGCATTACTGCATTTCAATTTCTTTTGCTTTTAGCTCTCTTGTTGCCTAGCAAGGCTAGCGTGCAAGCTAGACAACATGTAGATTAGTACAAACATGGAGCACGGTACATTTCTTTCATGTTACTGGCAGGTACATACAAAATGCACACTTGATTCAAATTTAAAAGAATGACCTCAGAAAAAGTCTGCGGGTCTCTTTACATTTAGCTAGCTTGACAGACTACGGCGTTGTTGAGAAGTAGGTAGGTAGCTATGACTAATATGAGTTCACACAGACTGTCAAATGTTAAAGGAATTGTTTGCATTTTTGGAAAATACCTGCCAGGAGCTGGTTAGCTTAGCTTATGCATAACAACTGGAAGCACAGGGAACCAACTAGGCTGGCTTTGTCCAAAGTGAAATAATTCATTTTTAAAGTTAACTAATGTACATGCAATATTTTATTTGTTTAACCCGCTCAAAAACCGAAATGTAGGTTGTGGTTTTATGAGGGGTAATCTGCTGGATTACTTCTTGGCCAGGTGCAGTGACTTCCTGGAGTCTCTGCTCTTCTGCCTACCACCCAGTGACAAGACAGAAGGAAGAAAGAAAACAGACTAGCAAATAAAAAGCTTATTTTTCCAAAAATGTTGAGCAATTCCATTAAATTCAACATTAAATTAAAAACTTGGGGTTTAGTTTATTGAGATGGTGGGACCACAGTACACTGGGATTGAGACGGGAAAGCTCAACAGCACCGTCGCCTGGAAAGCCTGGAGGTGTACAATATGGAGAAATTTTTTTTTTAAACCAATGTATTCCTCTCTTCTTTTCCCTCTCTATGATCTTCCACTTTTCTAACCTCCATCCCCTGGGACAGTACACCCAGGGATGCCATCTAGCTGACAAGTTGGAAAACAACGCTTGTCATGATAAGAGTCCCATCGGCTGTGCTCAGTCTCTCTGTACCTCACAGCCCATCAACGCTAATGAACAATAATTGTGATGATGTCTTTATTTACACCACAGTTAATATGAGCTCAGCTCTGTTTCCTTCTATGTCCGCCTCCCCTTCCCTCCCCATGTATGTGTCTGTATGTCGGTATGCATGTGTGCCACGGTTCAAGTGTGTGTGTGTGTGTGTGTGTGTGTGTGTGTGTGGTAATGGCTAACAAGTGGTATCAATATGGGCCTTGGGTGTGTTGTTCAAAGGAGGGCTGGAAGCATTAGCCAGGATAAACTTCTCCCTGCTGTACATGGTAACATGTGCTGGTTTCAAGGCAAGCAGCTGGATGTCTGACACTCCATCTTAGTGCTGGATTACACTTTAATGAATTTTGGTTAGGCTTTTTAAGACATCTCCCTGGCATCATCTCCCAGTTTCTTGGTGAGCTTCTGTCAAAGAAAACTAAAGAGGCAAGTGTGAGCAGTAATTCAACATGCATTGGGACTTTCTTACCCACATTTCTATCGCAAGAAATCTGCTGGTGTGTAAAGCACAGGGTTAGTATCTTAATCGATATAGAGTATTATTGGGCCCACTTCTTTTAAATTGAGCTAAACTGGCTAAAGTAAAAATCCACTCAAAGGGAGACTAGGCAATTTGTGTTGAAAAACTGCCACCATGGCTACAAGTGATGATAATAGCATAATGCTGTCAAGTCAAACAACTGGCTTAACAATGTCAGTAAAATAGCAACATATATTTAAAGCTGCTAAATGTAGCTGCCATAAGATATTAGTAAAACAAGACTGTCGTGGCAAACAATGTATTGAACTGAGCAAAGGTTTGTTTTATCGCCCACGTATTTAACTTTTCATAAGTAAGAGGGAAATATGTTATTTCGTTTTACTTTAAGTAGACATTAAAAATGAGATTATAATGTCAAAGTCTTAATTTAAAACTATACATTACCAAATCACTTTGAAAATGTATCTTTACAACGTGGAACTAGTTTCAGGAACTTAACAACCCGTGTAGCCATTTTGCAATTTTTGTTCCACTGTTCTCAGCGAGTAAAGACACACATTACTGTAAACAGCCATTCTCCATTCTCTCTTTCTGTAGAATTTTACAATCATGTTACAGAGATCATAAAGGGGTTTACGCCGCCCCAGTCAACTCATTGCCAGATGTGACATAATGGAATTAAAAATAGGGTAAAACAGAAGCTCAAGCTTCCTGTTGATGGTTGATGAACATTCAGCTATGGCACTTCTCTCAGTCAGTAGATGTGTTTGCTGTCTGCACCTCAGCTGAGTTTCCCTGGTTACTCAGATTTATAGGAAATTGGCCGACTTCCACTGTGAGCATTTGCTCGCAGCATGCACACATCGTAATCTAGGAGGACATGTGGAGAACAGCCTTATTTGGGGTGTGGAATGCTTCTCCTCATAACTGTGGATCCCCTGAAATATGTATACATTGGAAACTAACTGTATGTCCATTTGAAATAGTTGAAACGAACATGCTGAAGATCTATCTGACTGACTGAATCCAGAATGACCCTGTGATGGACCATTCGAAGGCTGGATGGTGTTGTATTTATGATGCGATGTATTGTAAATTTGCACGTATGTACATGTATGCACAATCCACTCCTTCAGCCATCTGCCCAGGTTATATTGAATGCGTGCTTTATGTATGTGTGCATGAATGTGTGTGTTGCACACATTAAGAACCCAACTGTTCCTCCCTCCCACTTCCCAACACACAATCTGTCAATCCTTCCTGCTGTCTAATACTGAAGAAACCTACCCACACACACACACACACACACACACACACACACACACACATACACTTACTAACACTCATCTGAAGCAAGAATGACTAAGGTAGATTCTCGGAAGGGTACGTGATGGTCTGCTAAAGTCCTCCAGGGGATGAAATGATGAAACATGTTGCAACTTCCTGTCATATAGCCATGCAGAACAGAGTGGCCAAATTGGCGTCCTGGTGCCACCGCCGCTGTGACTGAACTGAATGTCTTACTGTCAATACTCTCAGTAGTGTCGCTCGCTCACTCACTCGCTCGCTCGCTCGCTCGCTCTCTGCCTCTTCTTCTTCCTCTGCAGCCTCCAAATGAACTCTACAATGAAATCTCTGCACAAATCGCCATCGAGGCGTTGCTATCATTTCTATGGGGCTATTTTTTTGTTCAAAGGATAACATTGCGACAACACCTGCTTTATGTTTTCTGTACAAACCGATCTTTTGCTCCTCTCTTCCCCTCCCGCGTCGCCCTGCAGGCACTGTGGTCTTGTCTTTCTCTTTTCCTTTTCCTTCTGCTCTTCTTCTTTAATTTATTGTGAGTTGATTTCTACGGTTGTTTAGCCTCTGTCGCTGATGATAAGGTTTTCTTTTCTGTCTTCCTTTTTGTAAAATTGACCCTTTTTTGTTAACTTTAGTCACTGCTAATGTAACAAAACGCACTGTGATGATTCCAGTATTAATAAAAGTTGTACTTAAACTGTGCGCTGCTGTGTGAAGCGGGTCTTATTAATAGAGAAAGAAACGAGGGAAAGGTCCTGTGCCAACCCGCACAGTTCACTAGATACTGTGCGCTGAGAGAAGTGAATGAATATGGGTCAGTGAATTGTCCCTATGCCTTCTAAAGGTCACTAGGGTTCAGAGAGGCTTACTGTAGTCAATGAACCTAAGAATTATTAACAACGGGACAATGTGATGAAATGTGTGAGGAAGAGATTACATATAACAGGATAGCTGTAACAATATTAACTTAAATCAGATATTGTAAATACACCAAGACACTACACAATGTGCTTAATGTTGTAGCAGTAAATAAAGACAATATGACTCTGAGTCAGTGATGACCACCATTGCAAAATAAATCAATACTATATTTAGAAAAGCATTTGGTGTATTAAAATTGCTGTGACTGATTTAGTATGACATATCAGATCCGATACGTGGGCAAACTGTAATGGATGCCCATCCATATTAAACTTATCACACAACTCCTCTCCACATTACTCACCTATACTATATTATAAATAATACAATATTTACATTTAGATGATACAGAAACGTACAAGACAAATTTAAATGGCCATGAATACATCAGGCAACATTGCAGCTATCTTTTCAGACTATTCTTTAACAAATACGATCTTCCATCTTAACCCCTGAATGGTGAAAAGTTTGAATATCCATGTATCAACAAAAAGCAAATAATGTATCCTTACAACTTATTTGGCAAAATAAATGTCTAATTATCTTGATCTTTAAAGGGGCGCTATGCAGGTTTGGCCATTTCTTCGCTGTTTTCTTGCTTTTTTCTGGCAGGTTTCTCTCTAGAGCTTCCCCTACAGCTTTAGAATAGATATTTGGCAGCTCCGATGTTTACTCATGTCTGACTCCTCGCTCGGTCAGTCTACCGTTTCCTCTTTCTCTGTTCCTCCGACAATGCTTTCATAGCTTTCTGTTTCTTTTTTGCCGGCTCAGCCATGACGATAGTGTGAAAAACTCCATCGCTACCTTGTTAGCCGATTCCTGAATGGGCGTATGTGTGCAATTCGTTGCATTGTGAGACCTGATGTCACGCGATACTTCGTGACGCTGAGGCCAGCGGCTCGCCGGCTGAAAGTTGCGAGGGAGGTTCTTCCACTCACAGGCGCTAGGGGGAAGCGAGACGACCACCATTCAACCCCAAAAAAGTCACATAACCATTCCAGTGACTCCGTAGCTATTAGTTAAGGTAAATTAAGCTAAACAAACTGCATAGTTCCCCTTTAAGGGACCGGATACCAGCTGAGGGAATTCCATCAGTTCCTTTCAGAATAAAAAATATTGACAAGGTATCATTCATAACTGTGAGCACTGCAGCTCTCAATGGTCTGCATTGTGGCTTCTCCAAGTTTGACAAAATTAACTGTACTGATGCAACAGTTTAAAAACACACACCTAGCCGGATTAACCTATCCATAACTCAATTTGAATGCAGGTATTTTCAGCTCTGTAACTTGATACATTAATAGAGCACCAACTCATTTTTGGAAACTCAACAAGATATTAAAATACGGCAATTACAATTGGCTATCTTGTTTGCAGGTGACGTAATCTGAGTAAAAGTGTAGACGAGTGGCTCCGAACCTGAGGATCAGGACCTCTAAATCTGAGGGGTCACAAGATGACCATCAAGATAGGAAATATGGGGGAAAAGTTCTGCACTCCAAATACTGATCTTTTTTTTACTTTTTTACCATGGAAAACTGGATAGATTTACCTCTTTAAGGTAACTGTAATGTAACAACAGACGCTTGGTCAGGTGCCTTTGTCGTTGTTATTGACGCTAAAAGTATCCTTTAGCGTCACAACTAAACGCGCTTTATAATTGACATTAAATTAGTTTGGAGTGTCTTTGACAACTTGACATTAACCAGGATGACATTACCAGAAGATGTATTTGTCATGACAACTTGACATTCATTTTCTTTGGAGTGTCCTTATTAAGACAACTTGACATTAAACAGGATGACATTATGTCAAGTTGTCATGACAAAGACATCCTCTGGTAATGTCATCCTGGTTAATGTCAAGTTGTCATTACAAAGACATCCCAAACAATTTTAGTGATAAGTTGTCATAACCAAGACAACTTCTGATAATGTCACTGTGATTAATGTCAAGTTGTCATAATCAAGACAACCAAAACAATGTCAACTTGTCATGACAAAAAACGAATGACACTTAATGACAGAAGTCATAAACGTTTATGACTTGTTTATAACATTTATGACACGTTCATGACAGTGTCATGTCATAGTTATGACAGTGTCATGTCACGATTATGTCGATACCTTCAAGTAAAGTGTTACTGTATTTTCTATGTCAAGATATATTGGAGTAATGGGCAGAGAATGAAGTCACATTCTCACACGCTGTTTTGGTAGTTAGTAACCTGGACGAACCAATTACAACCATTTATCTCACACAGGGTTGGTTTAAGACCATGACTGACAGAGGAACATCATGCTTGAACGTAGTTACTGGACGTAACTAGCATTGGCCGTGCAGCGCAACACACCAGGCTCATGAAACTGCGATCAACGTGGCAGTGCTGATCAAATATGAATCAAGATTCAGATAATGCATATTTCTCACATCAAATGTTTTCAGAAACACATTTTAGCATACTGTTTAGCTGAAAGTTTGTGATCGGGCTGCCATTTTATTTTTTATTTTTTTAAATAGACCTAGCACTGCCCCAACTTGCATGTGTCGCTCAGAGATTTGTGATAACAGACACAGAGTGATGGAAAAGCCTTAAAAGTTGAATTATTCTTTGGCAGTAACCATTTATACAGAGAGTGATTAGCATGACAAGAATAGAGAAACCTGCTCCCACCTTTGTGGGCATTACAGATTCCCTAAGTGAATGCTGAGTGTGCAGTGCCGGCAGTTGACTTTCTTCCAGGTCATTGCCCATGACAAAGAGTTGTAGAGTACTCACGGAGGTGGAAATAAGGAGAGTGAGCAAAAGTTACATGTGTTGTATTGTGTGCTGGTAGGGGGCGCCCAAGACCTTTACCTTGCATGCAGAAGCCATCTTAAAGCAGATGGAGCAGTAATGATACATGCTCCTTATATTCGTACAGGCCATTTCCATGTCAGACCCCTGAGCTGTTCAGGAAGGAGTCAGACAAGCGGCCAGGATACACTTTCATTTATTTCTGAGCTTACAGTGTGAACACAGAATTAGATGAGTAAATGAAAAAAAAAACAACAACCCTGCTCTATACAAAAGGAGTTAAAGAGCCAATAACTCTATTTTCCAGCATAGTACCATTGGTAAAACTGGAAAAAAATGTCATTATTTTTCTTTTATACTGTACTGTAGTGAGAATCAGTGAATAGTCTATTGGTTAACTGAACGGCATCATGTCAGCCTGTCATGATTAAACCACACTGAGCAAGGACAGACGTCTTTTACTTAACACTTACTCCCACGTTACCGGTATTGAACCACACAAAGAAACTTTAATTAAAAATAAGTGGGCCACAATTAATCTGAGGGAGACACGCTTCATTCAAACTCGCAGCAGCTTGAGACTATAAGCCTGATGTAATGTCTTCTGTGTGTGTTTGTGTGTGGGTGTGTGTGTGTGTATGCTTTGCTGAAACGGTGCAGAGAAATGAGTGGGAGTCCGTCTTTGCCTCTCTGTCCTTCTCATGTTGGTACTTTAATTAAACGTTTAAATGGTGTGGCTCAGTATTAGCAGCACTAGCAGCGAGCTGCTAAATGTCATTCTGAAAGCACTCACTTATTATTGTGGTTTGTTAAAAGTCCAGTGTGTAGGAATTTCTCCCATCTAGCGTTGAGCTCATATATCGCAATCAACTCTCTCGCACCACGCAGTTCAAAGTACGTATTACAGCTACGGTAGCCTTCACACTTCAAAAAGCCGGTCTCTTGCTCTTTTCAATATCCTTTTTTCTTTTTCTGGGCGAAGAAGAAGAAGAAATTTGGATTTTGAATACGTGTGGTCCTCCATGTTTCCTTCTCCAAACTTGCCGGGGCCGGGAAGCTACGATACCCATTAGCAGCATTAGCAGCACCTGTGAGTTTATCATGTGACAGCGAAAACACGAAAGGCGGAGCAGTATGTCCTGTATGTCCCTTACCGGCTAACGTATTTCAAGATGGAGCATGAATATGGAGCGTCTACCCCAGTTCATGTGAATGCAAATGAAAAATGTCAAAGCCAAAAGGAATACTTGGAATTGATGATGGTGGTAAACATTCATGAAAAAGGACAAGTTTGTGAACGGGCAACACAGATTTTGATAATGAACAACTGAACACGTTACACACTGGACCTTTAAAAGAAAAGCAGCACACACACAAAGTGTATGTAAGCATATGCAGTTCCCGGACTGCATATTACCCTTTTAATTTAACATACTTTACTTTACATACTTTTGTGGATACAAGTTTTGCAAATAGGTGAAGTTGAATACTGTCCCTGTCCTGATAACACTAATGCCTGGTCCACACTGCCCGCATAAGCATTGCGTGAAGGCTACCTCGCTGAAACTGCTGCGGCTTGCACACTGTGGTTCCCACGCAAACAGCTTTGCTGCTGAAGTGCTGTCTCCCAGTCTACATTGAGTTTGCCTATGATAATGGACAATGTTTCAGTTTTCATTATCAATTACCAGCCGCGACAGTGACGCTGGTATTGTCTTCACCTTGAGTGTGTGTGTGTGTGTGTGTGTGTGTGTGTGTGTGTCTGTGTGTGTGCCATCCTGGGGTCCTGGAGACACCAGCTGTACCGGGAACTACCACTGAGGCAGTTTTGAGTACTTTCCAGGTGTCTGTGGACAGATTTTGTCACCGCACGTGCAAGATGGTCACAGAACTTTACAGGTGTGTTAGTTGTCATCAAAATGAAGTCGGAGTTTAAAGATGGGGTTCGAAGTAGGGGGGTTTGAAGTAGTAGTGGGGTAAGAAGAAGAGGGTTTAGTTTAAGAAGTAAAGAATAGTCCCCCTTTTTACACACATGGCCCAATTTGGCGTTGTGGCTGGTATGATCCCATCGCACAATGGTCTGTAGTTTATTTTGTTTTAATTTGTTCGAGACAGAAAAAGTTAAGAATTTGTCCACTGAAACGCTGTTTTTCTTAAAAACTTTGGGCCTAATTTACTAACAGTAGCGCAGTTTGAACTGTGTCTGTTTATGCGAGTTCGGTAATAGCGCACGCTATGCTTCCACATTTTGCGTAGTATTTATCAACCCTGACACCCATCAGGCAATCAGCGTCTTTCTATGCCCACTATACCGTAAATTGCGCTGTAGCAAAGCGTTAAGTCCTGGTGCTATGATATGGCTGAGTGCAGACTGTGATATTCCCACTGCTGATTTCAAACAGTCATTTCTGACTGTTTGAAATGATCCTGATGCCAATATTTGTAATGTAGCGAGGAGTTTAACAACTGCTTGAATGGGATGTGAACGCTGAATCGGAGATTCAATTTCATCTTTGATTTCTTCCAGTAACTCTAATATTGCACGGCTGCTTGATCTGTAACGCTGAATGATGTTGTGTTCACTGACAAAGTGTGATTCTTGTGTTAAAAATATGTTCAGCCTCGCGTATGTCTTCGTCTTGCTCAAATGACTGTTGCCATTTCACCAGCGGCATAAAGGTCTACGAGGAAACTCGATTGCGGCTGGTTTAGACCTGCTTTTAAGAGGCGGAGAATTTCCCCCGCAGAATAGAGACGCGCTCCTACTGACAGTCTTTGTAAATACCACGGAATATGTAATTAGGTGCACTTTACGCTTATCCTCCCACCTTTTTGGGTGGAACCCCCACTTTCCCCACGACCCTCCCACGAACGCATATTGAAAGCGCAACTTGTCTCTTCTCGCTCATGTGGCGCCGCAGAATGGTGACACGGTGTGTTGGTGCGCTCTGTTTTGTTTTGTTTTGTGTTTTAACTATGTTTCTTGCGATGGTACCCGTATCTCATTCACCAGTGAAGAGCTCGTGAACTTCAGGGGAACAATACCATCGGACTTATTTCCCACTTTTCTTCTCCCTTCACTGGAAATTTTGGACATTCTGGTCAAAGGTGCGCTCACCTTTGCTCATGCAGCGAAACGCCGGAGGAGAGGGAAACGGGCCGGTGTGCTTGTGCGTCTCCGCCAGCGAGGATTACGCACACCATTACCGGGAATATTCCTCTCTAACGTGCGCTCACTGCCCAACAAACTGGAGGAACTACAACTGCTGTTGGTCAGAAACAGGGACTTTTTCCTCATCTGCTGTTTTGTGCTTCACGGAGACGTGGCTCTGTGGATTAATACCGGACTCTGCGCTGCAGCTGGCAGGCTTCCAACTCTACAGAGCGGACAGAGACACGGACCTCTCCGGCAAAACTAAAGGTGGAGGAATCGGTTTCTACATCAATAGCGGTTGGTGCAACGACGTGACAGTGATCCAGCAGCATTGTTCTCCTAACCTGGAATATTTCATTATAAACTGTAAGCCTTTTTATTCACCCCGTGAGTTCGCGTCATTCATCCTGGTCGGTGTTTACATCTCACCGCAGGCCAACGTGCAGGACGCGCAGCGCATGCTTGCCGACCAGATTCTGTGCGTGGAGCGGACCAACCCGGAGTCCCTAGTTATTGTCCTTGGTGACTTTAATAAAGGGAACCTCACTCACGAACTCCCTAAATATAGACAGCATATTAAATGCCCGACCAGAGAGGAGAACATTCTGGATCACTGTTACACCACAGTCAGGGATTCTTATCATGCCGTCCCCCCGTGCTGCACTGGGACACTCTGACCACGTCATGGTCCACCTGATCCCCACCTACAGGCAGAAACTAAAGCTCTGCAAACCTGTTGTGAGGACATCAAGGAAGTGGACCAGTGAGGCTGTGGAGGATCTCCAGTCGTGTTTGGATTCTACTGACTGGGATGTGTTCAGGACTGCTACCAACAGTCTGGATGAGTACACAGAGGCTGTGACGTCATACATCAGCTTCTGTGAGGACTGCTGTGTTCCATCATGCACCAGGGTGAGTTACAACAATGACAAACCCTGGTTCACAGCCAAACTCAGAAGGTTAAGGCTGGCTAAGGAAGACTCGTTCAGGAGTGGGGACAAAGACAGATTTAAAGAGTCAAAGTACAAGTTTAGCAAGGCGGTGAAGGAGGCTAAACGACGATACTCTGAGAAACTCCAAAACCAGTTCTCAGCTAATGACTCTGCAACTGTCTGGAAAGGACTTAGGCAGATCACCAACTACAAGCCTAAAACCCCCCCCCCACTCCTTCGATGACCGACACCTAGCCAACGACCTGAACGAGTTCTACTGTCGATTTGAAAGACAAAAGGTCAGTCCTGACACCATCCCCCCACGACACCTCCCTACAGCTACAGCCACTGTGCATCACCTCCACCTCACCCACCTCAGCAGGGCCCTGGGCCCCCCCCACCAATGCCCTCCTTAAAGGTCTCCACCTCCACCCCCCTACCCACCTCAGTGACGACTCTCTCCATCCACGAGAGGGACGTCAACAGACTCTTTAGGAGACAGAATCCCAGGAAAGCTGCTGGACCAGATGCTGTCTCCCCATCATGCTTGAAGCACTGTGCTGACCAGCTGTCTCCAGTGTTCACAGACATTTTTAACACCTCACTGGAGACATGTCACGTGCCAGCCTGCTTCAAGACCTCAACCATCATCCCTGTCCCCAAGAAGCCAAGGACCACAGGACTTAATGACTTCAGACCCGTCGCCCTGACCTCTGTGGTTATGAAGTCCTTTGAGCGCCTTGTGCTTTCACACCTCAAAGCCATCACCGACACCCTCCTGGACCCCCCTGCAGTTTGCCTACAGAGCCAATAGGTCTGTAGATGATGCAGTCAACCTGGCCCTCCACTACATCCTCCGGCACCTGGACTCTGCAGGAACCTACGCCAGGATCCTGTTTTTGGACTTCAGCTCTGCCTTCAACACCATCATCCCGGCTCTGCTCCAGGAGAAGCTCTCCCAGCTTGGTGTGCCTGACTCCACCTGCAGGTGGATCACTGACTTTCTGTCTGACAGGAAGCAGCATGTCAAGCTGGGGAAACACGTCTCCAACTCACAGAACATCAGCACTGGATCCCCCTCAGGGCTGTGTTCTTTCGCCTCTGCTCTTCTCCCTCTACACCAACAAACTGCACCTCCAGTCATCAGTCCGTCAAGCTTCTGAAGTTCGCGGACGACACCTCCCTCATCGGACTCATCTCTGATGGAGACGAGTCCGCTTACAGGTCGGAGGCTGACCACCTGGTGAAGTGGTGCAACCAAAACAATTTAGATCTCAACGCTCTAAAGACAGTGGAGATGGTTGTGGACTTCAGGAAGAACCCAGCCCCACCTGCCCCCGATGACCCTCTGTGGCTCCACAATTAACATTGTGGAGTCTTTCCGCTTCCTGGGAACTACAATCTCCCAGGACCTCAAGTGGGAGCTGAACATCAGCTCCCTCGTCAAGAAAAGCACAACAGAGGATGTACTTCCTGCGGCAGCTGAAGAAATTCAACCTGCCAAAGACAATGATGGTGCACTTCTACACAGCCATCATTGAGTCCATCCTCACATCCTCCATCACCATCTGGTACGCTGCTGCCACTGCCAAGGACAAGGGCAGACTGCAGCGTGTCATTCGGTCAGCTGAGAAGGTGATTGGCTGCAATCTGCCGCCGCTCCAGGACCTTTACGCCACCAGGACTCTGAAGCGTGCTGGAAAGATTGTGGCTGACCCCTCCCACCCCGGACACAAACTCTTTGAGCCCCTCCCATCTGGCAGGAGGCTGAGGTCCATCAGGACCAAAACCTCACGCCACATGAACAGCTTTTTCCCCTCCGCCACTAGCCTTATTAACAAGGCCCGGAAACCACCCGTGACTCTCCACCTGGCTCTTCATGCCACTGTTCTCTCTGCTCTAATGCTCTTTGCTCTTTATTTATCTATTTTATTTTATTTCTATCTTTATTTTTAATTTAATACATACTGTGTACATATACTTATATTGTTTACCTATACTTATATTGTTTAATATTACATTTAGAGAATGTGTGATGTGCACCAGCAACACCAAAACAAATTCCTTGTATGTGTCAAAAAACGTACTTGGCAATAAAACCCTTTCTGATTCTGATTCTGATTCTGATGTGGCAGACAATCTGCGATTTTACCCAAGTGCGCCCTGTCTGTAAATAGCCCGCATCGGTTATGTCCGTCTTTGCGACAAATTAGCGCCTGGAAACAGGTGCAAACGGCTTGATAAATCTAGCCCTTTAAACGGAAACAGAGTGTTAAATAAATAAATACACTACTGGTCAAAAGTTTGGGGTCACTTATAAATTTCCATTCCGCTCCATTACAGACAGAATACCAGCGGAGATCAGCTGCATTGTTTGTTTTTAACTTAAAATTACTTAAAATGATATGCTTACATAATTGCAAAAGGGTTCTCGACTGTTGTAGAAAGAAGTGGCTGATCTTTAATGCAATATCTACATTGCCCATCATCAGTAACCATTCATCCAGTGTTCCAAAGGTACATTCTGTTTACTAACCTGTTATCATTTTAAAAGGCTAACTGAGAAAACATTGGAGAACCCTTTTGCAATTATGTAAGCACATAATGTAATCTGAAAACTGCTGCCCTGGTTAAAAAAAAACAATGCAACTGATCTCAGCTGGTATTCTGTTCAAATGGAGTGGAATGGAAATTTCTTTAGTGTATATATATATATATTAGGGGTGTCCCCGACTAAGGATTTACACATTCGAATCAGAATTGACGAATCTTTCTATAGTCGACTGATAGTCGAATCATCTGTGTGTGTGTGTGTGTGTGTGTGTGTGTGTGTGTGTGAATGGGTTGGGAGGGGCACGACACTAGTAAGCAGGAGGGTAACATGTAAACCGCAGGCGCGTATGGACGCGTATTTCGCATCCGCCGCATGCATAACCGTCTCTATTTTGGGAACTGTGTATCCTGGCTCAAGTGTGCGCAATAATTCTTTAAAACCTTCACCGTCCACAACATTCACTGGCCTCATTGTGAAGCGAAATAAACTCTGCAATTTCTCTTTTCCTTTTCTATTTTTTGGCGCAACTCCGGTACTACTACTAGATGAACTGCTGTCGTCAGTCTGATACTGTGGGTGGATCTAGAAAAAAAGGACTAACATATTTTAAGTCCCAACATATGATATTGCTATTCGTAAATTAAAAGCGCCGCCATTATATATGAAAAAGTGAAACGTCTTTATTGGTAATAAACTTACCCGTTTTAAGTGGAAAGCCATGTTTGTTGCTGACGAGTGGTAGGACATGAGCTGTTGGCACAACTTGCATTTTACTTTTTTTGGATCATCTTTTACCATTTGAAAGTGCATCCACACTATAGATTTTCTTTTTCCAGACATTGTTAAATTACGTTAATCTCCTCGTCTGATGCTCCTCGTCTGTCGCGGATCAGGGAAAGTGAAACTTAAATCTGTCACAGCGGTGGTTGGATTTACACACACACACACACGTAAAAAATATTTATTGAACTTTTCTTTCTTTGTTTTCACGTTTTTTTTTACAGCATTATCATAATTAAAGGCTGTATATAACTTAATATAACCGTACAAAACCAGTAGTTCTGTGTGAAATTAGACATTGAGCACCCCCAAAATGGTATGATCCACGTTTCATAATAACACCCGCGAAGATCCGACTGTGAGATTGGTGGTCGAATCAGGCTCCGCATATCGATGCATCGAATCTTCGACTATTCGGGGTCACCCTTAATATATATATATATATATATATATATATATATATATATATATATATATTAGGGCTGTCAAAATTAACGCGTTAAGTTTTGCGTTAATTTTTTAATATTTAACTCGTTAAAAAAAATTAACGAAATTAACGCAGCTTTGTTTGTTTACTTCATGTGGCGGCTGAGAAACGTAATACGTCTCCATAAGAGCAGGCGGCGCTACTCTAGGAGGGACTTACCTGATTGAAGTAGGCCTACGGGCCAGTCAAGAGTTGAAACATGGACCAGTAAGATCCCAAAAGAGAAAAAAGATGATGTGTTAGAATCCAGAAATGAATGAGCACGGGCTATAAACGGGACCGAGTACTAGTTCCGACATGTTGTCTCGTCAGGAGAGATGAGTCACCGGTAAGCTGCTGTTTCGCTACATAGAGCTGCGGTTTAAGTTTCTTCGTCTGTGCTGCTGATATGTACGTGCGCGATTTGTTTGCTTGATAACTGTTACGTTGGTCACGCTGATAAAACCTTATTTGCAGTCTGATGTTTAACGCTGTTGACTCGATAGTATCCGTGACTATATTCCAGTAAAAGTTTGAAATTGGTGCGTCTCACTGTCACACAAGCTACTTCCTGGTTGCGGTGCTGGATGGGAAATGTAGTCAATCGCTTTACATTGGTAATGGATTGCTGTGCACAGCGTCGCTATCTAAAACTACACTCAATGTTTTCACTTTAGGCCAACATACACCTTTGTGGTTTTGGGTTACTGGTTTAATGTGTAACATCGATATTGATATTGATGTGCATTTCTGTGTTTAGATATATGTGCTTTGCTTAGTCATTCAGATTAAACACTATGTATATAATAATATTTATGATATTAAGTACTGCCTAGATTATAATTTATATATATATATATATATATATATATATATATACACATTTGTATATTATTCAGAATATGGTATATTAGGTATGTGGCTAATATTGGGGGTGGTGACAAAAATCTGCTCTCAAGTCGGAAAGTTTCTAGCCGTTTCAGCAGCCTTCAGCAGGACTAAATAAGCCAAATTGTTGCTGCTGTTGTTCTGAAAGATATTAAACATTCTGAACTTAGCAGAACCTTTCCTTGTTTGTTTTTTCTTCATATTTGCAAAGTTAAGTGATTTAGCATTTAAATATCCATTATTATAAGCTTCAGTCTCAATTTAAAAAAAGCGATAAATCGCGATTAATTACAGCAAGTTGTGCGATTAATTAGTTAATTTTTTTTAATCGATTGACAGCCCTAATATATATATAAATATAAATAAATAAATGATAAATAATGGATATTTATATTTGTTTCATGTCTGTGATGTAATCTACATATATGCACATTTAAACTGTGGTGAACGTGCTGTTATGATGTCAATATAAAAAGATCATTTCATGGTCTCTTTTTGCTGTGAGATAAAAATAAATAGGCCAGACCTCTAATGTCTAGATGTTCGGCAGCCGACACACAGCCGAGCTACGATGCTCAGGTGAGCTGTGTGGCTGCTCCAACCTGTCAACATGGGTGCCGGGGGGGGCAACAGGTACTGGAAAATACATGCGCTGCTCACATGAGATTTGTGGATACATGCGCTGCTCACATGAGATTTGTGGCCTGGGCTTTATGTGCTTATACTGTTTCTCTCACGGGAAGGAAGAAATAAGTGGCAAAAAAAAAACTCCAGTTAAAGACAGATGAACATGCGATAAGGCTTGAAGTGAGTGCACATCTCAAAACACTGAAGTCACAAAACCCACACTGAATATGTACGAACAAGTATGATGTCATCGTCCAAAAAAAAAAAACAAACAAAAGGAAAATAAAAGAGCCATACTATTAATTTTTACATTACATATCTCATTCTAAAACAATTATAGTTTCAATATCCAGAGACTGGCAGCGTGTCAAG
Source organism: Perca schrenkii (assembly GCA_025617405.1). NCBI lineage: Eukaryota > Metazoa > Chordata > Actinopteri > Perciformes > Percidae > Perca > Perca schrenkii. Next base: position 3,657,543 of record CM046787.1, read on the forward strand.
CAAAGGCACGGCTCGACTTGATTGATAGAGATAAGGTTGAACATTTAAATAAGTCCTTCAAAAGATATTCATGCCTTTATCTCCAGAAAGTTTCTTCTGCTTCTCAGTTCTTCCCCCCGCCAAAAAAAAAGAAGCCTGTTAGAAAGCGACAGCTCGTGAAAGCTGAACACAACCCTCCAGTCGTGCTCTCTGTGCGTCACTGAACTGATTTTAAAAATAGTGCCGCTCCTTTACCCTCTGGTTTAGGGCAAAAATACATCTCACAGTTGATTTTACAATGGGAACTTCCTCTGTTATCTACGGTGGCCGAGACACTTCAACACAAATATAAAAGCTTAAGCACAAATACAAAAGCTACAACACAAACACAAAAGCTACAACACAAACACAAAAGCTTAAGCACAAATACATAAGCGACAACGGAAGTGAGCGTGTTGTTGACAAACTGAGCCGGCGGATGAGCTGGAGGAAAGTTCTTGTATGTTTGAGAAGTGAAACATGGTTCCTTGCTATTATTATTATTATTATTATTATTATTATTATTATTATTATTAAATGATTACTGTCGCTACGTGATTGTCACAAATAAGCAACATTCAATAGCTTTGTATTTTCATATATGTATACTCTGTCATTTAGGCTACGAAGGAAAGTGTGTGTGTGTGTGTGTGTGTGTGTGTGTGTGTGTGTGTGTGTGTGTGTGTGTGTGTGTGTGTGCCTATTTGTAGAGTAAGACTGAGGACATGCAACCAAACCAACCAATTCTATTTATTGACTTATTTTATTTTCCAGTGGTAAGCACGAAGCAAAGTCATTGTTAAAATTCTGGTTTTATTTCATTCAGACCGACCGTGTATGACCCTGGACATAGACCATATGTACCAAAGACCGTGTACATAGCATGTAGACCAAATGTATGTAAATGTACTATAGCTGGTGTGTTTGTTATTTCTTTATTTTTTCCTTCTATTCGGCATTTAAGTTATTCACATTATTTTCGTCTGTTTTTGATGTTGCACTTTAAAGGGCAACGTCTGTCAAATATGAATATACTGTAAATAAACGCCTCGTGCTTCTTCCGCACACACCTGATTGTTCTATAAATGGCAATAGCAGTGCAGTAGGTGTGTGATGTCCATTTAGTCTCTTTGAAGATCAGAAAAGGTTTCAAGGGTTCCCTTTGTTTGTCACAACACACAGCAAGGAAGAAACTGAAATAAAAGACACATGAATAAGGCTATAGGGGTTACTGGCTTTTAAAATGAACATGTAACATGAAACAAATTAACTTTTTTCCTGACTTGGATATTTCGCCCTTAAAGTAAAAGCATCAAAACAGGTAGATTGAGTTTTTTACAGAATGGGAATTGTAAGTCATATTGCACACCAAGGTAAAAATCACAACAGGTACAACAGGTGGACACACTTTACGGAACACCATTTAGGAAAATAAACCACACTAAGAGGCCTGTTGGGCTATTTCTTACAGCTGTTAAAGTAACGTTTATGGAACAATGCAAACTTTAATGAAAAATGTTGGAACTCAAACTTTAACACTGCTTGTGTAGGAATATTTGGTAACACTTTACTTGAAGGTATCGACATAATCGTGACATGACACTGTCATAACTATGACACGACACTGTCATGAATGTGTCATAAACAAACAAGTCATACACTTTTATGACTTCTGTCATTAAGTGTCATTCGTTTTTTGTCATGACAAGTTGACATTGTTTGGGTTGTCTTGATTATGACCACTTGACATTAATCAAAGTGACATTACCAAAAGTTGTCTTGGCCATGACAACTTGACATAATGTCATCCTGTTTAATGTCAAGTTGTCTTAATAAGGACACTCCTAAGAAATGTAATGTCAAGTTTTCATGACAAATACATCTTCTGGTAATGTCATTGTGGTTAATGTCAAGTTGTCTTAATAAGGACATCCCAAACTAATTTAATGTCAAGTTGTCATTACAAAGACATCCCAAACTAATTTAATGTCAACTTGTCATGACCAAAATAACTTCTGGTAATGTCACTTTGATTAATGTCAAGTTGTCGTAATCAAGACAACCCAAACAATGTCAACTTGTCATGTCAAAAACCGAATGACACTTAATGACAGAAGTCATAAACATTCATGACTTGTTTATAACGTTTATGACACGTTCATGACAGTGTCATGTCATAGTTATGACAGTGTCATGTCACAATTATGTCAATGCCTTCAAGTAAAGTGTTACCAAATATTTTAATACATTTTAAAAAAATGCAATTCATCAAGTAGCGCAATACTCTCTTGCCTTGTCCTTTTCTCGTACGGACACACAGGGAATGTGATCATACCCAACAAAAGGTTAAATGCTGACCCTAAAGGCTGATTTATGCTTCTGCATCGAATCGACGGTGTACCCCCGCAGACCCCTCTGCGTCACTGTGAACCCCCCTCCGAGAAATTTGTAACTTTGCGTCAAGGCGACGCAGACCGCAAGGACTGTGATTGGTCAGCTGGTCCTGTGTGTTGATAGTCGGTGTTTCAAGCAGCCTACCGTGGGGGGGTAGCAACATGCTAGTTCACTGACATAGGCTTTGCAAATAAACTCAGACATATTGTGGTTACAATGACGGGGTTATCCGTTTGTAAAGGGTTTATATGTCAGTAACGTTTTGAAATTAGCACCTAGCGTTCTGGCTTTGAAATGCACCGTGATGCAAAGAAACGCGTTAAACCCCGACGCAGAACTCCGAAAGGGTCACGACGCCGTAGGAGTGACGGCGTAGATACGGTGTGGAGTTGACGCAGAAGCATAAAACAGCCTTAACATGCCAGGTATGAATCCCGCTTTCAGTACCATGGATAGCGCTACTCGGCCAGCTCTGTCAAAACACTTATTTATCAAATTCAAAAGGTCTATAGTCTATTGGTGAAGTGGAATGAATAACTATGAGGGAGGGGATAAATGAGGTCCACACTGGGGAGGAAAATAATCCAGCAGAAGCCGGGATATATAGACCAGAGTGGGGTAAAGCCCACGCCCCCATCCCCCCTGGGACACCTTCAATACTTTACACTGTATATGTAATATATATATATATATTACTTTTACGTATAAACTATAAAATATATACTATATGCTATAAAAAATAATCCATTACAACTAAAAGCTTGCCTTCAAAATTGTACTTAAAGAAAGTACAGGGTATTATTAACAAAATGGACTTAAAGTGTCAAATAAAGTACGCATTATACAGCAGAATGGCCCCTGTGAGTATTATTTAAATATATTATTGGATCAGATGTATTGCTGCATTACCATACTTTAATGTTGTAGTTGGTCAAGGTGGAGATTTTTTAAGCACTTCATATACTGCCAGGGAATTTGATCTAAAACAATGTATGTTTTAAAAACTAATTATTATTATTACTTAAATATTGTGTATGTAAAATCATAATCTGCAAAGTAACAAGTAACCATGACTGTTAATTGTAAATAATACATACATAGTAAATGTAGGAGTAAAAAGTCAAAAGTCGAAAGTAGCAAGTCAAAATTCCAAAATAAAGTACAAGTTGGCCTACTTTAAAATTGCATTTAAGGACATTACTTGAATTAAGCTACTTAGTTTACACCACTGCTAATAACCACATCAAAGTGGGAACACACTTGTAGCTCATTAGCAGTATTAAACAATGCCAGGTGAAGTAATTAAGTAAAAGGCCCTGCACACCCACGCAGGTGCTTTCCATTAACCCGCTGATTAGACCTCTAGTCAGGTGGAAGCTAGGTGTAGCTTTTCTGGGAATTGTGTGGGAAGCAGTCTAATCAGAAAAGATAAGTGAAAACACCTGTGTGGAAGGGGTATGGCGAAAATGGATTTACAACATTTGGTGGTGAACAGTAGACCCGAATTATAAAATGGCTCAGAAATCAGTGATGTTACCTGGTGCTGCTGGGGGCTGAGGCAGCGCTGGGGAAGCTTGGAAGGACAGTGCAGATGCAGAGATTAAATTTTTTCGGGGCACCTTTTAGCCATATCACCACCGACACACAATACAGTACCTCCAGTACAGTACCCTTAACCGTTTTCGGGCTGAACATAAGCCACTGGCCCTTTAATACGTTCATTACTGGTCTTAAATTCAACTTTGTATCACTATTTTCTGTCTAAGTCCTGTATTCTAATAGTTTCTGCAACTTTTCTTATTTTTTTGCAACACTGTACACGGCAGTGCTGTATAAATAAACTTTATTATTGCCCTTAAAAAATACCAAAAGAGATCATGCAGATGTATATTTTATCAACTGTGTGATCTGATAGATCTGGGTATGAATCTGGCTTCTAGACACTTCTCTTTATCCAATACCATCTAGACAGGTTTCAGAAACTGTTGATTTCTTTTGTTTTTCTTCCCCTTCCCTTCCGTTCTTTCTTTCTTGCTGTCTGTGTCAATCATCTTAATAATGTTAATTTTACTGGCAGATACTGTGATGCATATCAACTGTTAAACACCAGAGACACCAACCTCTTAATACATCCATGCAAGACCTTTTATTAAAAAATGTGGACACACCATAAGGATGAATTGATGACAGACAAAGAGAGTAAAGCTAATATAAGGAGAGAAAGGAGGAAAATAAAGAGTGATTGTTCTGCTTGTGATGACATGAAATTCTAATCATGCAGCGACAAGGCTACCGAGTGACATGTTTTGATGTTCATGCTGATATGTGGCCTACTGTGAGACCTCACAATGAATCAGGCAGATCTCATGTTTAAATGTATATATTATTGAGAATAGAGGGAGTGCGTGGGAAGAAAAGAAAGGGAAGAATCAGTGGAGAGAAAAAAAAGCAAGGTTGCTGGAGATGAAAAGGATGTCTGGAGTTTTGGCATCTGAGATGATGACAGAAATATTTCGGACTTCTCTGCATTTTGTGGCTCCCATCAAATCCTAACATGGCTGTCAGGCTTCAGGGAGAATGGCAGCTCCTCTGTCTGAAGCTGCTAAAAGCCAAATCAGGAATCACAGAATACCTCAGCTCACCGCAAAAACCATCAAGAGCCTCTCGTCTGCATACCGAGTGGCCTTGAGGAAGAGTGGGGACAGGAGAGGAGGAACAAAGAAGAGAAGTTTGTAAATGATGTGCTGTATGCTCTCACAGCATGTCCACAACAGAGTGAATGACAAATCAAAAAACAATACGAGAAAGTATGTCTGTGAAAAGTAACACTGAGAGATGACAACAAACAGAAACATGCATCAATTATTACAGAATGTAAACGGTCTAGTGCTCACTGATACACATAGATCTTGAATATTTTGGAGATTTGACAGAATCTTTCAAATTATGAGTCCCATGTACAGTGGCCCTGAAAGGACATCTCAGTGTCAGCTTTCATCCACTTTCATCAGCCTCAACAGCACTATGTCAGAGCAACGTATCTTTGTCTAGTTCAGTTGCACTTAAATCTTAAAAGGAAAACTAGAGTTTGTTTAAAACTTTGGTTTTATGTATGTCTTTGTTCAGCATGTTCTCATGAACGGGTCCATATAATATCGTACAAAAACTAGGCCGCCGGCCGGTCACATGACGTCAGCTACAGAGGGCAGCAACAAGGCTCCATGATGCCGAGTGGCAGTTGCTAGCCTAGCGGTAGTTGCTAGCTGTGTTTAGCTGCCATAGAGCTCTGGATGCTGGCTCCAGAGCTTTGTTGTATCAGCAGCAGTTGGTAGTTGAGTTACACGAGATTAGGAGGCTTTGAGCCGGGTACAGAGCACCTTGAGCTACATTACGCTTAAGTTTAGGCGACAAAAAGTAAGCCTTATGCTGCAACGATAGTTGAGTTTAGGCACCAAAACGACTATCTAAGTTTAGGAAAAAGATCGGAGTTTGGTATTAAAGCACTCCCAAGGAACACACATTTCATGTGTGAAAGTCCTTTGTTTTCCCCAGGGATGCAAACTCCGCTCTCCGGCTTGAAAGCCCTGTGTTTCATGACCCACCCCATGCACCCGACCTCCTCCTTACGCGGTCTACAGCGTTCTTATACAGCAGCAGTCATTGTAGTGCCTACAGCAAAAAAAACATGGAATTCCAGTGCTTAACTTTTCGTAGCTATATGTACGTATGGCTCATGATAACAGCCTGCTTTGTTTTCTCATCCAGATAAGTTTGAATCTCTTGGAGGAGTTTATTCTGTAGGACCTATATAGCAATGTTACCAATGAACCACATGTTTGATACTATTTATACATTTTTTCACCAATAGCCATTCAATGAATTTACATTTTGTAATCACCTCTCTATAGTAGTTTTCATTGATAGTGGTAATTGATAGTGGTAGAGTCCCCTAGCCGGACATAGCCAGACCATATGACAAATGCGAATTAGTCCAGAACCTCTCAGTTCATTTTCGATTTCCAAGGGGTGTTATCAAAGGGTTATCAACATGCAATGTGGTGCTGAACGACCACCAGTGGCCAGGTTCGTCCGGTGTAGATGGCCAATCAAAGCACAGTAGTACCAACCAATCACAGCATATTAGGATGGGACTTGGTGCAAAGTGTGTGGGGAAAAAATAACACCTGAGTGACAGAAAATGTACACAGACTACAGCGTGTAGAGATGAGCTGGTATTTCATGAGTTGCTATATCAAACTTTTGTCATATGGCAAACACATCTTTCTTCTCATACACCTTCTCATTCAACTGTCATAGTTGAATAACGACAGTTTGGAGGGTAACTAGGACATTCATAGAACCTCAAAATCCCATTGACACCTCTTTCCTCTGCAAATCTCACAATTTGAAACTGCCTCTGAAAACGGGCGAATCTGAACAAAGCTAAAAGTTGACGTCAACTTCTCAAATCCTCCTCATTTGGCTCTACCTTCTATCTTTGTAACGCCCCAAACTTTACATACTAGGCCACTAACTGATCTGAGGTCAGTTAGTCTTCTGAATAGGTCGGGCAGATCTCAGAAATTGTTCATCCACTAAATTCACTTCTGAGACTTTTTTATGCAAGAAATCAACTATGTAGAGGTCAAATATGGGCCGTTTTACGAAAATTGATGGCTAAACCGGCCTTCTGTGAGGTAGATGGAGCTCCGTTACGGCTGGCAGCCCACGGTGCTCGATACCCACACAAAGTCACCATTTCTGGGTTAGTGAACTACCAGAGCTCCAGGTCCTGCAGCTCCCCTCTTCCTGCTATATGGCCGTTCTGTGTAAGTGAGGGCGCGGTCAGCGAACTTGTTATGCCCGCAATCTCTTACCACAGGTTCCAGTTAATCTTGGAATGGATATGTGTATTGAGTTATTTAAACAAACGATCGGGGAAATAAACGCCTCTTGTCTGCGAGTGAGCTGGATGGAACTCTGTCAATGAGAGCTAGCTAGCTTGCCTCCTCCTAAGAAGACCTCTAAAATTCAAAAAAATGCATTAAATTGAAATCGGACACAATTGTTAGCTTTGATAAGGCCTTGCGGAGCTGTTATATAAGTGGCGTGACGAAATTCAAACTGTAAATATACTCTAGTTAAGCCAAAAGTGTGGCTAACTAGCCGCAATCTGTACACATAGGATTGAAGGGACACTAGCAGCTAACTAAACCCCTTTGTGTTCACAAAAATACATTAAATTGAAATTGTTAGCTTTATAAGACCTTGGGGTAGCTGTAATATAAGTAGCGTGACGAAATTCTAACTGTAAATATACTCTAGTTATGCCGGCAACTGACAGCCAGCTAGCTCCGTGGAGCCCCGAGCCCCAGTAGTCCAGTAACCGAGGAAACTGTGACTTTCACTGGGTATGGAGGTTGCCGCTTTCTCGTCAGACTGTGTGGAGCCCCTAAAGTCTGTTTGCAATTAGCCATACATTTTCGTAAAACGGCCCATATTTGAGCTTTATATAGTTGATTTCTCGCATAAACAAATCTCAGAAGTGAATTTAATAACGAAATAGTAGACAAACAATGTATAACTTTGCAGTGTCTGAAATATGAGACCTGCTTTCTCGTCTCCAATGTGTTTCTATGTGGTTCGCTCAAACCAATCAGCACGCAGCTCATCTAAATATTCATGAGCATACCATATTTTAAAGAAAAGCTCTTGTTACAAATAGGGCCATATTCACAAGGTAGTTAAGGGCCCATAAAATAGCATTCGGGCAATTTTCAGCCCAACCAATGTTACCTACCCTATTAAGAGACCTAGTTTGAAATACCCTATATAATCATTCTATCACCCCTTTAATTGTAGTTGACTGCTCTTCTTTTTGTGAGAATATACCATCCAGTTTGTTCAATACTAACACAATAGCGGATCCAACAGAAAGTTCCACATCAGCTGCAGCCATCTTGGTTGTTTTTCGATAAAGACTCAATGACACTCCTCTACGGTCTTCGGCTCAAACATGTCCCATATTTGACAAACAGTTGTGAGTGGCCCGGCACGTCTCAGGCTGCTGGAAATCTGTTCAAAACAGAGGGGGACCAGACACATCTGCCAGAGCAAATAAAACATGAGCTTGCAGATTTGTCTGGTTCCCAGGCAAGGAGTTCACCATTTTACCACAAGATACAAATTGCCTTGATTTGTTCACAGGAAATGGTGCATAATGTAATCCAGCGTTACTGTTTGAAATTATATTACATTAACAGCCTCACCTTTTACTGTTTACTGTCCTACAGCGAACATTTCCTACTTTTGCTAGCATTCAACTGCTGAAACACAGGCTTTTATTGTGAAGCTGTCACAGTCACTGACGTTGACAGCAACTGTTCATCAAAAATTTGTCTTCAAAGACATAGTCCATTTTTGTCAGTGATCAGAATTAATTGCAGACTGTTATGAAACTTCCAACTCCCCACAAAAATAAACCACTTTACTGCCTTTCCACTGTATGGAGAAAAAAAACTAGTGACATGTGCAGCTTGAAATCAGATCACTGTTGCTTATGGCATGATAGAAAAAGGCAAAAAAAAAAAGGACTGACTTCTTCATTAGAACAATGTGAGTTTGTTTTGCTGTAAACAGATACAGAAAAAGACGCTGCTTAAGGAGTGTTTGCTGTAGTTTTAAACTATAGTATACATTTCATAAAATCCAGTCTGGATTGCCAACCAGGCAAAGCAGGGAAATCTACTGGGACTAGACCTCATTAAATGTATGTTTAATCAAATTATTATTAATTGCTAATTTAACACACAGCAAACCTGGGCTTGGTATTCCGGCATTGCTCAATGCAAAATATAATGAAGCTGGTCATGCTTTGTTTGCTATGTGTAATGGGCCCTTGAAGGTTGTTGGGCAGCCTGCATACCAACATACAACACACAGAGAGGCGGAGAAATTAGGTAGTACTGGGGGCCCAGTGGTCATTTTTGCCTTGGGGACCCCTGATGATAATATCAGCCACGCCTAAAATCACCACCAAACTCTTGACACACGTTTGGGTTATGCATCACTATCTGTATACTTTTACTCTGGGTAAGAATATATTGTAGCCTTGGTGTTCAAAGGTGTGGTGGCTACAACAATAGCTTATTAGAGCTTTTTGCAGTAGTCAACATTTGTGGAGGCAATTTGTCTATCTTGACTCGCATTCACTAATGTGCAGCACTGGGATGTGCCCAGATTTTCCACCCTTGTGTCAATCTGGTTGCGATCAAAGTCAGAGCAAAAACTTACAAATCACTTGTTGGCACCTGGAAAATATTTCCATTCCTTTGCACTTATTTACATTTACAAAATGTGGTTGATAAGACTAGACAGGCAGTCAATAATCCTAATGAATGCAAGGAAAGGTTATAAATCAGTACAAAATACAAACCATGTTTGAGAGTGTGGTCGAGAGCCACAGGTTTCGGAAATCAAATAACATGGCCCTGGTTAATATGCTCAAAATAAATAAATTTGCTCTGCAACCAATCAAGCTGTGTGGTTGGGTTTTCTTTTAACTGAAGAGAATTGTTTCAGTCTATACCGTTAGTAGTCGTTCCCTCACAAAATGAGTCACTGTTTTTCTTATTCCCTCCTCATTCTTTCCACTTTTTCAATATTCCTGTCATCTTTTACCCCAGATCCTTGCCCTCCTCTTCCACCTTGGCTTTTCATCAACATATTCATCAATCTCTCTCTCTCTCTCTCTCTCTCTCTCTCTGGCTGTTTGCGAACGGTGTGTCTCTTGTCTGGTACGTGGTCTGGTGTTGGGGGCTGCAGTTAGCCAGTAGCCCACAGCAGCACACTCTCTAATTAAAGACGGCTAATGAACGATAGCATTAGCATATCAATAAAGGCCCCGACTATGTTTGCCCGGCAGCCTGTGTGCTGAGTTGTCCGTGATGCTGCGTCCATTGCCGCCCACACAGAGCCAGGCTGCTCAGAGGAGGAAAAGGGAAATGCAGACTAATGGACCATGTTGACATAAATTGATGAAAATGATGGTCAGAGCAAACAAAATGGCAATGAACTATATTTTAAGTTATAATCGTTAAGATTATCTTGACATGGAACCAACGTTTTGATAGTATTTATGGTCTAATGATGGACTATTTCTATTGGTATTACCAATAGCCATACAATGTATTTTCATTTTGTAATCACCCCTTTAGTTTTTCAATTCAATTTCAATTCAATTTTATTTATAGTATCAATTCATAACAAGAGTTATCTCAAGACACTTGACAGAGTAGGTCTAGACCACACTCTATAATTTACAAAGACCCAACAATTCAGTAATTCAAGAGCAAGCATTCAGTGCGACAATGGCGAGGGAAAAACTCCCTCTCATGAAGAAACCTGGGACAAACCCAGGCTCTTGGTAGGCGGGTGTCTGACGGTGCCGGTTGGGGGTGTGATGAACAGTGGCAATAACAGTCACAATAAAAGATAATGGATCAGTGACTAGAAATGGTAGCTGTAGTAGTTCGTGGCATAGCAGGGCACTGCAGGCTGTCACAGGATGTAGCAGGGTATAGCCTAGGAGTCCGGACCAAATTGTAAATTAGTCTGGAAATTCTCAGTTCATTTTGATTTCCAAGGGGGGGCATTATAAAAGTGTTGCAGACTAATAGAAAACATATCTGTTGTATTATGCAGAGCACTCAGAACACTGATTAGAAAATAATCTGTTACATAATCAAGTATTAATCTCTACAATCGCTAAAAGAATCATCTGAACATAATCAAATAGCCTACTGTGAAATTCCTTTAGGTACTGTGATTATTGTTAGTGTGAGGTTACATGATGTATGCCATGACCTTCTCTAATCTCTCTCTTACATATTGCAGCTTGATGCATTTTGAGCAATATTTAAATACCCTGAATATCTTATCTTATATCCCTGTCTTGTCGCTATGGTAATTCAAGAATGAAGAGATAATGTATCTCTTTTGGGCAGTGCCATAGGCTTAGTTAGGTAACTAGAAAACAGGGGAGAGGGGGGAATGGTATCTGGAGATGTGATGTGGATAATGACATCTAAACATTTGCATCTACACCTGGCATTAATAAGCCTTAGATTTAATTCTGCACATATTTTTTTTGTCTAATCTTAATATATGTAAATTAGGTGGACCTGACAGACTTATCAACCAGCGTCTCCGGTCAAGGGAAGAGATGTTGGATACTTTCAGGAGATCACTATGACATGCAAGGCTACTTTACAGTAGCCTTTATAACAAAGCCAATATTACTTCCAGCTCATTTCGACCAAATACTGTGCAAGATGTTTGTGATTGGTTTAAAGAAATGCCAAAAAAACAGAGCAAGTTCTTCTCCCATCCCCGAATGCTGTGTGGACTCGCCAGATGCTCCTCCGCGGCGCTGTGGAGGAAGGTCTGGAAATGCGAGACTATGGTTCATGCCATAAAACAATTTAAGATCATGGTTTGGGTTAAAATACTAATGTTTGTGGCGTAAGTTATGAACGATACATAGCCTACGCAACTTAAACTTAAAATTTGGTTTCACATGGGATGCAAACACCGCTCTTCTGGTTGAAAGTCCTGTGTTTGTCAGTTATTTAAGAATGTTACGTAAGGAACGTTACATAAGAATGTTAACTTATGTAGCTTAAAAAACTCAAAGTTGACATTTAGTTTGAACACATTGCCCACTCTGTTTTCACAGTCAAAATGATTACATTATTCAGAACTTAAATACACAATACAGACTTATAAGCATTTATAGTGATTGATTATGAGCGTTATCAATAGAAGATTACTTTCAGAAACCAGTAATATGTTAAGTATTACAGCAGTAAGAAGGAAAAAGAAGAAAAGAAAGCCCTTGTTTGTCTGCTTCCTTCCTTCCATTGTTGCTTCACAGCGTGAGTATACAGTCACTCTGATGCAAGCGTTTTTACTACGCTATTTCACAAAGCCAGGGAGACTCATTGACTCACTCTGTGATCCACATCTCTTTACAACCTAATGTCAAGAGCGCAGCTGACACCCTGGGGACTGACACTTTGAACCTGCGTTTGTACTGCGTCGGTTGACTCTCGGCCTACTGTGAATTGAGTATCTGATCTGATGTAAGCCTATTCACAGACTTCTGAAGTAGCAGAGACATTTGCTGCTCCGGTTATTATCTCACATATTCTCCTTTCAGTTACTGTACTGTACTGAACGTATCTCACTGATCCAATCAAATTAGGTCGTGCTTAATATTGTATTAACCAGTCAGAGTTGTTGTTACATTGCAGAATAGAGAGGGTTAGGTGGTTTGAAATACTCTAAAGTGACTCCATCCATCAGATCAACTATACACGCTTATCCCTGAGGGTCACAGGGGCGCTTGAGCTGATCCCAGCTGACATTGGCGAGAGGCAGGGTACAACCTGGACAGGTCACCACTGTGACTCTAAAGTAACACCTCAAGTGACTCTGGTAGGATTAAAGTAATTCCTCACTGTTACCATATCAGTTTAGTGTCTTTAGAGAAGTGGGCGTGGTTAGCTGCTTGACAAGGATGGACTGACACATGTCACATGAGGGGGGCGTGCTGGTTGATCTGATTTAGCCAAATAGCAGGTGTGGAGATGAGACTCAGATTCAGATTCAGATTGTGTCCACACATTTCTACACGGAGAACACTATTGAAGACAAAGACGCTGAAAGACTATTATGTTTTCCCACAACACACCTTTTGTAAATACACCTTTTAAAACCTGAACTACAACACACCACGCTGCGGAGAAAACTCATCGAGGGACGCTGAAAATCCAACCCAGAGCGAAAGTCGTCACAGCAAAAGAGACCAGAGTTCGCAGGACTGGCTTCAGGACGCAAAACGAAACAACGGCTGGGTGAGTCAGTTTAACACAGCGCAACCCCTCTGAAGTAGGAAATATATGCACTTTACCAGTCTCATTCTCAAGTTGAATGCAATGTGCAGGGAAAACGAGATGGGGGATTCATGTTACCGGCTAAGCTGACCTTTAGTAGCCGTGTTCCTTTGTGTTGCGAGCCAAGGTTATCTGTTGATAATTCAGTAGAGGGTAAGCAAACGGCTGTGGAGAAGCTCAATGCTAAAGAAAAGATGTCCCTACTAGTTTTTTAAGGCTCCTCAAACTCAGTTGGTAGTGGTACGAAGGCAGAACAGAAGGCAATAAAGGAGAAGAGTAAAATATTAAATATAATTAAATATATTAATTAGACATATAGATTTAACTCAAACAAAATGAAACTCTTTCAAGTTTGAGAGGATTTTTGGGAATAGAGTCCCTCAAGCCCGGGGGAGCATTGAAGCCGAGTGGTGTGATTGGTCTGGTGAGAACAGAGACATTCAGTGAGAGTGGCACTTTGTTTATTTCTTTTTCACTGGTCCCCTTTTCTTAAGCCCGTAGAGGCTAATGGCTGCCAGGACAATGAGCTACAAAGGCTGACCCAGCGTCCTGTGGAGCGATGAACGGTTTATTAATCTTTTAGTTGCACGATTCTTGCCGTATATAGCAAGAAGGGTAAAAAAGAAAAGAAAAAAGATAAAACACTGAATTAATTAGCCACTTTAATTGTGTGTTCTCCAACTCCTATTCCCTGAGGGCATAATTAAGATGTGTTTATTTGGACACAGTTTGCTCTTCAAGGAGGTAACACAGCTAATTGGTATTATACTCAAGTCACACGTACATTGCAATTATATCAACTAGCTGCTACTGCAGAAGCCACTGTGTAGTGCTGGCATATCCAATTACTGATTTAAAGGATAAAAATGAGGACATATTTTAATGGATTTGTAAATGCAATAACATTTAAAAAGGGGGGGGTTGCGTGGTCTCTTGGGAGGAGGGAGGGGGTGTAAAATTCAATTGGCTCTTTCACCCACAATGTACTCCCCCAATAAGTTCCACTGATTCTTTCAATGAGGAAGCATGGGTGGGCGGGATTAAAAACTGGTTAATTTTCTACCTGATGATGTTGCATAATTATAGCCTTCATTAACAGATTAAGCCCTGAACACCGTGAGGCAGTTTTATTTCTCAGACATTCTGCTGTGCTAAACCTTAGCCACACTGTGATTATTTAAGCCCAGTGTGACACCTTGGCTTCTGTTTTTTTGCAGATAATAGAACATCAACTTTTTACTTTCCTTTGTTCTATTTTCCTGAAATTACAAAGATGTATTGCCCCCACAGTTTGTTAAATACATTGAGTCATTTTGGGTCTGTGACATGTTTTTTTGGTTTAGGCTGAAAATCAAAGGAGAGGATTTATATATGGAAGAAAGAAAAGGAGCACACTGTGGGACATACTAGACAGAAAGGGCATTAAAGTCACAGGGAAACAGCAGTTTAGAATCTACAGTGTAACAGATTCCTGAGCTTTCTGACATTTACTACCCATATTCTATGATAAAGAAATATTTACACCATGTATTAAAAGGTCAGTCCCTCATGATCTCAACAAATGAAACAATTATGAATTATTCAAGCGTTGCAGCCTGGAACTAACACCAAGTTATCTTGTTTTCCTCCATATTCATGGAATCCACATCTTTCAAAGCACTGTTCGCTAACACTTTATAATAACCATAATCAATAAAAGGTACATTGATAGTCGATGATTCTGTTGATAAGAATTATCTATAAGAATGGCCTTTTTCTTTTATGAATGTACTTAAATGTAGGGTAGCTCATTCTGTAAGGTAGGAAATATCTAGCCAAATGGCTTACTTCCTCTCTCTTCCTCGCTCTTCTCCCGACTGGCTTTGGCAAAAGGTTGATGGACAGTTGCTTCAGCCAATCATCTGCCAGGTATTTTTTTGGAAATTGCCTGCCCTTTTCCAAACAGTTTCCAATGACGGCTTCTCAGATGATTCTGTGTAACTAACCCTCTGGCGAGACAGATCAGTGGAACACTGCCAATAATAGGCTCTGATACCTTCCTCCATTTTAAACTTTATTTCATCAAGGGTCAGCAGAACTCAAAAGTCAAAGCCAATATATCACAATATATCTGCATGGATTTGCCCCAAATTCAGTAATTTTCACTGGAATTAATAGATTTTGCCATGTCATTTCTGTTTTATTAATTTTTAAATGCTGTTGTGACCAGGTATTTGTTTCGACATACGGAGTGAACAACAGAAGATACTGTTCCGGGTCGCGTTTCTTATGTAATTTCCGTTATTACAAATGTTAATGTGATTTTGAATGAGAACCTGGCATTTCCAGTGTATCTTTGGCTCTCTATAGATGAGAATAGCACAGTTGGATGGGTAGGGTTAGTCTGTTGGCACTGAACAGATGGCTTTCAAATGCATGTACCAACCATTCTCTGCAGTTCATTGACAATTTTAACATTTTCTGGGGCTGCAGACATCTTTTTAAAGCAGATGGATTATTCCTTAACAAGCCAGGAGTAAAGCTGTTCACCTCTAGCCTACTTTACTTTCTGCGCCACACATCTGCTCCCTTGGCCAAGGGCACGAGACAAGATGTACCAAAACAAGAGGAAGACACAACAACAAAGTGCGGCAGTGGGCCACCACAGCCCCCACCTGAGCAAAGATTTGACCATGGGAGACCAAAGAGCAGAGATGAGAAATCTCAACCCCCCTTCTCACCCGTGCAACACTCCTCAAGCCCCTGTGACAACCACGACAGCTATGAGGACCTCTTTAAGGATATGTCGCTCTCCCCTCTTTCCCACATCCCCATGTTGGAGTTCACTGACCAGATGAAGCAGCTGGTGAATGCTGGAACCAAGTATGCCCCCCCTTCCTTCTCCCATCGTAAAACGCCAGGCACCTCTGCCCCCTCAAGGACGGCAGCTAACTCCTTCTCCCCAAACTGATAAGGATGCTTGTGTGCAAAATGCAGTAAGCATTAACTGATATGGGCCGGGTCCAGGCTGCATGCATAGTAGCACTCATGACTCTTTCCAAGACAAGCCTGGGCCCTGCGTATTAGGTTCTTCCACAATTTATGTTGTGGTAGGTAATAGAAAAAGAATGGCGAATAAGCACGTAACTGCAAACTTTGCAAATTTAGCATCCATTTCTCATCAGCCACAGTCTGTCCCAAAAAATGAAAATGCACTAACACTAGCCCTACTAAACGTTAGGTCTTTGGCGGGAAAATCATTTTTAATCAATGATTTTATCATCAAGAACAATCTTGATTTTATGTTTTTAACTGAAACCTGGTTGGACCAAAATAACAGTGCTGCTGTTCTCATTGAGTCAGCCCCCCCTAACTTTAGTTTTATGAGTGAGAATAGAGTGAATAAGAAAGGAGGTGGAGTTGCCATTTTGTTTAATGACTCATTCCAATGTACGCAAATATCTTACAGAAATTTTGCTTCTTTTGAATATGTGGCTCTTCAGCTAAGATCCTCCCCTCAAGCTCTACTTCTAAATATCTACAGGCCACCTAAATACTGTGCATCCTTCTTTGACAGTTTTAATGAACTGCTGTCTATAATCTGTATTAACTTTGACCGTGTAATTATTGTTGTGATTTTAACATTCATGTTGACAACCCCCAGGACCGAGGGACCAAAGAACTGTGTTGTGTTTTTGAGAGCTATGGACTGACTCAGCATGTGACACAGCCCACGCACAATAAGGGGCACACTCTGGACTTGATTATCTCCAAGGGTCTGAACATTCCCAAGGTTGTGGTGACTGATGTTGCTCTCTCTGATCATTCCTGTGTTTTCTTTAACGGCACTATCTCTGTGCCCAAAAGTGTTCAAACAAAGTTAATCAGAAAACGGTATATTACTGAAAACACCAGTGAATCATTCATTCAGCTTTTCTCCTCTACACCCACCCTCACTGGGGCCTCAGTCACTGAGTTTGTAGATAATTTCAACTGTAAAATTACAAATGTTATTGATGCTATTGCTCCCACTATGGTCAAAGCTGTTTCTGGTAAGAAAAGATCTCCATGGAGAAATTTTATAGGTGTGAGAACAGAAAAAAGAGAGTGTCGAAAAGCTGAACGCAGTTGGCGAAAATCTAATCTCCAGGTCCATTATAACACTTATAAAGAGAGACTTCGCATTTATAATCTGGAACTAAGAAATGCAAGACGGTCCTTTTTCTCTGACATTATCGCCAGAAACAATAATAATTCACGTGCTTTGTTTGCTACTGTTGATAGATTAACAAACCCTCCAGTACCAGTAGCATCTGAACTGTTGTCTACCAAGGCTTGCAATGACTTTGCCTCCTTCTTCACAGACAAAATTCAGAAAATTAGACAAACAGTCAGTGCCTCCTTATCAAGTACAGGATATGTGTTGTCACAGTGTGCACGCAAAACAAATTCCAACATGACACAATTTCATACGATCAACCTTAAAAACCTGGAGGACATTATACAACATCTGAAAACCTCCTCCTGTTGCCTTGATATTCTACCAACGGGTGTTTTCAAAAATGTTTCGAAGTGTTTGGCTTCAGATCTTCTACAGATTGTAAACACATCTCTGCTCTCAGGTATCTTTCCACAGGCCCTAAAAACTGCAGTCATCAAGCCACTCCTAAAAAAGAACAATCTAGACACGACACTAATGAGCAACTATAGGCCAATATCAAACCTTCCATTTTTAAGTAAAATCATAGAAAAAAGTGGTTTTTCAACAACTCAACCTTTTCTTATCGCTAAACAACAGTTTTGATGCCTTCCAGTCAGGTTTTCGACCACACCACAGCACTGAGACGGCTCTTGTTAAAGTCTTTAATGACATCCACTTAAACACATATAGTGGCAAAATTTCAGTCTTAGTATTACTTGATCTCAGTGCTGCATTTGATACGGTAGACCATGACATATTGCTTGACCGATTGGAAAACTGGGTTGGTCTTTCTGGCTCAGTACTAAAGTGGTTTGAATCCTATTTAAAGAATAGGGACTACTTTGTGTCTATAGGTAATTATACATCTGAGCATACAAACATGACGTGTGGAGTTCCCCAAGGCTCAGTTCTGGGCCCTCTTCTGTTCAACATCTACATGCTTCCACTGGCTCAGATTATGGAAAACAACAAAATAACTTACCATAGTTATGCAGATGACACACAAATTTACATAACCTTATCGCCAGGGAACTATAGCCCAATACAACAATTAAATATGTGCATTGAACAAATTAAGGATTGGATGTGCCAGAACTTTCTTAAATTAAATGAAGAAAAAAACGGAGGTGGTTGTTTTTGGAGCAAAGAGGAACGATTGAAAGTCAGCGCTCAGCTTCAAATGACAATGTTAAAAAACAACAGACAAAGCCAGAAATCTTGGTGTAGTCATGGACTCAGACCTAAATTTTAAAAGCCACATTAACATAATTAAAAAATCAGCCTATTATCACCTTAAAAATATATCAAGGGTTAGAGGACTTATGTCTCAGCAGGATCTGGAAAAACTTATCCATGCTTTTATCTTCAGTAGACTTGACTACTGTAATGGTGTCTTTACAGGTCTCCCTAAAAAATCAATCAAACAGCTGCAGCTGATTCAGAACGCTGCTGCTCGAGTCCTCACTAAAACCAGGAAAGTGGATCACATCACTCCAGTACTGAAGTCTCTACACTGGCTTCCAGTGCCTCAAAGAATTGATTTCAAAATACTTTTACTGGTTTATAAATCACTAAACGGTTTAGGGCCAAAATACATTTCTGATCTGCTACTACATTATGACCCACCCAGACCTCTCAGATCGTCTGGGACAGGTCTACTTGTTGTCCCCCAGAGTCAGAACTAAACAGGGGGAAGCAGCGTTCAGTTTTTATGCTCCAAATATCTGGAACAAACTCCCAGAAACCTGCAGGTCCGCTGCAACTCTCAGTTCTTTTAAATCTAAGCTAAAGACCTATCTTTTTGATGTTGCTTTTCTTTAAATAATCTATTTTATTAACTTTAATCTCTTATACTGCACTGTAACTTTTATTCTTATACTGCACTATCAATTTTATTCTTGTTTTAATTTGTTTATTAATGTTTTTAAATTGTTTTATAACTGCTCTTTAATGTTTTATGTAAAGCACTATGAATTGCCCTGTTGCTGAAATGTGCTATACAAATAAAGCTGCCTTGCCTTGCCTTACCCCAAATGATGATTAATTGGATACATTAATGTTTACATTGATTTTAGAAGGAGTCATCACACATATTTTAATATTTCACAGGACGAGAAAAGGGCTTTTTGATATTAAAACACTGAACAATGTTATTTGGCATGAACCCAGAGATAACTTACTTATTAACTCAGGGACACAAGATTAAAACTTTAATTTATTTTTCCTTCCGCTGTCTTTACATTACCTCAATTGACCTCTATTCACCGTTAGCTGTGGCAACAACTTTCATCACACACTCCCCACACACACTATCACACACACTGCTCTTTTCACCTCGAGCTGAAGCAGCAATTGACACAAATAATACAGTCACAGCTTCACAAAAGAAACGATAAGGCAACTAATTAGAGCTCAAATCACACAGAATTATATGCTGAAGAGATAATTTGTCAAAACACTAAATACTTTTGTCATTTTCTGTTTTTGGCATGAAAACAGTTTTTAACTTTTGTTGCTAAAATGTGTTTAGACGGCCCGTCACACCATCTTCAATCACTAAAAAATGCAATCAGCTGGAGAGGGGGAATTAGAGGTAGACGTTCCCATGCACAGGGAGATTTTCTTCCTAACTGATTACCGGTCGTGTGGTTTGATTTTTGAAAGCCAGAAACCTCAGTACCCGCCTGCAAAGTGATTGAGCCTTTTGATAGTTATAAAAGAATGCTTTCAGCAACCCCCCAATGAGTTTATTGTGTTCAAAACAAGCTTCACAGCACGAAGACAGGCTTTAAGAGTAGTGCTCGGTTTCATACATCTGTGAGAGTTAGGTGACCGTTCTAATTTGCTGGACAGATGTATTTTGTGTTGATGTACATACTCTATGGGTAACATAGTCTTCTGAGACATTACTAAAAGAAGCAAAAAACGTGATTTGTTATGACAATTGAAAGAAAGAAAAAGCTCCGGAGTTTAGGCTGTAATGTATTGACAAAAGAGACTGTCATTCCACGAAAAACACTCCCAGGCTCCCTTGGTTGTTTGTTCAAGCAGCAATTACGTCTCAAATGTACATTTATAGTGGCCGCACCCTCTAGTGGCCATAGTAATTATGACAGGAGCAAAGCAGAAAGTTATGTTACAAAGTAAGGAGGCACGTTGGAATGGTGGATGGGCCAAACAAACACAGGACGACCGGGGTTCGTGTCCCGTTGGAAATAATTCTAAACAGCAAGTTTTTTTAGCTTCATGGAACAAACGGAGCTACGTCACGTTCAGCGTTGCGTGCATAGCTGGAAGTGAAATAACCTCTGATTTAAACCCAAACCACAATGTATTCTAAACTTAAAGCTTAAGTGCGTAACCTTTTCATATTAATGAACGTCCGTTACATTCAAGCCATTGCCAAATGAGTTGCTACAAAGCTAATTAAGACTATCAGCGCCACAAAACTCTCTCTGGATTTCTCAGTATGGTTATGTTTAGAAATTGGTGTCACCCGGCGACTTTTGTGAGCAGAAGAATAATTAAATACAGAAGAGTCCATTGTGTTTTTTTAATCCTCCGTGTCCTCCTTGGCTACTAGCAACTGTGTGGAGGAGGGGTGGGGTCCGTGTACTTTTTCGTTCATTCAATTTTCATTTCATAAACAGGTATTATAAAACAAAAAACAAATGGTTATTTGATTTTCGTTTTAAAATAGGAAATTTGAAATTGAAATACAAGGAGTTTTTTCCTTTTCATGGTCAAAAGGGGATGGAAGAAATTTAAAATATGCTGTGATTTTCATTTTCTATTTCATATAACAAAAAAAAGAAACTCGAAAATAGAAATGAAAAAAGGCCTGTTTTTTCATATTCAGAGACCGGATGTTGTCATTTCCAAGGCAACAGCGCCAGCCTAGCCTACCAGTGTTGCTTTCAGCCCAGGCTAAAATTACTTTGGAAACCTATACTCTTGATAATGCTTGGGGGGAATTTTATTTCATAATGACACATGTATTTATTACCCTCTCTCCCTGCCTCCCTCTGACTCTGTCTCTTCCCGCCGCAGACAACTTCGCCCAAAGAGAGTCGAACTAGCTGACTGAGGAAACAGAATTTCAGTTCCGGCACCGTTAACAATCCCAGCAAACTTTCTGTTGCTGCCGTTAAACTTGCTGATCTGGCAGAGAGTCAACGGCGGTTCGGGATCAGATCATGGGGATAGGCCCTCCGGTGCTGGGTCTAATATTCTACTATTAGCTGCTGCTGCAGCTAGCTATCAGCTAGCCACCAGCCCTGTGACCTCGGTCCCTGCGGTTCGCTGGCGTTACCCGCTCTAGCTGAACTGGGAATCTGCCGCGCTTGTGATTTATTCATATTTTCTTTTCTTTGCAGTGATATGCTATGATGCACTGATGCCAGGCAGGCTTGCTGCTGTTTTTATTCAGAGTCTGTGAGATAACAAAACTTAATAAAATATAAAATATAACGTGCATATAAATAGACGGAATAAATAAAAGTCCCCGGAAATAAAACATATGTATTTAGGCTATTGAACTATAATGACTAGCTAATGCCTATATATGTATTGCCTCATTTATCTATTTCATGTTCTATTTCATAGCCATATTTATTATGTAAAGGGTGGCAAAAAACGGATGATCAGTCGCTTAGGAAGTTATAGGCTACAGTTTCCCTCAACTGCAACTGGGACATTCTAACGCTTAACGTGAAAAAACTAAACAGTCAGTTATCAGTCACATAACGTCCATAATAATTGGACTTTGGTTTAGATTTTTTGACAGTTTTCAGTGGTTATGAGGAGCAATATGAGATAGAAATTTGGTAAACATTGATCATTGCTTAGGTACATTAAACCACATTAAGCTTTTTCACGTTAAGAGTTAGAATGTCCCGGCTGCAGTTGTTTTTTAATACCTGTTTATGAAATGAAAATCGAATGAACGAAAAAGTACACAGACCAGACTGATATGAATTCATCATTTTCAGACTAATGCTATATGAAGGAATGCAGACTAAATTCTGATGAACAACACAACAGTGATGCAAAAACTGACACAAACAATCCAGTTTCTGGTGTTCTTTCAGTTATATTACAGTTTAGGTTTTACTACTGGCTCTAACATGAAATCAGCTAAATCCCAGGAACATGGTTAACCAAACGAGGAAAAAATACAAAGTGAGGTCATCACATATACACATACAGTCCGTCATATGTCGTTCAATCTAGCTATACAATAAAGAAAATCTGTTTGTTTATGGACATCAAGCTAGGCTATATGCTAGCGCCAAATGTTAGCTAGCTAGCTAGGTGCTTAAGTTATGTTACTCACCCTCGTAGTTGTGGACATAACTTCATACGTCCCACTTCAAAGCTTTCTCCCGTTTCCTGATGGGTGCAGGTGAAAGTGCGTCGACCATTCTGTGCACATTGTTGACATATACTTATAATAAAGCAATGAACGGCGCGGGGGTATATAAACTTGGTTACAGTTATCGGTTACAGTGCAGCCGCCCTCAACAGACGTTCTAACGTAAAGTGAACGCACCCTCAATGGGTCAGGGATCATTTCATTGGTCAACACTACAGCTGGCATTCTATTGGTTGTTGACTTTTGGCACAGTTATAACACAAAAAAATCCAAGCGCGCAGGAGAGATCCGAGAGCAGAAAATTTGCAAGCGAGCAGAATCAGCCTGAGTGCGAGGAGAAAGTTCAAAGCTGAGAGCAGGAAATCTGTCCAAACAACAACATATCTGAGTCTAAGCAGAAAGTTTGAGCACAAGCAGAGCAAATCCAAGCACAAGCAGTGAATATTTGAGTGTGAGAGCAAGGTTTTGAGCGCGAACAGTTACTATTTGAGTGTGAGAGCAAGAAATCTGAACGTAATATCAGTGAGAAATGCTCTCAAATTGAAATAATGCGCTCTTGACTAGTGACAGTAATATAACGCCATACAGACTATATCAACTGTAGCTGTAGCTAAACAATGCATTCTCATGAACTGGTCTATGATATCGTACGAAAATGTATGCACACCAAAACGTATGATATCCTACGAAATTAGGAGCCCGCCGGCTGGTCACTTGACGCTGGCTGGCTACGACCTCCATTACGCCGAGCGGCAGGTGCTAGTTGTTTAAGCCGCTACAGACCTCCGTTTTATCAGTAGTTGGTGGTTCAGTTACCCAAAAGGAGGTGACTTTGAGCCGGGGACAACGCACAGCAAGCTGCTGGTCGTTTCAGCGGACATTACGGTTAAATTTAGTCCACAAAATATGTTTTTTGTTGACCGTTTTGCTGCAATGAAAGTTAAGATTAGGCACCAAAACGACCAGATAAGAAGATTGTAGTTTGGATTAAAACACTAAGGAACACACATTTCCTGGGTGAAAGAATTTAGTTTCCCCGGAAGGCGACCTCCGCTCACTGGCTTGAAAGTCCTGTATGTTAACGCCCACCCATCCACCCGACCTCCTCCCTACCTGGTCAGCCGCGTTCTTATACAGCCGCCGTCAATGTAGTGAATACAGCAAAAAAATAAACGGGGAATGCTTACGAATTACAGGTCTTAACTTTTCGTAGCTTTTTGAATGAATGTTTCATGAGAACAGGCTGAGCTAACTGAGCCCTAAGGTATTTTTGACAACCTCTGGTCCGTCTGGTTTTATTTTCTAAAAAAGCTTGTAAAACATCAACCCTGTTGTCCACAGTGAATCTATAAACACCATTTGTTTTTTAGGAAAAACTGGGCTATTACAATATTTCTGCTGCAGTGAGGTCACTTGAATGTAAAAAAAGGTTGTTGGACCATAAAGACAAATTAAAAAAATTAAACGGAAATTGAATCTCACAGATATCTATTGACATCACACACACAGCAATAAAACTCAAGCAAATCTGCTGTCTAAATCAGTTCTCATATGTATTAGGAGTCAAACAGTGAAGAAATAAACATATATGTTTATTTCTTCACTGTTTGACTCCTAATACATAGATATTTATGTAGATATTTTGTCCACTGTATAAGTTATAACTTATACAGTGGACAAAATATCTACATTTCTTCAAAAAAAGTCCAGACGCTTTTGCCGTCATGATATCACTTATGCCAATACTCAAAATAATAATGTCATATTTATTGATATCACACACACGCAGCAATGCTACACAAGCATTTGTGTTGTCTAAAACAGATCTCCTATGTATTTGGAGACAAAAATAAACATAATGAACATTATAACTCATATAAAGGACAAACTATTTACATTTCTACAAAAAAGGCCCAAACTTATGCCAAAACTCAAAACAGCAATGCCATTCTTCTCTGTAGAACGGTTATGTATAGACGATTTTTGGTCACATCTTACTATTCTGCTCTTATTGGCCTTATATGGACCTCACGTCTGACGGACCAGCCTTCCATTGGTTGACAAGACATAAAAAGCATCTCCCAGAGCATCATGGGAAACAAAATTGATGGTTAGCATCAGAACTAGCACCGATCGGTGGCAATAAACCGATCGCAAAAAATCATACATTTTGTGTGTATTAATTAATTAATTAAGTGTATTAATCTTGGATGTAACAGTTTGGATTTATTGCACAAAGACCCAGAAATTCTAGAGAATGCGACTCCTGAAATGGAGGTAACACAGTCAGCTGGCACACCCTGACCCGTTGGAACAGAACCCTTTCTGTGTTCCAGGACCTCCTGATTTACGAGTTAAAGCTATAGTACGAAGTTTCTGCCGCCCCCATGAGGAATTCTAAGTAATGACAACAAAACTTTCGGCGCGTCCACATGATACATACCTTACGTGACCGCGCAGACACGGAGGATTAAAAGTTTCTGCACAGGAAAGTCACCGGATGACACAATCTTCTGAACACAGCCATACTGAGAAATACAGAGAGAGTTGTGTGGAGGGAGCTGATGTTCCTAATTAGCTTTCTAGCAACTAATTTGGCAACGGCTTGAATGTAACGGACGTTCATTAATATCAAAAAGTTACGCACTAAAGCTTTAAGCTTGGGAATATAACACATGAAATGTACCCAACTAACACAGTAATGTAGAAACCATTCCCCAGTCTAAAATATGTTATTCCCTACTAAAGAAAGATGAAACACCAAGCCCATGGCAGTAGTAGGATGAGAGAGAGAGAGAGAGAGAGAGAGAGAGAGAGAGAGAGAGAGATGTACTTGGGATTATTACACTTTGTTAATTTTTCATTTTAATGTCATGTTATCTACATCTACATTATCATTCGCTATTGTCACATTATCATGGTTGCCAGCTGAATCTGTTTATATTTCAAGTTTCACACTTCGGCAATAATTATTTCTTGCCAAAACCAGCGTCTTTGTGTATTCAATTAAACAGACAAAGAGCGAACAGGGGAAGCTAAATATGAATAGAGACAGAAAAGGCACGCGTGAGTAGAGGAGAGGGAAGGGAAACCGCCAGGTATGGAGAGACAAAGAGTGAGGGCTGAAGAGAGGCAGGGGAAAGGAGCATGTGAAGGGTTAGGGTTTGATGGAGATGGAAAAAGAAAAAAAAAGGAGGTAGTGTCAGTGAGAGTGATTGCACTGTGGGGAGGGGAAAGCATACTCTCTGCAGTTGCAGTGCATCACGCAGCAGTTGGTAGCCCACATTAGTGGACAATGTTGGACAAGTTACTTCCAAAATGTAATACATTATAGATTACTAGTTACTGTCATTTGAGAGTATGTTAGGAGGCTTGTCTGACCCAGAACGCAGAGAATCACACAGACAGCGTATAAACAGTTTCAAAAAGTTTAATGGAGCTGGGAGTACTCAGACAATCACTGAGGGCAGTGTCAAGCGGGAAAACTCCTGGCTGGTACGAGGCTTCAGACGAGCCGACGGGGATGAGTCCAAGTATTACGGGACACGGGGTGGACAGGCAGAGCTGAGTCCGTAGATTGAGTCCCAGGTGGAGGCGCCGGCAGAACGGTGAGGCTGGGGAGTGTGTAGGCACAGCGGAGGAAGCAGCAGGTCAGAGCAGGTACTAGAGAGAGACACACAGGGTTAGTTTGAGCTCAGGGAACAAAGGCAAAAAACCAGAGTACGGGGTTACACGGACAATACTGGAGTTTCAACTGAGAGCCAAGTTACCACTTGAGTTGTAGATAACGAACTGGCGCCGAAGAGGTGATCAGCCCGGGTTTAAGTATGGCAGAGGTGAATCATGGCGATGAGCTGCAGCTGTGAAGACTGGCTGTGCAGTGATGAATCGGCCACGCCCCTTGACCTACTTTCCTCTGGACACGCCTCCAGCACTCCAGGTGGAAAAACACGGCAGACACAGAAAAACAGAGAAAAAAGGCCACCCAACTCAGGGCGGAGAGAGAGCACCCATAACAGGACCCCCCTCAACGGGCGCCACTCGGCGTCCCTCTAGGCCCAGGCTTGTCAGGGTGTGCGCGATGGAAGTCCGTCACTAGTTGTGGATCCAAAATAAAACTCCTGGGGGATCCAGGAGCGCTCCTCAGGTCCATAACCTTCCCAGTCGACCAAATACTGGAGGCCCCCTGCCCCCGCCTCCGCACGTCCAAAAGCCGGTGGACAGTGTAGGCCGGGTGGTCGTCAATCATGCGGACGGGAGGCGGGGGGATCCGCAGGCGGGCACAGAGGACTAGACGAGACCGGTTTCAGTTGTGACACATGGAAAGTGGGATGACACTTCATAGCCCGTGGCAACTTCAACCGCACAGCAGAGGGACTGATGACTGAGTCAATGGGGAATGGGCCCAGAAACCGAGGAGCCAACTTGCGTGAGTCCATCCGCAGGGGAATGTTCCTGGAGGACAGCCACACCTCCTGTCCAGGCTGGTACTGGGGAGCCGGGGTCCGGTGACGATCTGCCGAGCTCTTGTTCCGCTCTGTAGTCCGGAGCAACGCTTCCCGGGCGTCGCACCAAACTTGACGACAACGACGTAAGTTCTCCTGGACTGAGGGAACGGCCAATTCCCCGTTCTTGCTCAGGGAACAGAGGTGGTTGATAACCCAAAGAAGCCTCGAAAGGAGACAGGCCGGTAGCAGAGGTGGTAAGGGAATTGTGGGCGTACTCTATCCAGGGAAGATGTTTAGCCCATGACGATGGATGCTGAGCCACCACGCAGCGAAGAGACGCTTCCAGGTCCTGGTTAGCTCGTTCAGTCTGGCCATTGGTCTGCGGGTGGAATCCTGAGGAGAGACTCACAGTTGCACCAAGAGCAGAACAGAAGTCTTTCCAGACTTGTGAAATAAACTGTGGGCCTCTGTCAGAAACAATGTCCACAGGTATTCCATGGGGACGGAATACATGTAGGACTAAGAGGTCCGCTGCCTCACTGGCAGTCGGTAATTTTGGTAATGCTACATAGTGAGCAGATTTAGAGAATCTGTCCACAATAGTGAGTATTGTATCATTACCTTCGGACACAGGGAGACCAGTGACAAAGTCCAGGGCTATATGGGACCAGGGACGGCTTGGAACAGGAAGAGGCTGAAGCAGACCCGAGGGAGACTGGTGAGATGCTTTACCTCGGGCACAGGTGGTACAGGCTGCCACGTAAGCCCGGACATCAGCTTCTGCAGAAGGCCACCAGAAGTGTCTTTTCAGCAACGTAAGGGTACGTTGCATCCCTGGATGGCAGGCGAAGCGTGAGGAATGGACCCA
Organism: Perca schrenkii; assembly: GCA_025617405.1. Taxonomy (NCBI): domain Eukaryota; kingdom Metazoa; phylum Chordata; class Actinopteri; order Perciformes; family Percidae; genus Perca; species Perca schrenkii. The sequence continues at coordinate 3,685,780 of CM046787.1, forward strand.
CTGCTACACTTCAGACCGTACCGACACAGGAACATAGAGCCGACCAGATGGCCCATCCACTGGTCCGGGGTCGGATTCTTGGGCCGTCTTGACCAGAGATTCAATCTCCCAGCGAACGGCCGCCACTACGCAGGTAGAAGGCAGGATGGACTCTGGTTCACTGGACTCTTCAGAGACGGAGAACTGGCGGGACAAAGCATCAGGTTTTACATTGCGAGAACCAGGACGGTAAGTAAGAGTAAAGTTAAACCTGCTAAAGAAGATGGACCATCTGGCTTGGCGGGAGTTGAGTCTCTTCGCAGACTGGATGAAGGCCAGGTTCTTGTGGTCGGTCCACACCACGAAAGGCTGCTCCGCCCCGTCCAACCAATGTCTCCATTCTTCCAACGCCAGCTTCACGGCCAGCAACTCACGGTCTCCCACGTCATAGTGTCTCTCTGCAGGTGACAACTTCTTGGAAAAGAAAGCACAGGGGTGGAGTTTTTGGTCTGTGAGGGAGCGTTGCGACAGAACCGCTCCAACACCAGTCTGAGGCATCCACTTCCACAACAAAGCGTTATCTCTGCCTCCACATAGACCATATGACTGTGCCATTGAGCTGTTTCCAGGAGCCCCCTTGCCTGCTAGCCGACTCTACAACCTGTCCAGACCTGAGAGAGAGGCCATGGAAAACTATATCGGAGAGTCCCTGGCTCTGCTTGAAGCAGGAAACCCCGGCACTTGTTCAATTCCCCAGAAAACGGCTCAGGAGGAGTTACAGGGGGTTCCCGGGTGACTGGCGCAGGAGCCATAGCTGAAGGAGCAGACTGAGAGGGAGGAGCACTAGGCGCACTGGGGAGAGACAGAGCAGTAATTTGAGATGACAGCTGAGAAACTTGATTGTATAATTGTTGGTTAGTCTCCAGTAATTTGTGTATCAACTGGTCGTGTTGGCCTAACAGAGCTCCTTGATTTTTAACGGCTCGAAGAATGCTGTCTTCGTCTGCCACCTGTGGATTCTCTGCAGGGTCCATGGCCAGTTCGTTCTGTTAGGAGACTTGTCTGACCCAGAACGCAGAGAATCACACAGACAACGTATAAACAGTTTCAAAAAGTTTAATGGAGCTGGGAGTACTCAGACAATCACTGAGGGCAGTGTCAAGCGGGAAAACTCCTGGCTGGTACGAGGCTTCAGACGAGCCGACGGGGATGAGTCCAAGTATTACGGGACACGGGGTGGACAGGCAGAGCTGAGTCCGTAGATTGAGTCCCAGGTGGAGGCGCCGGCAGAACGGTGAGGCTGGGGAGTGTGTAGGCACAGCGGAGGAAGCAGCAGGTCAGAGCAGGTACTAGAGAGAGACACACAGGGTTAGTTTGAGCTCAGGGAACAAAGGCAAAAAACCAGAGTACGGGGTTACACGGACAATACTGGAGTTTCAACTGAGAGCCAAGTTACCACTTGAGTTGTAGATAACGAACTGGCGCCGAAGAGGTGATCAGCCCGGGTTTAAGTATGGCAGAGGTGAATCATGGCGATGAGCTGCAGCTGTGAAGACTGGCTGTGCAGTGATGAATCGGCCACGCCCCTTGACCTACTTTCCTCTGGACACGCCTCCAGCACTCCAGGTGGAAAAACACGGCAGACACAGAAAAACAGAGAAAAAAGGCCACCCAACTCAGGGCGGAGAGACAGCACCCATAACAGAGTAATTCGTTATATTACAATATTACTGACTCTGAATTGTAATGCTTTACACTACGTTTGCGTTACTTTGAGTTACTTTCACCAAAATAATCCCGGAAGTCGGCTATGACTTGGCAGGTAACTTGTCAATTTCACCACAGGATCAACAGTCTCGTCTTTATCCACTTTAATACATCATCATTTATTTATTCATGATATTTTGTTTTATTAATCTGAATCTGCAAAGTAAGCTAAAAAATAAATAGTAAATACGTACAATAGGCCTACTTGACTCAGAATTGTAGGAGAAGAAGTATAAAGTAGGAGAAAAAATACTCACTTAAAAGTATCTACCTTATTGTATTGAAGTACGGTATAGAATTTCTCCCGCTGATAAATGTAATGCTAATATTTACGTGTAGCAAGCCAGACAATAATTCCCGAACATGTTTATATGTGTCAGTTGGTCTGACACACGGCAGTCTGTGCTGACGTCCCGTTACCTGTCATCTCAAAGCTTGACCATTTCACGTGCACTCACATGCACACCATATAAGGTGAAATATTTCTGAAACCTTTATTCATGCAGGTAATTTTAGAGTTCCATGCTGTTTTCCAGCTACACTTTTCTTCACTTGAATTCAGTTGAGACATAATCACATCTGTATGATACCCAGTACAACTACAGCTTGCTACTGCTTTTCTCTGAGAAGGGAACTGGGCCACTAATTACTGGAACAGTCAGGGGGAAACTGCTTATTTCAAAGTTATTTGATTAAAATGCACGCACGCTTTTCCAGTTTCTCTATTGACTTTTAACCAGCAGAATCAATTCATGGTGGAAATGTCTTTATCTATTTAGAGTAAAAACACAAAATCGGTGAACAGACCATCAATTCTATAACATTTGAAGGCCACAACAACATAACCATATACGCAGTGCACTTACATGTACTATTGCATTGTATCCAATACATACTAGTTACAAAAAGGGATGTGGTAGCATCAACTGTTCAGCCGCCTCACTGCCTGTGAAAAAAAAAAAAGCTCCGATCTGATAGGCTCCAGCTTCCCCGCATGAAGTTATACAATTAATGGATTGGTATTTTCATTATTCAGGAATGCTTACAATTAACAAGAATGTAGCTAGTGTTGTGCTAATTTTTAATTGTTGTTTTGGAAAATAAACAAATAGTTTAATTAAACCACCAACTAATTAAACGCTAAATTGTCTTACTAACGATCTGTTTTTGCAGGCCAGTCTCAGTGCCTATTTTTGCTACAAAATATGTCCCTGGCACACCATGCTGACAGCAGCAATCATTTTGTGCAGAATGCAAAGAATTTCCAACAGGTCTTTTATCTTAATCGGTCAGATCCCCCATTCACTCAGTCAAACTGTCCCATGTTGTCAGATTCCTTGATTCTGTAAATGACAGATGCTACACTACACACACACTTTATCAATCAATAAAACAAATGTATTTGTATGCGCTACAATTCCAGTGAAATGTTATCCCATCAAATTCTTCAACTTGTGCACGATTCATCATAATGTGGCCCTCAGATCGGCACACAGACAGTCAGCTTCAGGAACGGGCCAAGTCTCGGCAGAGGACACCACAGCTCCCGACATCCCGCTGGAAACTGACGCAGGCACGGAGGCCACCCAGCTCACCGTCCGATGGCTGCACGCTGGCCAACAGGACGCCCAGCAGAGAAGTGGCAATCGGTGTTCAATTCGTCTACACTTGCCTCGGTGCCCCCTCTGATGTAGAGATAGAGATGGACGCAGGGATGATCTTGCTTGTCCATGTAGTCGGGATCGTAGCCATAAGTTGTAGCTGGTAGCCATCTTCACCCTTTTTCCTGTGTGCGGAAAAAGTGACCAGCCAGGCTAGCAGAGTCAGCAGGATACTGAAGAGTTTGCTTCCCCTGTCCTGATGAGTGACCCGTAGCTATGGGATGGCCACAGAGATGGTCTTAGCTCATCTTCTTCATTTTCTCCTCTGTGTTTACTCTCGAAGTTTACATTTGAAAACCTGAACCGGCCAGCTGGCGAGCTAGCCCAGGCTAGCAGAGTCGACAGGAGGTTAGCAGAGTTGGCAGGAGACTGGCAAGGTGATTTCCCATCCTGATGAGCGACTCATAGCCGGATGCCATCACCGTCCAACGTCAACCACATAAAGCACAACTAATTAATTTGTAAAATAGTCTATTCAGCATAAATGTTGCGGAGCTGACGGAGAGGTGACTGGAGAGGTCCGCGCCTTCTAGAACCTTTTATCTCTCACTATGTATTCTCAGTATGTTCAAAAAGCATCAATCTGTCACTTCCTTCCTGCAGTCCCCCTTCTCATCTTTTACGCTCACATCTTTCCCACACTCACTCTGCTCCCTCTTTCGGTCTCATTTCTTTTCACGGTATCTCCCTCTGTCATCTTTGAACCTTTCTCTTCATTGGGTCATTGATCTTTCTGGCTCTCACCTTGCTCTCTGCTGAGCTCACTCCTTCTAAACCCGTCCATCTCCGTTCTTTCCCTTGCTTGACCTTCCTTATCTGTTTCTTGCCTCTGCCTCGGGTTCGTTAGAGAATATCAAAAAGTCGTTGTCTCATTCGTTTCTCTTTCTATCTCCGCCTGGCCTCTGTATCGTTCCCTTTCTCTCTGTCTGTCTCTCTCTGCCCTACAGATCATCCAGTTGGGCCGTGTGCCAGGTTATACTAAACCTCTGCCAGCCAGGTGGCACTCATAGATAAAGAACCTGTGTGTGTGTGTGTGTGTGTGTGTGTGCGTGTGTGAGTGTGTCAGTATTTGTAGCTTTCCTTTATTGTGTTTATGTGTATGTCTCTGCGTATGTGTTTGCATTTGTAAATGTGCGCTTGCTTGTGTGAGTGAGAAAGAGAAAGGGAAAACACAGTGAAAGTGAAAGGTTTGATTCCACTGCATTTCTCTCCTGGAGGCATTTGCTGCCTTCTTCCAATCTCTATGTTTATCAAGCTAAGATGCTCAGCGAGAGGCTGCTGAGGCAACTAGATAACCCCCCCCCCGCAACATGCACTCGTACACACTTTCCTCTATCCTCCCAGCATCCCTTTTCCCAGCATCCCTCTCAACAGCCTAGCCCAATAATAAACAGACAAGCTCACAAGCACACACAAAAAACCAAACGTGTCTTCACCTACACACCCTCCCGTTGAGCGCTGTGCTATCCTGAGGCGGTGTGGCAGGCACACATAGAGACTTAAGATGTGAAAAGGGAGGAGACATAATAACGGAGTCTATCACCAGACATCCACCCTCCCTTTGCTTGTCATTCAAATGCCGTCTACCAGAGGACCTAACGTTTTCACTCAGAGAAACTCTCACGCTCTCAGCTGCCAATTTGGGTTCGCGCCTCGGTTTCCGAAGTGAAGCAGCTGCCAAATTCTACAGAGTTGGCTTCCAGTCAAAAAACATAAAAGCATGTTGTTTCAAAAGATGCAATTTTTGACTAATTTAAAGAAGAATATCTGCAGATCCGATGGAGAAAAATTGCCATGTATCTAAACGTCTAAAGGCTTGTCAGAATATTGATTGGGACTGAAATATCAATTGCAGCATTGGTCGTCTGAATAAGACTTTTCCATGAGAAATTGGAGAGGAAATGGGTCCTAACAATTTCCTGATTAATTAGCAGTGTATGTGAGTGTGAGCTTGTCAGTTTATGATAGGAGAACTCATGAAAGTCTCGAAAATTAAATTCAGAACTGTTTTGACGTGTTGTCCAAAACTGCTTTATTCTGGCAGTTATCTCAAAATCTGTTGATGTGTTTTGGACTTTTAATCAAAATGCCAATCAGAATAATTAAAAAAAGTAGAACAGCATGTAGACTAGTTAGTGATGTACTTCAGAATGATATATTTGAATAGGTAAACAAAGCAATATTATTGCATTGGGTCAGATTTGGCTTGATGCAAATCTAATTATTCTATTTTGCCTCTGGTTGGGACAAAAAACTGAACAAATTGGAGCAAGGGTGTAGCGGACACGGGGTACATGGCACATTCCATGTCGGTGGCCTCCGTCCCCCACACTTACAACACATCTGAGTTCATTTGAACACACCATATGCAGGCGAGTGTGCACGTTACTCAGGCTGCATCAGTTGATTGATAGACTCCTATAGATATAGGCAATAATAAAATAATATGTAAAAAAATATATATACAAAGGAATATAGGGACGAAAACTCATTAAATTATATGCAATAATTAAGATCAGTGAATATGATGGAATAGTGGCATTAAAATGTTCCATAGGCCACAAAATTTCGGCTATTACGGCCAACATTTTCTCTGGTGGGCCATACCTCATGGACCCTCTACACCCCCCCCCCCCAAAAAAAAAAACACACACACACAACCTCACACATATATATTTACAACACCCCATCCAACAAAATAGTTTCAACGCCTCTTTAGTGACTCCCCTCCATCCCCCCACTATACAGCGCGTGCATGTGCATTAGGTAATCAGAGTGAGACTAAAATGGACAGATTTGTTATTAAAAAAGCAAAACCTAATGATGCGAGTGCATCGACATCCATCACCAGTGCAGAGAGTTCCACCAGGGCCACGAAGCTGATCGCGGTTACGTGTCAGTTAAACGTTTCATCTCCAATCCTATCTGTATTTGTGAGAAGCGGCGCTGTCTTGAGTTGAAAGATAGCCTACTTTATGGCTTTATTATCGAGTTAATAGGCGTGTTTGTTCGTATCGGCTGCTGTCCATTTCCTAAGGTTGTGAAATGCAAACATTGTTGACTACTTTTAAAGGGCGTGCGCCCGTGAGCACCCACAGAGGAAAACGTCGTCAATGCCTCACAGGAACAAGGCTCTAAGTTCAAGGCACACTATGGTGCACTGGGGCCTTTCTGTGTAAAGTTTAGATGTTCTCTTATTGCTTGTGTGAATTTATTCACGGTACTCTGGTTTCCTCCCACAGTCCCGGTTAAGGAAACAATAGCCCCCAAATCACCTGTAGATGTGAAAATGAGTGTGGATGGTTGTCTGTCTGTTTGTGTTGGGTTCACATAGCCTGCAGCGATCCTCAGGCGCTCCGATGAAAACACAAGTCTTTCCATTCATTTTGAATCGGGGTAGTGTGTTCAGGCTGCGGCGGTGGGAGCTGCAGCGGGGTGCTGGAAAAACCTGCAGCAGCCGCAGGTGAAACGTTGACATAGATTAAACTTTTAAAGAAAAGCAACCCAACGTCATCCTGTAAGGGGCAATCATGTAACCGGTGATCAGACTTGTCAGTCTGTTTTTAAAGCGGTGTGAGAGTCCCGTACACTAAATGAGAAACATCACTGCCTCTAGTGCTGCCACAAGAAAGTTTTAAAACACTATTGTTATCAGAAATGATATCTTCACGATGGTGGAGACTTTGACACATGACAAATCCAATGAATTTAGATTAAATGCATTTTTATTCAATATTGAACATAACTTTCATGAAAGTGAGACAACGTTGTACTCACTACCAGAGCGTGCACAAGGGTGCCTAACATGAACATCAGAATGGATCCTTTTTATACTGCATTCTATCTGAATTCCAGCAGATAGTGCGGTTGCAAAAGGAGGTCGGTTTCTGTAGAAGTCTATGAGAAAGTGACTTCTCACTTGATTTATGACCTCAGTAAACATTTTCATAATGACTTTATGGTCTCAATCGCTAGTCTTCAAGTCTTCTGCAACACAGAATGATGTTCATTTTTTGAATTATGGTCTCGTTGATTTTAAAATTGGCGATAAAGCAGGGGGTGTTTTAGGGCGTGGCTATGATGTGATTGTCAGTAAAAGTGTGTAACGTAACGTAGAGTGTAAGCAGCTCCTCACTGACTCCTCTTGTCTAAAATCGTCACATCCTCAACCAGGATGGCTGCGCCCGTAACGGCAAACTCAACGACTCATAGCAGATCTCCACAAACCAATGGGTGACGTCACACATGCTTTGTTCATTAATATGATACAGTCTATGGTAACAGCTGACCCTTTCCTGCAGCAACAAAGCACAGCCCCTCCTTCTCTTTTCTTTCTCTCTTTCTCCGTTAAATGAAGCAGCCTTCAAGTGCGGTCGGAAATGTTGGAAATCCCTTAAACCTGCATTCTATCTAATTTCCAGCAGGGGGTGGCTCCACTGGCTCCAAAATAGAGGTCAGATTGCATAGAAGTCTTTGAAAAAAATGACCCTACTTCTCACATGATTTATTACCTCAGTAAAAATTGTCCTACCAAGTTCTTGGTCTCAATCGCTAGTCTCAAGTCTTCTTCAATACAGCATGATGTTCATTATGTAAATTATGGTCCCATTTATTTAAAAATTTACGAGAAAGCTGGGGATGCTTTAGGGGCGTAACTAGACACAGACCTGTCAATCATGATAGAGGCTTAGCAATGCTAACCATGGCCCTGGGTACATTAAAATAGCCGTGGACTTGTTTTTGGGTGTTGTCCATGTTTTTGACCCTCTCATGGCCCCGACGCATTTTAATTTCCAGATATTTACCTATTTGAGCGGTGTCGTTTTTCTTCCCAGTCTATCAGTTATGTAGCCTACATAACCTTATCCGTCCTCATATCACTAACGTCACCCATCGTGGACATGCTCTACATCCCAGCAGATTATTTGGGTCAAATTACATTTTTTACATTACATTGGTGATGCGGAGCATATTAGTAAAGCCACTGTATACAGAGCGCAGTCAGAAGAATGTGACTCTCTCTGAAATGTTTTTTAAACGTTTTTGTAGTGTTTCCTGGACACAAACCAGTGAGAGCCATTAAAAAGGAGTTCCACGGTATTGCAGGTGAATGATGTAAACCCTTTGAAATAAAAGATTATGAATTATGATACTGTTAATGATGGTGCTGCAGCCTCAGAATGGGAATTAGTAGGCCTAGGACTTTTTCGCCCGCAGGATTGCACCTATGAAATAGATTATACCGTAGGTTCAATACCATTTCACCAGTAATATTATACTTATGATTAAATATGATATACACTATATTGGAATATACGCATTTACTCTAGCAACAATTTTCTCCCACGCAAATTCTCTCTCTCTCTTTTGCAGCAGCCGCTGTGTTGCTTTTTTAACGAATTATATGTTCAAACTCGCTGTGTGTGCGCATGAGTATTTCCGCCGACCAGTTAGTTTGTGGTTGTTACCATGGCGAATCGTAGTATCATGGCTCCATTCATGCTGCCTTTTTATTGTGGTGGTACACGCGCTTAACTCTGAGTTGATTGAACAAACTCAAATCAGCTGTTCTGAAACCAAAAACTCAGAGTTTCCCATCTCAGGGTAAATCAACTCAGAGTTCAGGGTTAGACTCAGAGTTTGTTAAACCTCCTACCTGAAACGGACCCCTGGAACATCAGTTTTCCAGCAACAGCAAACAATAACAATGTGCATTTCCTTTTTGTATCTAATGTTGGTCAAAAGATCAGTCAATCAAACAATGTGCCTTTTAAACACACATTGTGCCTTTATGAACTTCATTCTATTGATTCTATTGCATGTTATGAGCAAAAATACACCGCTGCACACATTGAAACACAGATGCACCCACAAGTACTGTATATGACAGGTACACTGACGCCACAGGCGCAATCTGTGCATATGTGCACATGCAGGTAAAGTGTGCAAGCGGTGCAGAGCAAGTCAAAGTCAGTGTGTTGATGTTCTCCCTCGCTCTATCCCAAAAAGTGACTTGGGTTCAGCTTTAACAATAGCACATCTTCGTATGCCATTGCCTCAAATTTGACAGGTTTTTTTTTAGCCACAAAGGAGGAGCTCCCTGACTGACTTAAGGACTGAACACAGAATGTGTGTGTGTGTGTATCAAGTTTGTCTATGTACTTGTTTGTTATTCATGTGTGTGACAGCTCAGACTGACTTCCAGACATACCAGGACCTGAAGTGGTTTCTCTTGCTGTATGTATAAGTCAAGAAAAACACATTTTAAAATATAGAAATTATACATTTACATTGTATGGCACCTGTGCAGTAAATCTGTGTGATTTGTTTGCAATCTTGCCACCTCTGAATTTTGTTTTGTGTACAGCAACTGAACAGCATTCCTTATGTTTTCTACTGAGCGACCTGGAGCAATTATCTGTAAATATAAGCACAAAGAGAGTGGAGAGCGGCAGATAGAATACCTGATAAAAAGAAACGCTGAGCTGGTAGTTATATTTTTATTTATTTATTTATTATCTGTATCCACACTAAGCCTGGTTAATGAATATTACTGACCTAACATTGTATTTCTGTGCATAGCCTTGTAGCTTTTGTCAGTAAATGCGTTTTGCGTTGATGATTTAACCTGGAGACATTTTTTGTCATTTAACAGTCCATACAAAACATATAGCTCCCTGTGGCTTTGTTAAGTAAAAATGGTAAGTGAGGGCAAGATAGTAGGGCTTTTTCACACAAAAAAAACATGTGGACATGTCACAGAGGGAAAAGCACAAGTGTGAAAAATACATTTAAAGCTATAGTGCGTAATTTCTGGCGCCCCCATGAGGAATTCTGAATAATGACAACAACACTGCCAACGCATTACCATGACGCAAGTCTTCGCTGATCACACACCACTCCCACCCCCCCTCCACGCAGTTACTAGTAGCGTTTAACCCGTCAAATCAAGGAGGGCAGGGAGGATTAAAATAAACATGATGGACTCTTCAGAAGAGGCCATTATCTTGTAATTATTATGCAACAGAAATGCAGTCGGTCCGTCGGCCACTTTTTTGGGGGGGATTTTAGTACTTCTGCTGAACGTGTAGGTCTTTTCTTAGCAGTACAATCAGTGATTAAAACATTTTGTGGGCGCTTCTTCTGGTTTTCAGCCATGCCTTCACCTGTTGCAGCAGTCCTCTTCGTCTCCAAAGCTGAACGCTGCCGTTGTCCCTTCCCAGCAAGCAGCTGCTGAGCACAAATGTCGCCATACTAAGAAATACAGAGAGAGAGTTTTCTGGAGCTGATAGGCTTAAACAGCTTTGTATTATCAACTAATTTGGCAATGGCATGAATGGAACGGACATTCATTAATATAAAATAGTCACGCGCTATAGCTTTAAGTTACCTGCTTCAGTTTCAGGGTCCTGGTGTTGTGCATGCTGGCCACTGTCCCAGCCTACTTGAATAGAACGGACCCATTGTTAAAGGTGCAGTAGGTAAGCCTTATAAAACTAACTTTCTGTCATATTTGCTGAAACTGACCCTATGTTCCAGTAGAACTACATGAAGCAGGTCATTTAAAAATAAATCTGGCTCCTCTGGGGGTGTCTGACTGCGTGACAATTACTGCTCATGCACACGCATTCATTCTCCCTTGTGGGGGGAGGGGCTTAGGAGCCCGTTTTGGGCTTTAGCAGAAACGTTGGGAGGGACTGAGAAGATGTCGATGTTCAAATGTTTTGGCTAAGTCCTGGATCTTTGCAATCCTACCTACAGCACCTTTAAGGCAATTCAAAAAGAGTAAATAATCTGTGAATGATGAGAAAAGATATAGACTATGGTCTGTGGCCAAAAGATTTTTGTAGCTGTAGAAGTATATTAGTGCATTTAAACAGTGAATGTGTGTGCCTATATTGACATATATAGGCAAGAGGCAATCATCAGTAGCTCTTACTCGATACCCATGTATCTACAGTCCTGTTGAATGTTTCTTTTATATTTCAGTTTTATCCATTTGTATATCACAAAATAATTATGTTTTATTGGAATGAACTGGAAAGTATCCCACTAGTCGGTTGTCTGTGGCTTCCACCCAGGACTCCAATGCTTTGTTTTGTAAAGTGCCATTCAACTGACTTTTTTTGCATTAAGAAAAAAAACATCATGAGCAAGCTCTTCTAAATGCTGATGTGTATGTGTGTGCACAGCAGTAAATGTGAGCCGACAAGCTAAAAACAAACTATATGAATAAAACATAGAAGCTAGTCTTTTCATCTTCGCTCTGCTTTTCTAATGCTCATTACTTTGGCTGCCGTCTCTTTCTGTGTCTGTTTTTGCCTCTGCATCTCTCTCTCTCTCTCTCTCTCTCTCTCTCTCTCTCTCTTTCTGTCTCTCTCTAACTTCCCCTATATCTCTTTGTTGCTACCTCTGTTTCTGCTGCTTCTCTTCAGTCACACAAGGCCCAAGGGCACAACCTTGAAAACATGGCAAACTGTAGCAACTTCATTAGAAAGTTTTTACAGACAACAGTTATGACTTTAAAACTGGTTATTAGTCAGGAATTGCGCCACTGAATCTGTTTAATCTTTTATTTATTTTCTAAAATGACAGTTTTTATTGAGTATTTTTGAGCTTAAAAACAAACTCAAAGTGAAACATAAACCAATTTTTAGCTTTTCTCTCTTATTTTTTCCTTCTTCCTTTTAAGATTTGATAAATAAATAAAGTATAAAGCACCCAGAGAGCACATAGCTGTGCCAGGGCACAATCTTCTAAATTTCTTATTTTTTTTAATGGAAAATGTTTCAACTTTGCAATGGCCTCTACGGTATATGTTGGACAGAAGATGTTTCTGAAAAGTTAAAGAAAATATAAGGTGCTTTATAAATGGCCTAATGCAGGGATCTTCAACAGGGGGTCCCGGACCCTAGGGGGTCCTCAGAGTCAATGCAGGGGGGCCTCCAAATAATTGTTAATTCTTTTGAAAATTAAAAATATCTTAACATGAATCCAACATATTATTAGTAAATACAAATCCCCACTGCTTACTGGCCTATGGGTAAGGTAGTCACTGAGATAGCCATCCACAGATACAGTTAATCCTAAGGATTTACTGTGCCACATGTATCTGTATCATTAAAACATGATTTATAAAATATTGACAACAATTATTAGGATATTTTACTGTAATAGCTAAGTATTCTATGCAAAAGGCTTTAGGCCACCCTACACGTTATTGTAGGCCCAGTTTAATATGCAATTTCGTTTTAGACAATATTTGTAGTAGTGGGTCCCTGCTCCGTCTCTCTTTCAGTTAAGGTGTCCTTGGCTTAAAAACATTGAAGACCCCTGGCCTAATGGAACAAAAACTGATCTTTCCTTCCTTGACCCGAAGAATAACTCTCCAACACATATGACTGACTTATTGATTCTTCATGTACTAACTAAAAATAGTCTCCTTGACCGAGGCAATAATTAGTGATCAGTTAGAGGCATTTGTCAACAAACAAATGGTTTAGATTCAGTGGAAAACGCTCAGCTCTTTGAAGCAGCTCTCAAAGATTTTGAGCAGCAACAAGGATTATCTTCAGAGAGCTAATCTCCACACAGTAAACACATACATGAACATTAAATCAACAGCACAGAACACGCTGCATCCAAACAGGAGGTTGGGATGGCGGAGAAAGCTGCAGCAGCAAACAGCGTATCTGCAGACTAGCAGTAAAAGTGACAGGTTCTAATGGTCAGTACCCCTGCATGAATATGGTTGGACATTTCTAGAAAGCTGAGGGCTGCAGAGCTGTGGACGAGCCTGTGATGGTGAAGCATGAATAAAACAGCTGATGCCAAAGCAAGCGTGACGTCAGTGCACTGCCTACAGCTATGCTTCCTTTCCATTAGGTTTAATGTGAGGTATGAATCAAATAAAGATTTACAAAAAGATCAAGCAGAGTATTTCAAACAGCAACTTTGAATAATTCCTCCTGGGGATCCCCAAGCACTCCCAGACCAACTCGAAGATAGTAGTCCCTCTAGCATTTCCTGGTATGACCGTAAGGTCCTTTTTCATTGGTTGTGCCTGGGACACCTTATAGGTGCCCAAATCAATTCAAATGATCCATACTCTCCTACTCCGAAAAATGCCTACGTTAGTCGTTTGTTCAAGAAGCAATTATGACATATTTACTTTTATAATGGTAGTGTGCCAATGATACAGATACATGTGGCAATGTATAGAGTAAGGTGATAAAGAATAAGAGAGCCAAATTTCCATGTAAGGAGGTAGGTTAGGGTGATGGATGGGTCAAACAAACACAGGGCATTCATCCAGGAGACGGGGGTTTGTGTCCTATTTGAAAAAAAAAAAAGTAAACTGCATTTTTCTTTTGACGAACCAACCGGAGCTCCAAACTGCCAACAAAAGCATGTTCCTTCCCTTAAACAAAGCTGTTCTCTCTCAAGTCAAAACCCTCTTTATGTTCTCTGCCATTGTTGTTCCATCATGTGTTACAACATCTGCTGGTACTCCCCATGTACTGCTGCTGGTTAATGCATCAAAGTCAGGATTTTGTGCTTTGGGTTTCAAGTCCTGGTTTGAACTTGAAGCAGCTACAGTGGGAAAGATTTTGTCAGCTCTGGAATCACATAAACTCAATGGGAGATAATAATGTTCTGCCAGATGAAGACTTGCAACTGAAAAATGTATTTCTTAAGCTTGTCCTCAACCATTACAGTAAGATTCCTCGTATAGTGTTGGCTGTATCGGCTTTTCCTCTGCAAAGGACAAAGGTTACACTGTGAGGAGCTTAGAAAAAGCATTATCATACGGTTTCTGGAATTGGATTCCACATAGCAGCATGCATCAGGACAGCTCCTTAAAAGTCTTAATGCATTGCACCTTAAGGCTCGTATCTGCAGGGAACCTCTGAGAAAGCCTCTTCTGAGCTGAGTAGTAGCAGTATACATTCATAGAATATATTTTTACGTTTATAGCTGTGTGTGCCTGTATGAGAGAGATGGATAAATAATTTAGTTGAATCAATGCTCATTGGGATAAAGGCAGCAGGTTTCAGGGCATCAAGAGCAGGGGTTACACCTACCCCCACACACACACACACACACACACACACACACACACACACACACACACACACACACACACACACAAGGCACTTTACTTTTTTGGCAAAGAAAATGTTATCTTATGTATGCACGGAGATGTGTGTGTGAGAGAGGACAATAGGCTCACACACACACACACACAAAACAATGATTTAAAGAGCAAAGGGTTAATCCAGATTTGATTGCAGACCTCAGTATCTTTTTAGGATTTAAACACCTTTTGTTCATCAAATGCTGGGTTTGCCTTTATATGAGACAATGAGGAACTCTATTCCGTGTAGACCATTCTTCATTTCATTTTCATCACACATGTACACACATGTTTTTATCCACACACACACACAACACACAACTAAAGGCGGGAACATGTTTCTCTTTTCATACATTCCAACATTTGCACGTCAGTTTTCCTCATAAACTTGTAGGGATTTTGGTTTAACGCTACAGTACCATGTCCAGTTCACCAGTGATTTCTTTCGAACAGTCAAAAGCAATTGCTCTAACGATCTAAGAGGCCGAGAGTTGGAGTAGCGGCAGAGAAGTTCTGAAATGAACAGGAGGGTGGCTTTAAAAACGAATAAAATAACCTTAAAATAAATCCTGTATTTGACAGGTAGCCAGTGCAGGGATGCTAGTACATGTGTAAAGTTGCCTTGTGTTGTGGCAAAAGTTAAACTTTTTTGATTTGCAACCCTATATTTTTTGCCAGAAGCCGTTGCGTTGGGACAGCCATTGTGCCAGCCATTGTGCCAACGCAGGAGTCTCGGTGAAATAAACCAGGGTGCTGCATTGTTTCATGCAGTGCTAATGACAGTCTGAACGTAACTTAAACATGGGTAAGATACTGAAGAAGACATGTTCAGAAATAGAATTGAATTGTTTGATCTTCAGTAGTTTAGAAAGGCCTATCAATTGGATGAAAGAACAAGTCAAATTGCCAGACCTAATAAAGTGCTGAGGGCTCTAAATTCTTTTTTGAGTTTTTGTGACTTTGATTATTTCTTTGATCCCTCAGTCATCTTTGATCCCTCAGTCATACATATTATGCATTAACCTACAGCTACTCTCTACGAGGTAGAGAAATAGACAGGTAAACAATGAAAGAAAGAAATGCTGGTGATGAATACAATCAAAGACTTATAACAGAAAAAACCCCAAGTCAAGCCATTTTCTTTTTGCACTTTTTGTGCTTCGCTGCTGTCCATGTGTAAGTGGAGAATACACAGTGAGGATCATTTGAAATAATAAGGCAGTCTAATGTATGGTAAGCCGAGCAGGAGGCTCATTTCAAGACTATTTGAAAAGGGATCAGCGCGAGAGCTATTTCTCAGATTGATAATCGCTCTAAAGAGCATCTGCAGCTGTCCAGGATATGCAGGCCAAACAAACAAGTCTTGAGGAACTCAAACTGATACTCGTGAGCCTGTTGCACAAACAGACTCAAACAGAGAGACTGACGCCCGTCTTTTAATGACAGAGAACGAGACAGAAAGAGGGGGGAGAGAGAGAGACAGATCAGCCGAGCGGAAAAAACACACGCGGATAACATTTTTTATTTTTGCAGATAAATTAAGAGGAAGTCTTATCTCCACTTTCAGCATTGTTACTTGACTCACTCACTGGCTGGAGACTCAAAACCCCATTTCAATTAAGAGGGACAGGCTTGGACTTTCATTCATTATTTTTCTTTGTTTGTTCTTTCCTTCAATGATTCTATTTCTGTTTTGTTATATAACAGTGGCGCTGTTGTAATAAATGGAAAAGATGGGGTCGTTGTTTTCTTCCTACCAGACAAAAGGCCAGACTTTTTCTTTGCTGGGACAGATGCATGTGAAGTGTTGGCCGAGAGATATTATACTCTCATGTGGACATGTTAATTGGAAAATAATTCAATGTGTTTCAGTACCAGCAGCTCTGTCATGGCTGATCTTTGAGTAATTCCAGGCTCATGTTGGCATTTTCAGACATCTTGACCATCAGTGGTGGAATGTAACTAAGTACATTTACTCAAGTACTGTACTTTAGTGCACATTTGAGATACTTGTACTTTGCTTGAGTCTTTTCTTTTCATGCCACTTTCTTCTTCTACTCCGCTACATTTCAGAGAGAAATATTGTCCTTTTTACTCCACTACTTTAATCTGACAGCTTTAGTTACTAGTTGCTTTACAAATTAAAGCTATAGTGCGTAGTTTCTGTCTCCCCCATGAGGAATTCGAAGTAATGACAACAATTCTGTTGGTGCATCCACATGACACAAGCGCTCCGTGATCACGCACCACCCCCACCCCTCCTCCACGCAATTGCTAGTAGCCAAGGAGGACACGGAGGATTAAAAAATCGTGGTGGAAAGTCGCCAGACAACACCAAATTCTGAACATAGCCATACTGAGAAATACAGAGAGAGTTTTGTGGAGCTGATAGTCTTACTTAGCTTTGTAGCAACTCATTTGATTATGGCTTGAATGTAATGTTCATTATTATAAAAAAGTTACACACTAAAGCTTTAAGACTTTTGCAGACCAAACACATGTAGTTTATAAAACATAATGTTTTATTACAAATTACACTACCCAACAATATAAAGGCCTACAAGTGAATGATTAGACCATTAAATACCAAGTTGATTGACAGAACTGTTTGGATCGTTTCCAGTTTCTAAAATGTGAGAGTTTTTCTGCATTGAGTACTTTTACTTTTGATACTTACATACTTTTACTTCAGTAACATTTTCAACGCAAGACTTTTACTTGTAACAGAGTATGTTTTACAGTGTGGTATTAGTACTTTTACTTACGTAAATGATCTGAATACTTCTTCCACCACTGCTGACCAGGAGCCCAGCGTTCATGTCTCGGTTTCTGGAAGGATCAGTGAGGCTCAGATTTATATTTTATTTTTTGTCATCTTTATTTTTCCAGGCAAGTCATTAAGAACAGGTTCTACAATGGCGGCCTGAGATGTGGCAAAGCCACTTAGGCAAAGGGAAGGAGGGCTAGAAAATAAAACACTTTAGAAATACATACAGTTGAAATGACATACACTACAATTTGAAATACAGAGATGAGGGAAAGATGAGGGAAGAACGTGGAAGAGATGGATAAGGTCCAGGGATGCAAGCTGATGCATGTCAGCGGTCTTCCAGTAGGTCTAATAGGCAGAAGATGTGGACTCTGATATATTGGAGGATTTGTCTGTTTTATTTCTCTGGAAAGACATATACTAAACTTGCAGGAAAATTTATTAAATTAATCAGAAACACTCAAACTCACAATGTCTACTTTGCACTGCCTTTAAGTAAACTGAACTGAAGCAGAATTCCCCTGACCGCTCCAGTGGAGCTGCTTAGCAGCCAGCGGTAGGAGACTATGATTGTACTAAGCAGCTGCTAGACGGAAAGCTGGGCACTGCCTAAGAAGTTCTTTGTCAGCCTTCTCTATTAAGTTTAAAACTTGTGGCCTGAAACATGGTGGTGTAGACATTCATTTTGGGTTAACTGCAACCCGAGTTGCTTGGGATCACTCAAGTATTTATTGTTGATGGTGCAGTCTGGGTTTTAACAGAATTTCGCTCTGCATTAACTATTCTCAGAAAATCAACTGTAACTAGGCTAAATATATTTTCTATGTTGGTAAAATTAGATTAGAATAGATAGACTTAATTGATCCCAAATTGGGAAATGTCAGTGCTACAGCAGCAACAAAAATCAGACACACAGCACACTGAAGAGGGGATTATGTCTAAAATAAGGCCCTAAAGCCTAAATCTGACTCCAGTTTATTAATTCCCGCGCCTTCTTATATCGGACTTAAGTTTACCAGAACATAAGGATACATCTGAGACGAGTTCAGTTAAGCAAATTTACTGAGTACAGCATAAGAGTTACAACACAGCTAAGTTTCCCTGGCAACAGACATTTAAGTCAGAGTTGGTCCACCAAGATCTCATCTGAAAATAAAGTCTGATCTGAGATTTCCCTGTGTTTTTATTATGTCACAAACACACACATTAAGGTTGGGTCTCTGTGTGGTGCAACTTCCTCATCTGCTCTTGCAACCTTCAACCAATGCACCTCTATGCTATGAAAGCCTAAACTATTTTTAGCTGAACTTTCTGTGCATCAGAGGTCACCCGGAGTACTTTTAACCACTTCCTCAATGACTAACACAGCTCTTTTGCAACGAGCACATATACGCATTTTGTTAATAAAATATTTCAATAAATAATAGATAGATTACAAGAACAAATATTCAAAAAATAAAGATGAAAAATACAAAGAAAAGAATGTAGAAATGTATATACAAGTTGGGAATAAAAATTTACAACTACTTAAATAATATTTTTAAAGATGTAAGTAAAACCTATGTTTGTGCTTAGTGCAGTATTGTGATGTATATGAGTGTTTTGGTGATTGGAAAGGACTGTATATATATATATATATATATATATATGTATATGTGTGTATATATATATATATATATATATATATATATATATATATATATATATATATATATATATATATATGTTTTGGTTGGTCTGTAAAAGGTTGTGGCCACAAGGGGGCATCGATCAGAATGCCGACAATATGTTCCTTTTAGGTGTTTTATTGGAATAAATGTTCAAGTGTGTGTGTGTGGTTCTGAAACAGAGATACAGGCCTAAATCAGTAAATTGTAGACTATATAAATGTCAAATAATGATTAGATGTCTAGCAGGTATATAATAAAACAAATACAATCAAGAAGTTACATTATAATTTTGTTATATATGACTTAAATGCAGTGTCATAATAAATGCTTATTACTAAGCAAATACAAAACTTAGACATGCTTTAGTACACTATATCTCTTCAAAGATTAATTTTCTGCACATCAATTGCAAAGATACACCACATGCTAAATTAAGCTGAACATATAATAATTATGAATTGCAGAATTCTTGCTTAACATAAACAACGTTACACATTGTGCAAGAACAACATACAATGGTTTCCAACTGGGACACGTAAGGCTTTCAAAGCAACACCTCCGTTAATATGCAGCGTTCTAAACAAACACATGTGCAGTTTATACATACACGACATTATTGCAGCACAATAAACACAGTGTAACATTATTATGAGATAAAAACGAATAACAAACATCAGTATTACTTACTGGTAGTTGCACGCACACAGATCTAGGATCTTAGAAAGAAATACAGCAACGCTATCTTCTTTTATCTATCTATCTATCTATCTATCTATCTATCTATCTATCTATCTATCTATCTATCTATCTATCTATCTATCTATATATATATATATATATATAACTGCTCAATCTTTCGACGCCAGCTCTCTCTTCCAAACTTTCCCGAAACTGAAACTTAAGCAGTCTTCTTCAGTGAACAGCAGAGCGCAGCGCCACTCCTGATTGGCTGATTCTCAAGCAGCCAGTTTTACCTGCCTGAAGAGGCCGTCCTTCGTCACAATGAGTCTCATCTAACACTCAGTGATGAAGGGTTTAAAAGTTTTATTGCCTGTGGTGGGAATGATTTTGAATATGCCAAATGTAATCACACACAAACATGCATAAGCCGAGCGACAAATCCAGGGATGTTTTGAGCAGATCTTACCTCCTCTCCTATACCTTAGTTTATATAGGTTCTATATTAGTCTCACTTTGCCAGACCTTCCTCAACAGCGCTGCAGAGGAGGGTCTGGCTAGTCCACACAGCATTCCGAGATGCGAGAAAAACATGCTCTGGTTTATTGGCATTTCATTAAGCCAATCACAATTGTCTCGTGCTAAACGTCGGACGGAGCAACGGTGCCTCTACAAAATAGTCTCGGGAAGGAACTTGTTTTGGTGGAACATGTGTACATTCAAAAGTTGTTTTATTTGTGCAACAGAAAACTCAGATTGGACAGATAGTCTAGCTAGCTGTCTGGAGTTACCCTGCAGAGATCTGAGGAGCAGTTAACCATAGTCCTCAGAAATCCACCGGAGTTTAAAATTCCAACACAAAGAAAGCAGCAGGTACCAGACATCCGGCCGAAATGAAAGACATCCGGCCGAATTTCCGGCGGCACCTGAGCAATCCCAGCAGTGAATGGCATTTCAGTTCCACAGTATATACATCAGCCTTCATGGGAAAGATTTTAAAATAAGAGGTATATTTGGATTCATATTGATGAGATTATAGCATCTTGAAAAATAATTCTTCTCCGTGAACCATCACCTTATCGTGGTGGAGAGGTTTGTGTGTCTCTGTGAACCTGAGGGCTGTGTTGTCTGGAGCTTTGTGCTCCTGGTAGGGTCTCCCAAGGCAAAGTGGTCTCAGGTGAGGGGCCAGACAAAGAATGGTTCAAAAACCCTATGAAAAATCGAGGAAGAGGTGAAGTGACCCTGCCCGGAGGAAGCCCGGGGCCCCCGTCTGGAGCCAGGCCCAGATGGTGGGCTCGTCGGCGAGCGCCTGGTGGCCGGGTTTGCCCGGCCGGGCACAGCCCAAACAAGCTACGTGGATCCCATCTCTCCAGCCCATGGGCCCACCACCTGTGGGAGGAACCGCTGGGGTCGGGTGCGCTGCCACATGGGTGGCAGTGAAGGTCAGGGGCCTCGACGGACCAGACCCGGGCAGCAGACGCTGGCTCTGGGGACGTGGAACGTCACCTCTCTGTGGGGGAAGGAGCCGGAACTGGTGCGGGAGGTGGAGCGCTACCGGTTAGATCTGGTGGGGCTTACCTCTACGCACAGTCTCGGTTCTGGAACCGTACTCCTGGATAGGGGTTGGACTCTTTTCTTCTCCGGAGTTGCTCAGGGTGTGCGGCGCCGGGCGTGTGTGGGGATACTAACAAGCCCCCGGCTGAGCGCCGCTACATTGGAGTTTACCCCGGTGGACGAGAGGGTCGCCTCCCTACGCCTGCGGGTTGTGGGGGGGAAAACTCTGACTGTTGTTTGTGCATATGCACCAAACAGGAGTTCGGAGTATTCGGCCTTCTTGGAGACCTTGAGTGGAGTCCTGCATGGGGCGCCAGTGGGGGGACTCCATTGTTCTGCTGGGGGGACTTCAACGCGCACGTGGGCAATGATGGAGACACCTGGAGAGGCGTGATTGGGAGGAACGGCCTCCCTGATCTAAACCAGAGTGGTTGTTTGTTGTTGGACTTCTGTGCTAGTCATGGATTGTCTATAACAAACACCATGTTCGAACATAGGGATGCTCATAAGTGTACCTGGTACCAGAGCACCCTAGGCCGAAGGTCAATGATCGATTTTATAATCGTTTCATCTGATCTGAGGCCGTATGTTTTGGACACTCGGGTGAAGAGAGGGGCAGAGCTGTCAACCGATCACCATCTGGTGGTGAGTTGGGTCAGGGGGTGGGGGAAGACTCTGGACAGACCTGGTAAGCCCAAACGTGTAGTGCGGGTAAATTGGGAACATCTGGAGGAGGCCCCTGTCCAACAGACTTTCAACTCGCACCTCCGGCGGAGCTTTCCGTGCATCTCTGTGGAGGCTGGGGACATTGAACCCGAGTGGACAATGTTCAAAGTTTCCATTGCTGAAGCTGCGGCAAGGAGCTGTGGTCTTGATCTTAGGTGCCTCAAGGGGCGGTAACCCACGAACACCGTGGTGGACACCGGTGGTCAGGGAAGCCGTCCGACTGAAGAAGGAGTCTTTCCGGGATATGTTATCCCAGAGGACTCCGGAGGCAGTTGCAGGGTACCGAAGGGCCCGAAGGGCTGCAGCCTCTGCCGTGAAAGAGGCAAAGCAGCGGGTGTGGGAGAAGTTTGGAGAAGACATGGAGAAGGACTTTCGGTCGGCACCAAAGTGCTTCTGGAAAACTGTTCGCCACCTCAGGAGGGGGGAAGCGGGGAACCATCCAAGCTGTGTACAGTAAGGATGGGACACTGTTGACCTCAACTGAGGAGGTAATAGGGCGGTGGAAGGAGCACTTTGAGGAACTCCTGAATCCGACTAATACGCCCTCTATGTTAGAGGCAGAGCTGGAGGATGACGGGGGATTGTCGTTGATTTCCCGGGCGGAAGTCACTGATGTAGTCAAACAACTCCACAGTGGCAAAGCCCCTGGGGATTGATGAGATCCGTCCCAGAAATGCTCAAGGCTCTGGGTGTGGAGGGGCTGTCCTGGTTGACACGTCTCTTCAACATTGCGTGGAAGTCTGGAACAGTGCCAAAGGAGTGGCAGACTGGGGTGGTGGTTCCCCTTTTAAAAAAGGGGGGACCAGAGGGTGTGTGCCAATTACCGGGGTATCACACTTCTCAGCCTCCCTGGTAAAGTCTACTCCAAGGTGCTGGAAAGGAGGGGTCGGCCGATAGTCGAACTTCAGGTTGAGGAGGAACAATGCGGATTCCGTCCTGGTCGTGGGAACAACGGACCAGCTCTTCACTCGCAAGGATCCTGGAGGGAGCCTGGGAGTATGCCCAACCGGTCTACATGTGTTTTGTGGATTTGGAGAAGGCGTATGACCGGGTCCCCCGGGAGATACTGTGGGAGGTGCTGCGGGAGTATGGGGGTGAGGGGGGTCTCTACTCAGGGCCATCCACCTCTGTACGACCAAAGTGAGAGCTGTGTCCGGGTTCTCGGCAGTAAGTCGGACTCGTTTCAGGTGAGGGTTGGCCTCCGCCAGGGCTGCGCTTTGTCACCAATCCTGTTTGTAATATTTATGGACAGGATATCGAGGCGTAGTCGGGGTGGAGAGGGGTTGCAGTTCGGTGGGCTGGGGATCTCATCACTGCTCTTTGCAGATGATGTGGTCCTGATGGCATCATCGGCCTGTGACCTTCAGCACTCACTGGATCGGTTCGCAGCCGAGTGTGAAGCGGTTGGGATGAGGATCAGCACCTCTAAATCGGAGGCCATGGTTCTCAGCAGGAAACCGATGGAATGCCTTTTCCAGGTAGAGAATGAGTCCTTACCCCAAGTGAAGGAGTTCAAGTACCTTGGGGTTTTGTTCGCGAGTGAGGGGACAATGGAGCGGGAGATTGGTCGGAGAATCGGCGCAGCGGGTGCGGTATTACATTCCATCTATCGCACCGTTGTGACGAAAAGAGAGCTGAGCCAGAAGGCAAAGCTCTCGATCTACCGGTCAGTTTTCGTTCCTACCCTCACCTATGGTCATGAAGGCTGGGTCATGACCGAAAGAACGAGATCCAGGGTACAAGCGGCCGAAATGGGTTTCCTCAGGAGGGTGGCTGGCGACTCCCTTAGAGATAGGGTGAGAAGCTCAGTCATCCGTGAGGAGCTCGGAGTAGAGCCGCTGCTCCTTTGCGTCGAAAGGAGCCAGTTGAGGTGGTTCGGGCATCTGGTAAGGATGCCCCCTGGGCGCCTCCCTAGGGAGGTGTTCCAGGCACGTCCAGCTGGGAGGAGGCCTCGGGGAAGACCCAGGAATAGGTGGAGGGATTATATCTCCAACCTGGCCTGGGAACGCCTCGGGATCCCCCAGTCGGGGGTGGTTAATGTTGCTCAGGAAAGGGAAGTTTGGGGTCCCCTGCTGGAGCTGCTCCCCCCGCGACCCGACACCGGATAAGCGGACGAAGATGGATGGATGGATGGAAAAATAATTTACGATAAAGCTAGTTAGAGTAAGTTAAGTTTAGCTTGACTCATTTTTTGTTTTTTGAGGGTGTGAAGCAGCTTTTCGAGCAGGCTTTAACTACTTTCCATTAAACAAAGTGGGCAACACTGGATCTGTGTGTTAAATTGTCTGTCTGTGTTCATGAAGTATGTAAGTTTGTCGTATCTCCAAAACAATACTAATCTACCAAATCTCTGTAAGACACTGTCATTCATAAAAATGTACCCTTTAAAAAACACAGGGATTGTCCTTTTTCATCCTGAGTCATGGTTCAACTTCCTGCATAACTCATTGTTTGTGCATTGTATTTATACTTTTTCATACTAAAAAAACATTTCCATCCCTAGGTCCTTCCTATTCAAACCTGATTTTGTATGTCATTCGCTGCTATTATAAGATTAATTAAAACCTATTTGCATGTAATCTATTTGAGTTTGAGAGGAACTGGGCCATAACTCCACTTTTTACAGACATACAGTTATTTACATTCTTCAAGCCTTTAAGTTCAGTTTGTTCTTTTCCTTCTGTGCCTTTGCGCCCTCTTTCTTTACGCCAGCTACACAGTGGATACATGGCGTGAGCGTGGCGTTTCTGTTGTGTGTCAGCTGTGTGGCGTTTTCTATGTCTTTGCACACCAGAAACGTGTCTGACAAGGCGCAGCTGCTGCTAGCCTTGTCTGGACACATGTATGTTTCCCATTGATAAACTGCACTCAAGCAGTAGTATACTTCATGTTAAACATAAATATATACCGATTTGATTACAGCAAAGACAACGATGGCATTATTGACAGCAAAATAGGCTACAGAATATTTTGTTCTGTATTGACAGGTGCAATATTTGAAAATCGATAATTATTTATTTTTATTTTTTGAAATTACATTTATATCTGCATTTATGTGAAAACCTAGAGACTTTCAAACATTAACATGTCATTTATGAAATGTATTTGTGTCAAAATGACATATAAACATCTTTTCGTATTCTATTTTGCCTGGAAACATCTTCCAACACGCTTGCGAGTCACGTGAAAAATAGGCGTCGGTCCTATTTCTAACATGCATGAGACGTGCGTGTCACGCAGGCAGTGTGTAAGCTCTAACCTGTTAACATGGGAGCCAAAATAAAAACGGACACGCCACGCAGCTGACATGCTCACGCCACGCATCCAGTCTGTGCCTCTTCTCTGTTTGGTCCTCAGGAGACTTGGAGTCTAGGCAGACTTTCTGATGCTTCCTCACACAGCATATACCTAAAACTGTGATCACACCTAATTCATAATCATGTTTAGACCTTTTGTTTATGCGCAGTTTCACAATCCCACAATCTCACGTGCCCATGTTGGATGTGCAGTACCAGGAGAAAAAAATCTGTATTCAGCATATGAAATATCTGCTGATTAAAACTATTTGTCATTGTACTGAATGTGCTAAAAACCGTGTTACAGACAGAAGCACACTGAAGGGTACTAATCTTAGTTCTATTAGCAGTGTGTTCTGATGGACTCTACAGACAATGACCACTTTTGTCTGGACTTAAACATTTACAGATATACTAAAATTATTCTAACAATACAAACAATATATACTCAATTGGCCATGAAAACATTTGAACTGTTTCACACAAATGATTCCCTGTTGTAAAGCCTACATGTAGACTTAAATATATTTTTTTTCGTAAAACCCTAATTAGCAGCCACACATTGTTGAAACAGAGCGCTAAACATATTCTTTTAGCTGCAATAGCACAGCTTTAATACTACGGTATGGTTATAACATTTACCTCCTCAGACATGTCCTGAAAATTTGAAAACCAACAGAAAACACAATAAAAAATTGATATGCACTGGGGACCATGAACCTAAAAATGGATCCTTCACTGTGACAAATAAATCCAAAACAAACAAATGACAAAAATTCCACTTCTTCACAATCCTACAGTTCCAAGCCTGTGGCGGTGAAGCCAGCCTGCTGTTGAGATATCAAACTGATATTTGGCAAAGTCACAGACACAGAGACACATCGCTCTGCGCTGTATGACTGCCATTAATATTCAGTGGAGAGACTCCTCTCTACCTCTACCTGCCACCCACCCTCTAAAACTCCTTTTTGTCATAGTAACACATCCCGTTGCCCTTTGGGGAAAATGTGGACCCAGCGATGCACCCTTCACATGAACTCTCTCAGCCTCTCCGTCTTACACACACACATACGTACACTCAAACACACACTGGGGAGCCCTGATGTATTTTTTGTGAGGATATGTGCTATTTCGTCGACCCTGCATGTGTGTGTTTTAGCGTGTGTTTGTGTGCACAATTCCTGGATTATTCATTAATCACTTTGTTTTTACAGATCCTCCCATCAGACCACCAGTCTACTTGCATTAAGATAAGACTAAGACAGGCTCGCCCACACCTACACACACACACACACACATCCAGCTTCCTAATAGCGCTGGTAAAGGCACAGTAATTAATTGCCTCCGGTGTGAGCACTGTATGCCTAAGAGAGGTATGTGTGCGGCCTGCTTGCCATTCACTTCACTATCACGTAGGAAGGTGTTTATTACGATAAAACATAAGCGTTGCAATTCACAATGGTGAAACCTCAGACGTAGTTCCCTCCTGTGCACTGCAGGTTAATAATGAAGTTTTCAGCTACTTTAATTTGGAGCTCCACACTAACACAAAATGATGTGTGACAACAACATTTTCTGAAAGTCAGGTATAATAGTCCTTAGTTGCAGTACACAGGTACCAGGCCATCCAAAGAAGACATAAGCCATTAACAGATAATGAGGTTACCAATGCAAAGTACCAAAGGTTAATTTGCATTAGTGTACACCTGCATGGGCCTCAGTGGAAATAAGTTTGCTTTACAATCCTCAAGGGTTGGGAACAAGTGGGATAGTTGTCCTGGACCTTAAACCTACAGGGTCCATGCAGTGCATTATCAATCATGCAGCAATTATATTTATAAGTCATAAGTAGAGCCCAAACATTTTGCTGTGGCTCCTGAGAAAACAAATATTTCAGTGACAGATGGTTCCCTTCCAGCTCCTATGTGCTGTGGCATTAACATCTGCCCAAGTTCCAGTTTGGAGTGACTTCACATGAATTAGCACCAAACAGCGCACCTGAGTGTTGCCAACCATGAATGGATTATAAGAACTGGATCCAGCGTTCAAGGCAGAGACCCGTTCATTCCTAAGAGAGGAATGAATTCCTTTGAGACTACCTGGATGATCGGCGCTATCATCCGCCCATAGAGCAGACGCACTAGAGACCTCCGCCCGCCGAGTTGGCTATCTGGTTAAGCGCTTCTCTAACTTCAATGGGGATCAAATGATTTTACCGTGTGGCTCTTCTAGACTTTCCAAATGTTATCGCACTTAAAAGTACAAATGAGTCATTTCACGGGGGTTGTGACGATTAAAAAAATTTATCTACTGATTTACAGATGTCTCTTTCGCCATGTAAATGTATGGGAAAAGTCTTTTTGGGCCAGAGCGCATTACGTGACGGGCTGAGTGTTGCATGTCCACTGTTTGGTCACTATGTTCAATTTGCTTCAAAGCCCGGCACATTTCCTGGGGGCCTGCAGCCAACATGTCATATGAGGCAGTTCCAAATGGTCACAAGGGTCTCAATCAATCGATCACTCAGTCAAGGGAAAAAAGCCCCTCAATGTCTCCTTATAAATAAAGTTAGTTGTATGCTCAGTCTTTGCTCCACTAAGGTTCCACTGCTGTGCCTGCTTTTGGAGTTCCAAAAACTGACAAGCAGACAAGATGTCAGTGAACACTTAGCTCAAAATATCAACTTCAAAATGTCCTGGAGAAACTTGAAACATGATATCTTCTGCCAAATAAATAACAATTAAAGGATTCCTCTCATTAGTCAGTTATTTGCAGTTCAACACACTTCACTGCTAGCCTGATTGACACTAGACCCTTCTCAGTTGTAACTGAGAGTGGGTCTGGGAAACCAACCGGACGTCGCTCAAATGCCTCTGGGCACAATTGGATAGTCCTTCGACCAATCAGACCAACGATCCGGGTGACGTAGTAGCGACAGCGGCATCAACCGTTGCCGTTGCTGCGCTATTGTCATCGTGTAAAGCCCGCCTCAACGGTTGTGATTGGTGCCTTGATTTGCAAAAATTGGAAATGGGCTTGAATGGGCTCTTGGCCAGAGCTCACTGCAACACTTCCTTTTCATTCTTTGGTTGCATCAAACAGTGTGGTGAGAATGCAGTTTCAGTACACTGGCCTTATTTTCCCCAGAATGATCAAAACGCTCAATGGTGTTTTAAACCCCCAATGTCTCCTTCAAGGCAGCGCTGTGACCGTTGACTTCAAGGCACCTAACCATAACCCTAACCCTAACCCTAGCCTAATCATAACCATAACCATTGCCTAATCCTAGTGGCTTCCAGGCAGTGCTGCCTGGAACAGTGTAATAGAATACAAAATATACAGCTTCAACTAGGGTTAGGCAGGTTCAGTGTTGGGTGTAACGCATTACAAAGTAACGTAACTACTTTTTCGGGTAAAAAGTAGTGTAACGCGCTACTACTGAAAATTTGGTAACAAAACTTAGTTTCTTTTTCAATTCGGTGCAATGTTACTTTTCCCAGGGACAGATTTGACAGCGAAACTGCCTTCTCAGCTGCGCGCTCACAAGTTCCACACGGGACGGGACAGAAACTGGTAGCACAGCCAAAGCTAACTTTTGAGAGCATTTTAAGCTTTGTGGCTTTTTGCTGGACGGTGCTCTGAGCCAGGCAGACACAAAGCTGACAACTTCACAGATGGATGCAGTGGAGATAGCCTCATACATACACGCAACAGACCGCTGTGGACTTGTGTCGGTTGCACGGACACGCAAGGATTTCCAGAAAACGACAATGCACGGACCATCGTGGCTGTGCGACCGGTACAAGTCGACTCGATACAGACATTACATAGTACAGACTAACCGTGTAATGCCGATGACCTGCTGATGCTCATTCAACCCGCGCTGGACTCGTTCATAATGAATCAGCCGTCACTCTGTGAGTAGAGAATGGCATTGTAGTTCAGACACTTCACCGATAAACCAGAGATTGGCTTTAGGGTCAGAGATAGTAACGTAAAAGTAACAAGTAAAAAGTTACTTTCCATAGGGGGTAACTAAGTAAAGTAACGGATTACTTTTTTAAGAAGTAACGAGTAACGAGCAAACACTACTTTTTAAAAGTAAATTCCCCAACACTGGGCAGGTTATAGTCAATGGTTTTACTTGTAAATGAGGCAGTTCAATGTAGCAACTCTGTATTCATTCTCTGGTTATTCCTTTATTGTAGTTATTGATCCTCCAGACAGAGCTCCTGTCGACATTCAGTTGTGTATAATTAACTAACAGATGGAGCAATGGTGTGGGATAATGCTGCACCATCCTATGAATTAAGAAGTCACGTTGCTTAATGCAGAAATAATCAGGTTATGCCAACGTTACTCTGGGTATTTTGTCTGGTAAAATAGATGTTGAGGGCAGTTTACAATCTACAACTCAAAAGTTTAATATTCCTGGTGTCGGGAGAAAACTCTGTATCAATCAGTGTCAATCAGTGTCAAGTTTTAATAAGCTTAGAAAAGCTGTTTTTAAGATTGATAAAATTGCATTTGTGACATAATCCATTGGGTTTTGATAAGGTTTTATGAGCTTTTAGATGAGCATGTTAAAAATGTGATTGCAACTGGAACGTTATGACATTGTTTTAGTCTTTTTTTATATAAAGGCCATCATACATGTAGAAAAACTTCAGAACAAACTGCCTTCAAATAACATTTAATGAAAACATCATTAAAATACATTTTAATTAATAAATAAAACTTGGAAAAAGAACTCCACATACAGTATAACCATTCCTACTACATCCTCAAAATTGCAGTGAAAAAGTGTGTGTGTGTGTGTGTGTGTGTGCGTGCCTGCGTGCATGTGAGCGTGTGCGTGTGCATGCGCGCATAAAATATTTCCCTGGCAAAATTATTTTGCTTAAAATCTTGGCTTGGGTCCAGTTAAATGTGTGGTAGCTTTTGCATTTAAAACTACTTTAGTCAGAATTGAAATGTAACATGCCTAACCACATGGGAAATCTAATACCAGAAGCAGCATGCGTGAAATCCAAATCTTTATTCGCACTTGTAAACTACAAAAAATGCATGAATGAATGATCTGCTCTCCATATTTTCTTGTCTCCACTAGGAATAACAAACCAAACTTCACATGTTATATTTCAAATGGTCAGAAATACCCTGCAGAGGAACACAAAGCAGTGTAAATGAAATATACATAAGTAATGCAAGCTCAGATTAAATATTTATTTATTTATTTCATTTAAAAATGTTTTTTCCATAATAATGGTTTGCACATGGGCTTATATGTATTGAACAACATTACAATAGAGTGGGGGAATGGTGTTAAGTAATAATGATTGTGTTAAGTATTAATTGTCTGTATTTATACTTTGCACTAATTTGAGGGATTGACGTATTTTGTTCTTGGATAAAAAAGAAATATATCTCTGTTGCATTTAAAACAGTATCATGCATATGAGTCCTTTTTATAGGTGCGCTAGTTATTTTGTGTTTTGTTGTGCAAGACTTGGTTAATGGTTTTTCATAGTCTGGCAGCTGGAGCACTGTCACTTCAAAGTGTACCTCTGCTTTCTTTTCAGCAGGTAGCACACGTTTGTTTCTGCATTAAAACCCATCCAAGACTCCTTCTCTTGACTTGAAGCCAGGTGTTGTTCATCTTCTAATTTGTTTTGCGTCCAACAATGATCAAGGCGAATATTTCACTAGCAAGAACCAAGCCACAAACAGAGTGATTTTTAAAGGTTTGATGACATGAGGGGTCTAGCATGTTGACGATGGATCAATGAATGTGAGTAAAGGGGATGAACGTGTGGGGAGGAAGTCGTCCATTTAGGCCGGTCTGGAATGGATGTATGAAGGACGGGGAGATTCAGTGTGGGGGAGTCACCGTAGTCATCCGAGGCCAATTACAAGCCCCAGGCAGTACCTGGAGAAGGAGCGATGGGAGAGGTATGCCGGAATTTATTAAGAGGGTCAATGAATAAGATTAGGGATGAGCAGGGGGAGGGATGTAATGGGGTAATGAGGGTAATGCATGAGGGGGAGGGAAAGTGAGTGTGGGTTGAGAAAACTGAGACAAACAGAGCAGGAAAGGTTGATCAGGTATAAGTAGGCTTAGGCTACATTTCCATTGCTACATTTTGGTTTACACCTCTCATTCCCCCTGCTCTGGTGTTTCCGAGCCCCTAAACCGGAGACATTTGAAAACCCTTCTAACCCCGTTTTGGTTTGGAATCTGCTGGGTTGTGTTGCAGTCTCAACGGCCGCAAAAGTTTTGTCACCTGATTGGGTCTAATCGGTCATTAAGTCTTGTTCTCCGAGACTAAGCTACTAACGTACTAAGCTACTAACGAGTACACTGTACATGCTGCCTCCTGTTTAAATCGGCATGCGCGTGCCCAGTGTATGAGAATGTTCATGAAATATGCGGTTTGGGCGCGTTAGTTTCAACACAGATTAGTTTTTTTACTTGAGCTAAAAACACTTGTGTGCACTGAGATCGCTTTTGGCTCAAAACTCCCCTTGAAAATCAAAATGTAGCAATGGAAATGTAGCCTTTGGGTCGTTTCAGACCAGAAAAAGCGACCCGCCGATTGGCTGCAGGGTTGTGTCACTTAAATGGCCAATTTGTATGACGTCCTGCTGTGTGCTTTAACCCCCCCAATGAAGCACAAGTAGACTTTATATTTTACAATTACTGTTTTCCGTCTTTTCCGAAAGTAAAAGTACTTGGTACTCAAAGCAGCGTTATTTCACGGGGAAAGAGAGAAAGAAATGAGACGGAGCGACTGTGATTTGTTGCTGCAGGAAACAGTCAGCTGTTACACAGACTGACAAGTCTGATTTCTGGTTACATGATTGGCCCCGCAGGGTCACAACGAGTTATTTTCTCTCACCATGACTCTGAGTCGGCACTCGCTCCGAAGCTAATCGCTGTCACTCTCTGACTTGCTCTACCACACACTCCACGCACACACACGCCGGCCCTGCTATTCTCATAAAGAGATCGACACAGACACCAACGCACAAGCATAAACTTCAGGACACTTATGTAGGCTACAGCGAAAGCTCTGCGTTGAGCCACAGCAGAATCAGCCATTAGTCTCACATTGCCCTAACCTGTCTCCACAGCGCTCTGTAACGATGGAGTATGGTCTGGCTACACCGCCTGTCTATTCTGGGATAGGGGAAAAAACCCTGGTTTGTATTTCTTTACACCAATCACAACTGTCCTGGGCGGCACTAAACCCCGATAGCGGAGGTAGTGAGAGGGGAGGAACATCTGGAGGTCAGGCTTTATAACAGCAATGTACATATGTTGAGCCAGACTAAAATGGGACCTGACTATTGATAAGAAGTGTGGTTGAGGCGTGTCCCTGCTCCCAAACCTAAGTTAACGATAGCTCAGTTAACTACAACTATAGCTTAGTTATGGTTAGACATGTTCAACTCCAGTTATAGGCCGCCACACCTTCACAATGAGCAGAATGATGAAGGCTGCTGGCCAGAGGTGCTGCAAATGCATCATACACCATTCATAACAGGCACGCTGTGTTCGGGGTCTGATTTAAAATGCAATCTGTGTCTGTGTTTGTGTTTGTGTCTAGATAAGGCTCATACGGCCCCCTGGAGTAAGGATTTCATACTATGATTACATATGATGGATGCTGGTGCATGCAGATTTCAAGATGACAAGTGACAGAGAGGGAGAGAGAAAGAGGCACAAATAAAAGATAAATAACCTCTTTTGTTAACCGGAGACAGGAGAGACAAATAATAATACATTGCTCGTCGATTAATTGATTGTAATTTTATGATGCCACTTTGCTCAGCGATATATCATTCTTCAAGACTGTCACCGTGCTCTTTGGCAAACAGATGCTGAAATATTTCATACTGATGAAGCTCATTTAAATTTGAGAATCTGCAGTGTCTGACTTTTAAGCAAACACAGATCAACAGATCAGCCAGATGAAACACGTGAAAAAGATTCAGTCACTGCATGCATGTGTGTGTGTGTGTGTGTGTGTGCGCGCGCATTTTTGTTTTCACTTATCTTGCTTACGTGCAAACCAACTCTAAGCGTGTTCTGCTGAATCACCATTTTCCTTTAATCTTCAGTCGCATTTTATGCTGAGATGAAGCATAATGCACATCAATCAGAAACACACACACACACACACCAATACATATATCAAAGATAAAATTAATGGATATCA
The DNA here is from genome assembly GCA_025617405.1 of Perca schrenkii. Lineage (NCBI taxonomy): Eukaryota > Metazoa > Chordata > Actinopteri > Perciformes > Percidae > Perca > Perca schrenkii. The sequence goes on from CM046787.1 coordinate 3,719,240, forward strand.
AACAGAGTTATAAATATGTAGATTATGTTCTTACCAGTTGCAGTCTGGAACCAAACACACGCCGTGTTTCCAATCATAACAAAGCACATTCTGACACCAACACAAACTCTGAGACAAAAATCAAATCCCAGTTTTGAGAAAAACTTGAACTAGAGCAGCGTTTCTGGTCGAAGTCCAGTTAAGTCCATTCATGCAAGATTAATGATGTCAGTGCTTTTTTTTCTTCTCTCAGACTGGGCTTGTAAAACTTCATGTTTTCAATGTAGTTTTAAAAATATCTATTATTAGGTGGTCTTTGAGCTTGCAAAAAAACAATTTTCCTGTAAGTTATTCCTGCATTATTATAGGCAGATATGGCAGATTTATTTAGGGACGCTACTGTATTGCTTTGATTAGAAAAGGTGAGACCTTTACTTGGAAATAAGAAGTATTATATAAAAGCTTTGATATGTTCCCGCTGTGCATTGCATGGCGATGCTGGAGCCGCTTCACTAGAGTGTATTTATAAAGTCTCACTTACGCACATACACACACACACACACACGATATGCCTGACTCTTAGAAGAACACGGTTAAAGCAGCCTCCACTCTAGAATCCCAGGGAGCTCTTACCTTAAAATGGGCTTCATAATTTACGTTTGTTGGTGTTTTAAACTGAGCTGGGTCCAAAAACATTTGGTAAGGGAACAGAGCTCATAAAATCTACTAGCTTTGACACAACAAAGGATATTAAAACAGTTATTGCACAATGTCTTGGGTGTTGTATTCTTTCATACTGTATTTAAGGGCATCCTTGAACTAATGAGGTTTAGGGACAATATTCCGAGATGCTTTGAAATGATGAAGACATCACAGTGTGTGTGTGTGTGTGTGTGTGTGTGTGTGTGTGTGTGTGTGTGTGTGTGTGTGTGTGTGTGTGTGTGTGTGTGTGTGTGTGTGTGTGTGAGAGAGAGAGTGTGTGTGGAGTTTAAACGAAGGGGGAGACATAGAGAATAAGATTTTAATGGCCATACTGTGACATGGAATAAGTAGTTTATATGTGTGCAAACTACAGAAATGTTTGTGGTAAACTGTGTTTACCTTTAAAAATTCTACCAACAGGATTTGAGATAATTGACAAATCATAACCAGTTAAGCAAGAACTGTAACAACTTTGGACTACTTTCCTGGATGCAAGCCAACATTTCAACACCATTCACAAAAGTATAAGGCAGAACTTTCAGCTAAACACAATTAGTTTATTCATTAAATTGAAATGTAAGTGTAGGTAATACTCTACTTGTCTGCCTTACAGCTTGGCTACACAGAAGGCATTTCAGCTGCATTTTTAGTCATCTTCTTAAGAAATTCTTAAATTTTAATCAGTACAGCTGCAGGCTTCATAACGCCTAACATTTTACTCGCGCTTTATGCACGCAGCTGTGACCTAAAGCATATTTTTAAGCTTCAAGTCTATTCTCTTCCGTTTTAACTTTTTATTAATTTTTGTTTATTGAGCGATGCCAAAACACTGGTGCCCTACACACAGTACTGAGCCTAAATGCAAAGGCAAAAATGGGTTCTTTGCCTGGCCTCCACTATTGTTTGTGATAGGAGGGAGAGTCTTTTATGTATAAAACACTACTTTGTTTTCAATTTTAAAAACTGAAGCAGCTAAGTGGAATTCAGCCATTACTGTAATTTTAGTATTTGCTTTTCCTCCTGTGACATGTCAAAATGTCTTCAGTTTCACGCCCTGTTCATGATATGTTTAACTTTGAATCACGAGTTGGCTGATATAAACAGGTTTTCCAACTTGGCAGCTGTCTGTACAATCTGTACAATATCACATCTATTTGCCATCAAATTTGTAGCCAAGATGGACATCAGCATGAGATGATCTTTTAATGACATATTGAGGAGCTGTCTTTCAGCATTTGGTGTTCCTGACTGCAGCTGGCCCTGGACCCCCACTGGCACGGACTCTCATCCTGCCCCGTGGACACTCTTTTCATTTTAAAAACAGATATATTTCACACATTTGTTATATGCTAATATCTTTTCACCTTTTTGATTGTCCCTTTTTATTTTATATACATGATTCTTGGCACTTGCAATACTGGCTTTTCCTTTGTCTTACTGTGTTAATTGTGACCGGTATGCACCATAATCCAAGGCAGATGTATGTGAAAACCTACGTGGTAATGTTTCTTATTCTGATATGTCACAAGAGTCACAGAAGAGATCTGCCTCAACAGAATGTGCCTAGTATCAAGCAAAGAAGAATTTGAAACTCAGTACATTAATGAATACACTAATACACTGATGGATGTTTGAAGAAGGATTGTGCCTTGTCTGCGTTTGTGCGCATGGGTGTCCTCCCCCAGGCAGATTGACAAGTCGATCCAAATTGAGAGTGTGTTTCATAAGCAGATGGTATTGGTAGCTCAGACTTTGGCCTTCTGGGACTCAGTTTTGCCCATAATTGGACAAATTAGTTTGAACCACAAAACATTATCATGCTGTACAGGTACATATCTGCTCAAGAAGAAAAAAAAAACATAGACACCACCAAGCTACAGAAAGAGGTACATGCACACATACACAGTGGGCTCAACGTTTCTGGTTTATATTGACAGGTTGAGCGGTCGTCTACCAATCGGAATGTCAGTGGTTTGATCCCTGGCCCTGCAGTCTTATGTCGAAGACACTGAAACCTAAATTGCTCCCGACGCTGCGCCATCAGTGTTGAATGTTTCTGATAAGCAGGACTCCAATGTATGAATGTGTGTGTGAAAAAGTGCTTTGAGTAGTTGTTACGACTAGAAAAGCGCAATGCAGTCCATAACCCTAACCCTAACCACTGCTCTACGTTCATTAAAAACATTTAGTAATTACGCTGATTAAAAATATAATTTAGGTGGGATTACATTTCTCTATATTATTGCTGTTACAAATCTGTATAAAAAAATTCTCAAAGATGGGTGGAAGAAACTCTTATTATTCTGCGATTGTGCTTGATATTAACAAAACTAAGGCCGTTCTCAACAGATAGATTATTGCGACTGTAACATTACATAAATAATACATTTTTGCATCTGGTTTGATGAGAAATTAACATTCAATTATCATATAGAAAACTTTGTTGATCTGTCTCTGCAGAGACAGAAGCAAGCAGATTTCCTTCAAGCTATAGGAAGAGGATTGTTAATGCAGTTTTTCTCTGAATTCTGGATTATGTGGCTGTAATTAATAGAAAAACTGTTGCCTCCACACTTACCCCCTCACATTCTGTTTACCATAAAGCGTTTAAGTTAATCACCGAAGATTGTGACAATACTCACCACTGCATTTAACATGATCAGGTTAGTTGGTGTTTTTGGACTGAGAGACGTAATAGCCACTGGTATTCAAAGCTGTTACCATTTCATATCTTATGTCTGCTGCTCGAGTTGAAACAATTATCCAGTTCATGTGCTCTATTGATTGTTTAAAGTGCTCATATTATGCTTTTTGGCTTTTTCCATTTCCTTTATTGTGTTAAATATCTTTTTTGTGCACGTTATAGGTTTACAAAGTGAAAAAGCAATGTGCAGTAAAACAAAAATATGGTGTGTTTTGAAAATTAAACCATGTAAACCTATTCTGGTACATCCTCTAAATACAATTATGAACTTGAAAATGAACATAATATGAGCGCTTTAATGCCGCAGAACCTTTTTACCAGAACTGATCTAGTAAATAATGCAACCCTGTAACCCCTTAAAACTACTCTTAAAAATTGCCCAAACCTGCTTGTAACTGTTTAACTGAGACAGTCTTCTGTTTATTATTGTTTCCACTATGTCCTCATACCTAAACAACAAAATAGGTTGATTGTCAAGACTCCCAAACTGACATATATGATCATTATACAAGCAGCTAATAACAACCCATAACTAGGTTTCTTTGTTAGGAGGCGACTTCTTGTGGCTGTATCACCCAGTTTTAAAACATGTGATGGTAGCACGTGACTGCGGTTGAAATGTAAATCATGTGACGGCTGTATTTAACGTAACATGCGTCATTTTAAACACAAAGTTAATGTTGTGAAACAGAACTAGTTAAGTTTAGGCAACAAAAGTCCTTAGTTAGGGTTAGTAAATCATCAGGGATCGGCTTAAAATGAGTCAGGGTTTAGTAGGGTAAAACTACTAAAATGACTATGTAACCATGACGTCACTGATGTCATTGCATCATGGTACCTACATGGGACATGAACCCTGGTCTCTAAATGTAGGTCCTGTGCTTATTTGACCCATCCACCACCGCAACCTGTTTGCTAGGTAACCACTGAATCACCTCTCCTTAGCCAACCGTTATTTTGCTGTGAAGTGAATTGTCATTAGGCAATTTCCTAGCCTCGTGACCGTCCTGATCTGGCGAGCTCCAGTTTTCCACTCGCAGATCAGTCTGGCATCTTGAGATAGAGAAAATTTGGAGCCGTTCGCCAAACGACCGACCAATCAGCGTTGGTTTTGAGGCAGGTTTAGGTGTGACGCAACGAGAAGCGACTGTTCAGTCTAAACAACGTGGCAGCTTCCACGGATGATATGAGCGAAGCTATCGCGCAAGTTTTATCCGAATTAGAAAGTATTCCTTCATTGAAAGAAGAGCAAAAAAACGGCACTGGAGGCTTTTCTCAGAGGAAAAGATGTTTTTGCTCTTCTCCTGACTGGTTTCGGCAAGAGTTTGATCTGATTGGTTGATTTGGCCCGTCTATCACCAACATAGGTGGTGATAGACAGATGGTTTATCCAATCAGCTAACCAGTAATTTTGCCCCTTCCCAAAAGTTCTCCAACAGAAAGTTCCCAGATGGATATGCTGAGCAAATGCGAAGCAATCCATCTGGCGGAGTCAGGTTGGCAATTTTCTGCTCTCAGCTGTAGTTTTTCCGACTAAAGACGTTCAGGGTGCTCCAGCAAAAACGATAGGCACATAGAGCAAAAAAAACCCGAGGAGCTCAGCAACGCAAAAGCAGCGAGCGAAACACGTCCCTCTCATTGAAAACAATTACAAAAAGCTGGCCCCGGCTGCTAAAACACGCTGATCGGGGCCAAAGGCTGCTGTCTGAGAAAAACCCTTTTGTCCCTGTATGATTTAATAATGGTGCTGTAATGACAACAATTATTGAAGAGCAGGACACAAATGCAGATACAATGAGGCTGAGACAGATGGTAAGGTTAAAGAGGTTTTAATGAAAAGGAGCGGAGGGGCTGGAGCTCAACAGGAGAAGGTCGGCAGGCAGCAGTGGAGAACAGACTGGAAACATAAAGGAGCAGGCAGATGCAGGGAAAGATTGAAGGCCACCGAAGAGTGCTGTCTGGGCACTGGCGAATTCTGGCTGGAGGAAGGCTACACGGAAAGACGGCAGGTGACAGATGTGGACGGCAACCCCTTTGAAACAGGATTTATATTACAGGTGTAGTTGAATTAAAGATTTGCATCTGCATTAACGGATTCTTTTTTTTACATATGACATTATCACCTTATAAAATTGATGTTTCAAATATGTTGCCTACAGATGCTTATTTACACGTTTAAAAAAGTTCTTACTTTGAGCTTTTTTTTGTCTCCAACTTGTGAGGGAAGCTCTAAAGCTGCAAAATGCTCCACTGTGTTCACCACTTCGTCACTAACTTTGTCTGTGTGCCGTTGGGTACGTTTGTTAGTGCACAGTAGGTTTTTTGAAAATTTGTACTGAAAACTGCTGATAGTTCTGAGAGTGAATGTAACCGTGAAGTAAAGTACAACCACAACAGTAAGCTGAAACACGCTAAAATGTGCCACACAAACAGAGGGAGAGAAATTTCCAGGCGAGATTAAAATCACTGTTCACTAATAACCTGAAAAGAGTACTACAAGTACTGTAAATAAGAACTTCAGCCTGTCAGACTCAAAGGTTAGAACAAGACAACTTGTAAACCTGACAGAGGCTGGCTCAGAGACACTGCTTGTAACACAACAGCCTTGAGAAGCAGCTGGGAAGTAATCAGGGAGATGCAGATGCAGCTGGGGTTGAGACATCCCAGGGCGGACCGAGACTCACAAACTGTCAAGAGATGCAGAGAGCATGACATGACCACAGTAAATGTCGAAAAAACAACTCTTTCTCTTTCGATCTAAGGAAGAGACATCAGAACATTATGTCTGTCTCTATTATCAAACTCCATTGTAGCTATTCTGGAAATACAGGCCACATTTGTCTCCAAATAAAAATGAAACAACCAAATATTGCCATGTGCATGACGAGTAGCTGGGCACAAGAGTCCTGGCGAGATTTCTGAATGTTTTTGGTTTTTGGGCTTCAGAAGAATAGGCACAATCTGAACAGACAGGGCCCGACTTTATTTAAATGTCAGCTCCGTCTATGATTTAGTGCATTCAGTTTGGCTTTTGGTGTGTGTATGGGGGGAGAGAGAGAGAGAGAGTAAGGTCACGCATTGTGTGTCTAAATCATTGAGGGAGCCGGTGTGTCTAAAGTATTTATTTTTAGATTTCTTTAGTCATGTTTTGTTCTGACATGATTTATTAAGGAACAGGAACTGTCAGTCTCTCATCTCATCCTCTTTGTCTACAGTCCTTTTTCTCGTTTTTATTTTATTTTCCAAGTGTTTTTCTTACAGACTACCAAAGCAGGCATATTCAATGCATGTGGCTGCAATGCTTATTTTAGATCTGAATTCCTATGCTCCTATTTATTAAAATGAGTTACAAACATACTGTATTAAAAAAATATAACACACACACCACTTTAACTACATCATTTAAAAAAAACTGATCATATGGATGTTCTAAATATTAATTCAAATATTTATAATATTTAATATATTATTATAATAGTCCACAAATGTCAAAAGATACAAAGAGAAAAACATTTATTGATAGAAGCAGATAATCTAAGAATTGGAGCTAGATGTATAACTGCCTTATATGCATATAAACTGGTATACGACTGGTATCTATCAGATCATGCGGCGAGTAACTGCAGCTTACGGAGTGCATGTGGTTCTCTAAAGCCACCTGCATGGTCTCATTAGAGATGAAAAATAAGGCAAGAGATTGAATCATTCATTTCATTAATTGTGTGATTTGTTTCGCACTACATGGAGCAATCTGTAAAATGCCTATCATAGGCGCGTTAAGAACATTTGTGTAATTAATTACTTTAAGTCTATTTTGATATCCTGTCAGATGTTTGATGACGATTGAAATCTCACTGCGTATGATGGTTCTGAAGGTACATGTGATGAATTACTGGGCACTATAAATAGCCACAGCCATGCAATTTGTTTGCTACTTTTTTCTGTTACTTTCATTAAAAAACTGGTAGAACAGACAAAAGTTGATATGCATAGAGGTGATTAAAGGTGTGGCTAAATCCATTCCTGCTCTTCCCGGATGAGCCCCCACTTTGTCATAAACCTGGCTCTAGGACATGACCAAAACTGGGAAGACACAAAATACCAATAATTTAAGGTATTTATTACCAACAATTGTATATGTTTGAACTAAATACAAACATTGACGAGTGAAAATCAGTAACGTCAGTAGTGTTCATGTGAACGTGTATAAAATGTGTGTAGGGTGATAGAAAAATGAACAGGGCTTCTGGTGTTGGCAGAGTAGAGCGAGCAAGTCCAGGAAGCTGGGCCTTTTTATTTTATTGTTAACACCAGGCCCAGGTCCTCCAAATCAGGCTGCATGAGCTGATACCCACAGTTATGCATAGTTAGAACACACAGCTAGCAGGGGCCTGTGGGAGGGTAGACCAGACGTGTGTGTGTGTGTTTACATTGTTAGGCATTCTGTGGACAGCAAAGGAAGAATTTCATTGTACAAGGAAACATGTTTTCTTACTGTGCATATGACAATAAACTTTGAACTCATGCATGCATTAACAAAAAAAATGTTCAAGGGAGAAAATTTTGTGTAGCTGACCCTTTGTCCTCGGTCTAGAGAGCACACAAAAGAGAGAAGTTCCTGTAAGATATCATTAAAGTACATTTGAATTCACTGTAGAATTTAATTAGTCAATTCAAACAGTGTGTTCGTGCCTACTGTAGTAATTCCCAGAACTCCACCAATTTTAATAAATGTCAAGATCCGTTTTCTCAGCTCTCTTTTTATTCCATGTAAAAGAAATGCCTGTTCAAGAAATGTACCTCCCTATGAAGACAATTAAGCAAAAATATGCTTTAGATTCTTTATTCTTGTGATCATAGTTCAATCAGTTCTGTAAATTTGAACATTTCTATCTTGAGGCTATGAACCAAGAAATTAAAAGCTTAACTATGTAGTTTCATTAAAAGAGAAAAACTTGGGGGTGCTTTATTGAATGAGGAATTGCGAACACTCAGTGCTCTCACAGGGATCGGGGGAAATATGTGTTCAGCTGTTATGCATTTCAGCAGTGGAAGGATTTATGAGATATATCTATATATCAAAAAAAAATCTCTCCGTCTTATGTTGTGATTGTGTCCTTTGTTGTGTGACCATCTTAATTAATTGTTACTGTTTTTGCTGCAATTCAGAGGTCTGGAAGTCTAACTGAAAGAAATAAATACTGAACTTTGAAAGCAAAGGTGAGTGAGTGAGTGAGTGAGTGGAGAAGGCCTGTATGTGCAATTTGAAGAGAGTTCCAGCTACATTATTTCAAGCAAGGTACCCAATATTATTGACATAATAATACTAATTTCGAGTAAAATAGTCTTTAGTTTTTTGGGAGAATACAAACTAGATAAACACTGGATAAATTACAATTTAGATACATCTATGAATTAGGTTGTGGAGTGATGCAAAGATGGATACTACGACAAAGTAGTGTTTCTTTCCCTTTTATAAATGACACCTGTAAGAATATTTTACACCTCAGTATATATTTTTCCATTCTACACTGACTTTCTACAGTCCAATTGACAGCCTTTTTCATGTCAGGATAATATAATTCTGCAAAATGTTAAGCCCATTCGACTTTAGCACAGTGGAAAACAATACTCATTAAAGAATTTAGACTAGTGCTGTCGCAGCATCACATTTTGTGAAATGTCAGTGGTGCACATACTAGTTCCTTATTAAAGCTGAGCCCACAGGTCGTTAATATAGCTGCCAGTTTCTTCCTGCCAAATCCTAGTTTACACATAATTACCTATGCGTGATTAGTACACATGCAGTGTTCCTGCTGTGCAATCTGCATCTCCTGCCAGTGGTTGGTGTGTTACATTCACTTGTTTTACATGGGCTTGTAGCATGTAATCAGAAGTGTGACAGACTAGATTTATGAATTTAGCATATTGAGATTATAAACCAGAAACAAACATAAACACACCTAGTGATTTAATAGTACATTTCTTTGAATTTAAATCCCAGATTTGTACCAACACACTACCTTTAATCTTTAATGAGCACTGCATTTTGATTTATGGCTGTTATGTTTCTCTGCTGTAACTCTGAGTGGAGATGAAAAGAGGTCAATGCTACTATAAAGCAGTGTCCTAGTGTGTGTGTGTGTGTGTGTGTGTGTGTGTGTGTGTGTGTGTGTGTGTGTGTGTGTGTGTGTGTGTGTGTGTTTGTGTGTGAGAGAGAGTGAGATTACTTGACTCTTAAAAATTCAATAAATGAATAGGTTCTCTTTCTCTCTCCCTCATTGTATCTTCATCTGTTGATTTCCCCAGTGAGTGAATAGAGGCAGATGAAGAGGATGTGGATCACCAGCCACCTTCTCCGAAGACGATTGCCGGCTTAACCGCCCCATAACTGCATTCTGAGAATCGATCATGACCGAGTGCTGCACCATCACGCATGGTTTGGAACTCAGGTGTCTGGTGTGTTGGGAGAAAAAAAAAGAGACAGATACTGGGCATAAAGTGAGCAAACAATGTAGAAGGTGATAGAAGAAGAGATATTTTTAAATTGTTTATGCCTCAGGTCTGTGTGTCAGAGCGTTTGTGAGAGTTGCACTGGATGTAATTTGCTGCAGCATTGCAGTGGTGTGGTGGGTAGCTGCTCTGAGAGCAGCCATCTCACCTCACTCATTAGCGGGAGTAATGAATCGCTGACTATAGATCACTGTCAAGGGACTTACTCAACTCTGCCCACTGCATCAATGTGCATTGTAGGTGTGTGTATTATCGTGGAAGTGTCTGTGTCTGTGTCTGTAAATGTGTGCAAGTCAGCCACACGTAAGAGTATGTATGGATATGTGTGTGTGTACTTTTTTATTTGTGTGTTTTCGATTGTGATTGTGCAAAAGCAAGATTACTAAATAATGAAAAAAATCTTTACATAGTCCCCCTGTCTCTGGTGTATCTGCTTCTCTCTTCAACAAACACACACACACACACACACACACACACACACACACACACACAGAATAAAACATATATTTTTTTAAAGTCTTTTTCTATAATATTACAGCAAATTGGCTTTAAAAAAAGACCCAAGAGGGGACTTCATTCTTTCAGCGACATAAAACATATCAAAGAGTATCCGTATACTGCAGTGGAACTGTCTGTGCCCATTCTTTCACCCAATGAGCGTTTTGTCAAAAAATAATTCAGCATTAATGTTATCAATTTTTAAAGATTTCGCTAGTATACAAATATTATGGAAATAATCATGGCCCCTATGAATAAATGTTTTACTTTCAAATCAAAAGTAACTTGGCTACACACACCCAAACACACCATCCCGTTCCCTTGGCCGCCTCTCATATTAGTCATGGGCCACTTTGCTTTAGAAAGACCTTTTTAGCATCTATCTTCATGTCAAGCCATTGCCTTTTTATTTTATTTCTCACAGTACAGCTCTGTTCTGATGATGTGTTGTTATTTACATTTGGTTTTTCGTGGGCCCTAATCAATTGCTGACTAAATTTCTTATCTTTGATGCTACATTTGCACGTGGCCGGCTATTTTCATAAACGGACATTTCAACCTCTGCGTTTTCAAAAATAACATCGTACACAGCTGTCGGTTTTCAGAAAAGTGTTCGTTTACATGTACCAGTGTATATATGCCGTCAATGCCATCAAGAGCACGCCAAACCTGTAGGTAGTTAGCCAATCAGAATCCCGAAAATAGCAACAACAGCAACGAATCACTTCCTCTCTCTTCTCTTCCTCACTTCCTCGGCTGCCTAAACCTCCGTTTGTCTCAGTTTACATGCAAACGTCCAAACAAAGTTTTCCAAAATCTCCACTCTGGCCGGAGCTTTTAGAAAAACTCGTTTTCAGAGGCGAATTCTCCGTTTGCGTGTAAATGAAGGGCACAAACAGAGGGAAATGTCTCAGTTTTTCAAAATAACCATGTACGTGTAAACAGGGCCTCAGTCTGCTGATTTCTGACAGCAGAACTTGAAGCTCTGTGGTGTGAAAGTATTTTTTTCTGTTTGGTAACATTTGTGTCGATAGAACTGGCCCACAAAATGGAACACTATAGGGGCGTCGATCATGCTAATGATCAAATCTCATGACTCGCACCTATCCAGGAACAGATGGCATTCATCAGGCTGAAACGAGCAATTTACAACAGGCTTGTGCAGTTAGAGGGGAACTTTCATGAAAACCTAACGTTGTCAGTGCTTGCACACATACATTTGGGTATCTGGAGTACCTACCAACACACAAACTGTGAAATAACACAACCAAGTGAGTTTTTTTGTGGGCTGCCATGAGAAAATATGGGATTCAACAAGCAATTCAAATTTGGCTTCCCTTCCTATATCCCATTCAGGCTCAGAACATTTAAGAATTACCTTTGCAAAGGTGTGCCATACTTTACTTTTTAAGGATTAGGATGAGTTTGTAATGCATTTAGACATGCGTTTTTTTAACATACCAGCATGACAAAAATATTGACAAAAACCTTATAATTTACACTTCCCAATGTGTCCACTGCAATCATTTTAAATAGTGTATATTTCATATATGCTAATTTATTTGATTGTTTATTAATTATTTCATTTTCTTTTCATTTTCTCATGTTTTTCTTATTATTCTGACTTGGGCATCCAGTCTTTAAAGTTTCAAAGTGAGTTGAGCGTTTAGGTCTTTCTTTGATTGTGTCCACTGCCAAATACTGTAGTATGTGATTTTTAAAATAGCGCATATGAAAAATACTCCTTTAGAGGAAGCATGGTGAGAAGGCCCACAGTAAACAAGATATTGCTTTTGAGGTAAACCTCTTTTGAAAGAGGCCACGCCGGTACAAGGAGGTGCTTCAGATGATTCTAATCAGCGACGACAATTTCAGCAGCTCATCAGAACCTGAGGACTGGTGAGGTTGCGTTGAGCCGATTATTTTGAACGACTCATTCCTGCTGAAGATCAACTTGACTGAGTGTAAATATTTCTTGAAACCATATCGGAAGAAATAAGTGGTGTGTAAATTCTTCGCCTTCTTCTTAAGGAAATAAAAATGCAGTGTGTGTGTGTGTGTGCTCTGCAGCCGGACCGGCAACGGCTTTGGCGCAAGCCAAAACTGGCACTGCAGCGATGATATAACTGTTGTTTGTGATTGTACCCATGTTACCTTTTCCACATATTGGTCAGTTGTGTCCAAGAGAGAGAGCGAAAGAGATGAGCCTTTGGATTTTTTGTAAGTGTAAATATTTCTTATTTCTTCATAGAAATGCAAGCTGTAGAGTCAATTATTCTCATGCTTCTTGAGTATGCGCATTTGTGTGTGTGTGTGTGTGTGTTGTGGTTGTATGTGTGTGCTTGGTTGTGTGTGTGTGTGTGTGTGGAAAGGGGCCTTTCACTTGTTTGCTTTGTTTTCTTTCTTTCTTTTATTGAATATGCTACATTTCATCAATAATTTGTATCATATTTACAGAAATATAATACCAGTAAAAAGATAAGGCAAGGGTCACAGTGCACAGGCAGCCCAGGCAGCCTAGCCAGCTCTGTCTTGGACTACAGAGAGATACAGATGTATAACCCCACCAGAGATGCAATTTCCTCATGCACGACTACCTGGAGTCCAACTCAGGTCAGCAGACACCCTCCCATCTCTGTACTTGTCCATATTGATTTTCAATGGGACACACCGGGCAGAGCGGTAGCTCAACCAGGGCACTGTAAGATAATAATAATAATAATAATAATAATAATAATAACAACATTAATAATAATAATAATAATAATAATAATTCATACTTTATTGATCCCCAGGGCCCAGTTTTTCAAAAGTAATCCAGTGGGATTTCAGATCACGGATTGGATCAAATCTTGGAAATGGGATTTTCAAAAGCAAAAGAGGGATTCTGAACTAAGATCAGACCATGTAATCCGATTTTACATTTGATCTGGATCAAACCTGCCTTTTGGGTTTTTCAAAAGTTTGAACTTGGTTTGGGAATTATTTGATCCAAAAAAACAGGATTATCCTGATCCCATCAGAAGGGTGGATTCAGTTGTGATTTTATGAACCAAATAAAATCAGAGAGTGTTATCTTTAAGTGAATGATCACAAAATAAATGATGATATATACATTTCTTCATATTTGAAGCATGTCACATCTAATGAGATATGGTAAACAAGAAAAACAAACAAAAAACATAACAAAATAAATGTAAAATATTTCTGTTTATTACAGTTTTTCTGTTTGTTAAAATTAAAACAAACAATGACAAACAATTTGTGGCCACCGGTATTTTGCCTACCTGTTGTTCTTTGCTGAGCCAGTAGGCTACACTGTTGGTTCCATTTAAGACTCTGGTAAACAGAATTTGGTAATCCTGAAATTTGGTATTTGGATCACAGTGATCCAATCCCATGTTCCTTTCAAAACTGGCATAAAAGTAAGATGGATCAGGTGATCCTGGACAGCAAAACATGAGATTTCCAAATCCGTATCAATTTGATTCAGATTAAATTTTTTGAAAACCTGGGCCCAGGGGATCATTGACACCACACAAAGGCCTGAAATACACACACATGCTCAGGTCCTATACATGCACTAATGGAGAGATGTCAGAGTGAGGGGGGGCTGCGACTGACAGGCGCCCCGAGCAGTTGAGGGTTCGGTGCCTTGCACTTTGGCAGTGGCCAGGAGGTGAACTGGCACCTCTCCAGCTACCAGTCCACACTCCGTACTTTGGTCCATACAGGAACTTGATCCAGCGACCCTCTGGTTCCCAACCACTGAGCTACTGCCAACCCTAGATGATGTCGTATCAAGAGTGACAACGGAAGCGAGTATGAAAGACCTAAAATCAACACAGGACTGTAACCCAGGAGACGGGGTTCGTGTCCCTTTCTTGTCACTTGTGTCACTGAAATGTACATTTTGTAACCCCACCCACTGGATTTTCCTAAACCTAACTGTCCCGTTCTCATGCTGCATGTCACTTAAACGTTCATCCCGACCCAGAGCGTCAAAAAGTGATGCCAAGAATCCCGACCATGCACGTCTCAATATGACACTAAAGGAGACTTTTTGCGTCTGTAACAAATGCCAAAGGCACCTGACCAAGCATCGCCATTTTGACACTGAAAGTGAGAATGTGTTGTCAGAACACAAACAAACAGCTACTTACTCATACCTCATTTATCTGTAAATAGTCCTGACTGACAGTGTAGAATATAATCTAACGTTATTATTGTTATGCCTTATGTGCACTACCTCTTGCTCAACAGATGTGCAATTTAAATAAATTTAAATACATTAAACTGCTATATACTGGGAATAATTTATACAGCCATAGCAACATGCTGTATAGTTGCAACATACCTTAATTGTGCATACACACTTACCTACAGTGTTCTAATTATTATTTCTGTGTATTTATTTCTGCATATTCAGTGGAAAGAGCCACAACCCCTGCCCACTGATTCCAAATTGTATAAAACAATGGAGCAGAACCAAATGAGAGTTTGTAATAATGGGTAAGGTAATGTAAACTAACTTTTTCAACTTGTTTATTTACCAGTTATTTAAAAAAAGGAAAATCAATAAATACATTCTATCTACATATTATTGTAGATGAAGTTGTGCTGAATACAAAACAGTCATAGTACTTTATACAGTCATGGTACTTTTTATTTTGTACAGGTAAATAAAAGAGAAAAATAATGTTTGTTGAACATTAAAGCATGTAAATATGTTAGAAATCTAGACTCCCGTCGGCTTGCGAGCTGGAAAAACCAAACTCTAGCTGGGCCAGTCACATCGTGTATACAGTCGGTGGGCGGGGCTTAACATAATGACGGCAGAGATGCGACGGTTCCTCGTGAATTCCCCGCTACTTGAAAACAAAGCTGCTGCTGGGCCAACAGCGGCCTTTGGAATCGGCTTTGAACACTTGTGTGAATAACCTGAAATAAAAAACGAAAAGGTGCAGGGACGAGAAAAGGAAAATGTTCTTTCATGAGGCCCAGTAAAACTCTAGCGGGAATGTCAGCTCAGGCATTAATGTCAATGAGCCCGCTGCGTTTGCACATCAGAGTGGTCTGGCAAAAAAGGTTGGTCCCAGAGTTACTCCTGCTGTTCATTCACCCTAATTCCTCAAAGTGTGCATTTGTCTGTCTTAGCGAGCGCGTGTGTGTGCGTGCGTGTGCAATTTTTGGGGTGTTTGTGCATGTGTGCACAACTTTAAGGAGCTCAATGTTTCAGAATGCTGGGGATGTAAATTATGATCTCAAAAAGCTTCTTTTGAGGGCAATTGTCATGTTTGCATCAAAGCTTCTAATAGGACCTCTTACTTCAATTTGTGAATTTCCAACAAAGCTCCTGAAATGACGGTATTAGCTGTGGAGAGACATGGAGCTGGAATCAAAGGCAGCGATGAATTATCCACAGTTACTACAAGAACACAGCTTCAAAGGATACATATCAGATCACAATCTGTGAGGGTTATGCTTTCTCCACCTCCTCTCAGATTACACAAACACACATACAGAGAGAGAGAGAGAGGGAGATGTAATTTTTACATTCTCGCATTTGATATCACCAATGTCATCAGAGAAGGGGTACTTATTTGATTTGATTAATCACACTGATGAATATTGTCATTCATAACTGCAGACGAAGTATTAAAAGTGGTTCATTAGTTTATGAATTCTGACCCACTTACGGAGGAAGAGACAGAAGGAAACCAAAACAGAGAGGATGCTCCTGTGCTGAAGCATCCTGGAAAACCAAGCTAATGAACCTTGTGGAAGTGAAGACAAAACCATGGAAGACAGGAATGCGTACTTCTGTCTGTGATGGAAATGTGAACTTATTCAAAAAAGAAAAGAAAAAAACAAAAAATATAAAATAAAAGAAGAGACATGAATTGGGCCTGAACACTGAGGCGTCGCACTCTGGCTCTCGCTGTGATGCTCCGGTTTCAGAGGAGAATAAACGAGGCGGCGAAAAAGTGGGCCTCCAGATGTGACTTCTTGTTCTTACGCCCCCCTTGGCATCATCTTCTGACGGCTGGAATGTGTTCAATTATATTCATAAATATAGGATAGTCTCACAGCTGACAAATATAGACTGGATTTGTATTATTTAAATGCAACCTGGGAGGAAAATCACAGCGTGAATATGCAAATGGGTTAAGAAGATTAAAAAGATCAGCAAAAAGTGGGAGTGTATATGTGGCATGGCAAAGCTTTACAATAATGCGGAGAGGAGAGGAGAAGAAGATAAAGTGGGATAAAAAAAGGAAATGAGAGCTGAAAACAGATGAGAGGGGGGAGGGAGGAAAAAAGTAGAGAAAAGGAGGAGAGATAGAAGGCAAGATTATGAGAGATGGGAGGAGAGGTGGGGTCAGAGGAGAGGTGTCAGTAGGAGTGTTTGAGAACGGATCGGGATGGGACAAGAGAGGTTGAATGGAGTTGAAACAGGACGAAAGGAGGAGATAAAAAAAGAGCAGAGGTGTTATCTGTAAAGACGAGTAGGAGCATTATGTGCAAGGAATGATACATACAATGGGTCTGCAAAGCTCCTTTCTTGAAGAGCAGAGTGGGCCGGACATAAAGACTGATGCTGATCTTTATTGTCCCTCCCTTGGAAGTTGTCAGACTTTAACCACATTTCCTCCTCTGCACACACACTGGTTCACTCTGCTATCCCAGTTAAGTACAATTAATGTCACACTGTTCTTCTGAGAATAAAAATAAGGGGAATAAAAGGAAAAGGCTATTTGAAAAGTCCACTAAATAAATCATAGTATACGAGCAGGGCGCCGTCCCCTCTTCCATTGTTTTATGTTTTTGAAATGAATTTCCTAAAAGAACTATTTCTATCTCATACAGCTAATAGATACGTTGCCAAGGCAACGCTGCATACACTTCTTCTCTAAGTGCGGCCCCTCATTATAATGGTGATAAACATTGCTGTATCTTCTGGTCTTCATTACGAATACAGATCTTTTCCCGAAAAAAATGCATGCGCTGATGGTGGTGGTTGGGGCGGGGGGCAGCATAGCGTCGACTGAAGAACTGAGGGCAGACGACGAGACAAAGGCTGTGGGGAGATGAAGCACACGATATGTAAGGCAAAGAGAGCAGCTATGATGTTCAAACTGGGGCGTTCAAAGCTTTAAACAGTCGCTATCGCTATCCAGATGTCATTCCATCAAGTCGTTTCATCTCAAATATGTTCAGCAGAATCGTCAATCTGCACTATGGTTATTTTTTGGAAAATAAAGTTTGTGATATTTAATTAAAAATTGAAATTGCATTAAATATTAAACATTCTCCAGAGGAATAGATCAATGTTTAAAGTGAAAGAATCACTGTTTCACTGTGTTGCATATGAGTTGATAACACAGAGATGCATCTTCCGAGCTCACTTGGTTTAATTGACCTTTTTCTCTACTTTATAGTATATTTATTTTTGCACTTGCAGTACTTTTAAAAATAACTTCCAAGCATTTGAAAATAATTATAATAAGTAGTTTTTTTGTCTGAAATCTTGAATGAATCAGAAAATCTGACCATTTGAAAGCAAAGATTAATTAAACAGAAACATATTCTTCAAGAGGAAGCCTTGTCATTTTCCTAAAAGTCCACTCAACCATACAGAAATATAGGTTCTTTATTCCTACCCTCTAACATGAGCCACAGGAGCGTTTCATAAATGCCCCCCAGCGGAGGCAGGAAATACAGGAAGTACAAGCTGTCCTCATATCTAAATCAGAGAATGTAACGGTTCCGGATTCAAACAGGTCATTGGCGTTGTGAAACAGTTGCAGTTTGGTAATGTATAGACCCCAAAACTACTGACTTAAAGCTACCGTGTGTAGTTCTGTCGGCGCATCCACATGATACAAGCCTTTCGTGATCGCAAACTGCCCCCCACCCAATGGGCTGAAATATGTGCCACCAGAAACTGAATTTGAATCATTTATATTTGAATTTGAATTGCTAAACTTGAATAATTGCATTGAAAAACTGAATTTGAATCACATAATTTGAAATTGTATTGTTTAATTTGAATCATTGCATTGAAAAACTGAATCTGAATAGTATAATTTGAAATTGAATTTATTCGTTTGTTACTGAATTCCAATAAAATTTGATCTTCACTGAAAATTCAACTCTCTATATATCCTCACATTCAGATTAGCAAATTCAATTTCAAGTTACTGAGACAGACATCCGGGTACTTGGAGGATGAAGGAAGAGCAATCGAGCGCAGATCGATAGGTAGCGTTCAGTGGCGCAGATACACAGGACTCCTCTTCGGCCAGCACAAACATTTTGGAGCACAGCCTCGCCTTGACCCAGAGACTCATAGATAATATAATCTACCTGTTCACAATGTTCAAAATGTAATGCCTGGTGTTAGTAGGCCTACCTTATTAGTCACATTCTTCCACTTAAGTAAACTTAAAATGAACTATCGCTACTTACCTTAGCCTTCTGCATGCAAAGTAGTGTGACAATCCATATTTGAATACATGTTAATTAATTTAATCATTTGAATTGCATTGGTTTACTTTGTACATCAGCAAGCCTGCAATACAATGTGATGTAAAAGCCAGTCCCCTGAGTTTATACAAGATGTTTCCACATTAAAACGCAAAATAGTAAATTATTAAATTAAAGTCTATTTTTAATCAACTCTAATAGGCTATCTGTTTGTCTCCTTCCTTGCGTTTATATATTAAAGTTAGTTTTGTTTGTGATTTAAAAGTGTAGCTTTATCATTATGTGCAGTAACAAACAAAACAAAGAGACTAATTCATGTGTTTATAAAAATGTATTATAATCAGTTCACAGATCTGAGTCCAAATAGAAACTTCTAGCTCTCCCGGGCTTCCCTTCGCTCCAGCTGTCCCAGCAGTACGGCCCGGGCCTCCAGCACCGTGGTGTCGGTATGGCTTCCAGGAAGCGGGCAGTGAGCTCCAGATCCTGCAGCCGCAAACGGACTCTGCTGCCCCGCTTCAGCTTCTCTCCGGCCGCCGGCAAACGCAGTGGAACTTCCAGCCGAAACCTACATACAGGTCGTCCTGGATTACGTGGAAGATCCTGCCGATCACCACTCTGTCTTTGGCCGGTCCGATCTGGATCAGCGGGGACCGGCGCAGCAGCGAGGCGAAGCGGTGTTCCTGCATGGGGAAAGAGACGCTGCCGCCGGGCCACGGAACACACCACCTCCCGCTGCCGCCAGAGCTGAGATTGCAGGTCCAAGGCGGCATATATATCATAAAACAAGTTCTCACCTGTGAACTGTTATGCCTTGCTGTTTGTTTTTTGTCATTTCTTTCGTTCCAACATCCATAAACAGTTTGGCATCTTTAGTGCTGATGATCCTGCGCCACTCCACTGAACTCTACCTATCGATCTGCGCTCGATTGCTCTTCCTTCATCCTCCAAGTACCCGGATGTCTGTCTCAGTAACTTGAAATTGAATTTGCTGATCTGAATCTGAATTGTGAGAACTGAATGTGAGGATATATAGAGAGTTGAATTTTCAGTGAAGATCAAATTTTATTGGAATTCAGTTACAAATTAATGAATTCAATTTCAAATTATACTATTCATATTCAGTTTTTCAATGCAATGATTCAAATTAAACAATACAATTTCAAATTATGTGATTCAAATTAAGTTTTTCAATGCAATTATTCAAGTTTAGCAATTCAAATTCAAATATAAATTATTCAAATTCAGTTTCTGGTGGCACATATTTCAGCCCATACCACCCGGTCCGTGTACTTTTTCGTTCATTACATTTTCATTTCATAAACAGGTATTATAAAACAAAAAACAAATGGTTATTTGATTTTCATTTTAAAATATGAAATTTGAAATTGAAATACAAGGCGTTTTTAACTTTTCATGGTCAAAAGGGGATGGAAGAAATTTAAAATATGCTGTGATTTTCATTTTCTATTTCATATAACAAAAAAAGAGAAACACTCGAAAATAGAAATGAAAAAAGGCCTGTTTTTTCATATTCAGAGACCGGATATTGTCATTTCCAAGGCAACAGCGCCGGCCTAGCCTACCAGTGTTGCTTTCAGCCCAGGCTAAAATTACTTTGGAAACCTATACTCTTGATAATGCTTGGGGGGAATTTTATTTCATAATGACACATGTATTTATTACCCTCTCTCCCTGCCTCCCTCTGACTCTGTCTCTTCCCGCCGCAGACAACTTCGCCCAAAGAGAGTCGAACTAGCTGACTGAGGAAACAGAATTTCAGTTCCGCCACCGTTAACAATCCCAGCAAACTTTCTGTTGCTGCCGTTAAACTTGCTGATCTGGCAGAGAGTCACCGGCGGTTCGGGATCAGATCATGGGGATAGGCCCTCCGGTGCTGGGTCTAATATTCTAATATTAGCTGCTGCAGCTAGCTAGCAGCTAGCCACCAGCCCTGTGACCTCGGTCCCTGCGGTTCGCTGGCGTTACCCGCTCTAGCTGAACTGGGAATCTGCCGCGCTTGTGATTTATTCATATTTTCTTTTCTTTGCAGTGATATGCTGATGCCAGGCAGGCGTGCTGCTGTTTTTAGTCAGAGTCTGTGAGATAACAAAACTTAATAAAATATAAAATATAACGTGCATATAAATAGACGGAATAAATAAAAGTCCCCAGAAATAAAACATATGTATTTAGGCTATTGAACTATAATGACTAGCTAATGCCTATATATGTATTGCCTCATTTATCTATTTCATGTTCTATTTCATAGCCATATTTATTATGTAAAGGGTGGCAAAAAACGGATGATCAGTCGCTTAGGAAGTTATTGGCTACAGTTTCCCTCAACTGCAGCTGGGACATTCTAACGCTTAACATGAAAAAACTAAACAGTCAGTTATCAGTCACATAACGTCCATAATAATTGGACTTTGGTTTAGATTTTTTGACAGTTTTCAGCTAAATCCCAGGAACATGGTTAACCAAACGAGGAAAAAATACAAAGTGAGGTCATCACATATACACATACAGTCCGTCATATGTCGTTCAATCTAGCTATACAATAAAGAAAATCTGTTTGTTTATGGACATCAAGCTAGGCTATATGCTAGCGCCAAATGTTAGCTAGCTAGCTAGGTGCTTAAGTTATGTTACTCACCCTTGTAGTTGTGGACATAACTTCATATGTCCCACTTCAAAGCTTTCTCCCGTTTCCTGATGGGTGCAGGCAGAGATGCTCACAAGTCTCTAAGCTAGAGTCCAAGTCAAGTCTCAAGTCTCTGAGCTAGAGTCCAAGTCAAGTCTCAAGTCTCTTGTGGTTATAATATGTGTTGCATCACGTACAGCGACCCATCCAGGCTGCATCTATCAGCATACAGTATCAGCTTTGATTTTGGTATATATACAGTGTAAACAACTATTGCAACATGATAAAACCAAGAATGCTTTCCTTTTAAGTTAATATCTGTACTTTAAGTAACATACAGTACAGTACAGACCAAAAATTGAGGCTCAGAAGAAAAAGGACTCCCTGTCTGTTGATGAATTAAAATGAAATGCCTTGGCTCCTATTGTGCTGGCTCTGTGGGGCCATAAGACCAAATATAGAAAATATTATAACTCACAACACTAAAATTGACATACTCCTATTTAGTTCAAAACTGCAAAACATCACAGTGTAGCTAAATGCAAAACACTATTGCAACCAAATGAAATTTTTAACACACTACAGTGCACTTCCTTATGATAGAGAATCCTCAATTATTTGTTATTTACTTAGTGGCAGATCCATGTAATGTGCACTGCCTATGCAACTAATCATACCTTATAAACTACTGTAAGTCAACACATCCCAGACTCTCAAACCAGTGTAACGTTATAACTAAATGAAACTGTAACGTTATATGATCAACAATAATCCTGTAAGTGTAACGTTATAACTAAATGAAACTGTAACGTTATATGATCAACAATAATCCTGTAACCTGTTTGCAGACAACGTTAATAATTAACGTGATGGCAGACAGCGGCACCTAAATGATTAACGTAACGTGAATCGACCACCACAAGTTTGGCAATTAAACAAACGCTCATTTTATATTTGATAAGGAAGACAGTCGGAGTTAACCTCCCGTAACATTAGGTCGTAGCTAAAGCAAGAAGCAAGCTAAGATGGTCAATGCTGAGCTAAACATGTTTACTCACCTACCAGGGTGCGTTTTCAGATGTCTGATAAAATGAGATGTGGTTGAGCCAGAATCTTTTATCGTGATACCGCATATTTTGCATTGAGTGCTTCTTTTGTTTGGGCCGTCTTGTTTAAAGTTTTTTAACGCAAAACTTACGATGAATGGCACAGCAGCGGCCGGTGAATTTGACATGTGTGTTTGTTGTCCTCCAGCCAGCAATACGTAGGCAGGTTATAGGTAACGGAGGGAGGGGTATAGCGAGCTCGTCAGACGTTTCCTAAAAATCAACATTGTTCACGAGTCCCGCAGCTCGAGTCCGAGTCGAGTCTGAAGTCTTTCGAGGACGAGTCTCAAGTCGAGTCTGAAGTCACTGTGTGTGCGACTTAAGTCGCACTCGAGTCCGAGTCTCAAACTTGAGTCCCCATCTCTGGGTGCAGGTGAAAGTGCGTCGACCATTCTGTGCACATTGTTAACATATACTTATAATAAAGCAATGAACGCCGCGGGGGTATATAAACTTGGTTACAGTTATCGGTTACAGTGCAGCCGCCCTCAACAGACGTTCTAACGTAAAGTGAACGCACCCTCAACGGGTCAGGGATCATTTCATTGGTCAACACTACAGCTGGCATTCTATTGGTTGTTGACTTTTGGCACGGATATAACACAAAAAAATCCAAGCTCGCAGGAGAGATCCGAGAGCAGAAAATTTGCAAGCGAGCAGAATCAGCCTGAGTGCGAGGAGAAGGTTCAAAGCTGAGAGCAGGAAATCTGTCCAAACAACAACATATCTGAGTCTAAGCAGAAAGTTTGAGCACAAGCAGAGCAAATCCAAGCACGAGCAGTAAATATTTGAGTGTGAGAGCAAGGTTTTGAGCGCGAACAGTGACTATTTGAGTGTGAGAGCAAGAAATCTGAACGTAATATCAGTGAGAAATGCTCTCAAATTGAAATAATGCGCTCTTGACTAGTGACAGTAATATAACGCCATAAGTCTGTCGCTGGTGACATTTCTCATTTAAACCTTTAAGAGCTGACTCAAAATGACAAGCCTGCTACCTGAAACATTTGTGCATTACTCTTTGCAAGAAATAACAGATTCAATAGCATCTGAGATTAGCTGATTCAGTTATTTTGCCAACCTGGAACTGGATCCAAAATGGAACCAACAGTTGTATTGTATTGCAGGAGCTAATCATCATATGACCAACAGAGAAACAATGGGTATTGTATTTCTGAGTGTGATAACCTTTTGTGTTAACCTTTGGAAATATCCAAATCCACAAAAGAAAAGTGCTATTTACTGAGTCCATCAACAGATGGAGTGCCACACTATTTACATTAGAAGTCCTTTATTCAGAAATTGGGGTTTTAATTCAAATTTCTTGTAACTCGGCACATCACATCATTTGTTTTAGAGAGCACATCATTTTTACAGCTGCACCGTATGTGTGTGTCTTTCAGAGACAGACGCACACAGAGACTGAAAGGCAGACATGGAGAAGGGAACCAAAAATGTTTGCCACTAGCAAGGCGGAGTGGTTGGGGATTAAGGTGTAGATAAACTATTTGTTAACCGGCAAGCAAAGGCTCAGGGAAAGCAAAGTAGATATGGGTTGTAATCAAAGTGTTCACGCGCGCATGTGTGTGCGCGTGTGTGCGTGAAAGCAGGAG
This sequence comes from Perca schrenkii, assembly GCA_025617405.1. Classification (NCBI taxonomy): domain Eukaryota; kingdom Metazoa; phylum Chordata; class Actinopteri; order Perciformes; family Percidae; genus Perca; species Perca schrenkii. The sequence goes on from CM046787.1 coordinate 3,743,486, forward strand.
CGAATAATTACATGACAGTATTTCTCTTTGACATGGATATTTGATATGGGCCCAGTGAGAGCAAAACAACAAACTCCGGACAAACACGGTGAAATGGTAATGACTGCAACACACTGGGACACAAACACAAACAAACGACATAGCTAGAATGACAAAGACTCACAAAATGCTCTGGTGGATGTGTGGGTGAAATGTGCTCTGAATTTACAAAGACTCCAGACTTCCTGTCTTCTAAACCATGCACACTACAAAGACTCAAAACTCTCTACACATACAGAGATATTATTTTTGCAACAACAGTCACGTACATGTGAAATGAACCTGGGCAGAACAATGGATCTGTAAATACACACATGATTGAACAGTTGGCTCTCCAGGACCTTTTCAAGATTAATCATGGTGTTTTCTTTTCACTTCCAGGGGCCTGTACTATGAAGCGAGATGAAGCGAGGTAACTTCAGGTTCAACCCGAGGGTTTTCTGTACCATGATGGTGGATCACTTGTTACCGGGTTAAATCGCCATGGTAACTTATGCTGAACACCTAACCTGGTCGGGAGCAGGTTAGGTTGGAGATTAGAGATCAACCGGTGTAAAAGCACCGGCTACTGACCAATCAATACTCGGTTGATAACGGCGTCACCGTTCTTATAGAAGATCAGGCGGAGCTCGGTGCGCAGAGGGAGAGAGAGAGAGAGAGAGAGAGAGAGAGAGAGAGAGAGAGAGAGAGAGAGAGATGCGCTCATAAAAGTTAAAACATTTAGGTACCGACAACCTCGTTAGCGTTCCCTGATGGGTAGCCTATTTTTATGAAAGATATACATTTTCTTCGGAGGGAATTACCTATTTGTCGGCTTCTTGAGCCGTGTGTTGCCAATGCGCACATTGGTTTGAATTATGTTTTTATATTTTTGATTTTCTCTCACGATTGCTTACCACTGCCAGGGTTGCAGCTGAAATAATAGGCTAAAGCAACGACAGTGTATGGAAAGCATAAGTGTAATTATGGTCAGATCTTCCTGGACTGGTGACCAACTGAGAAAGCCTGTAGTAACTCAAATATTGTATGTACCATACACTCTCAATTAAAAGCTGATATTAAAGGGGTGTGCTAGTGAGATATACATGGAGTATCGTGTTTCTCAGAGCTGTGCGTGAATTCCACCATCCATTTCTAATAGTTGGCTTTCAGTGTTGTATCTGCAATAAAGCTACTAGGTCGAGCCCCAAACAGCAAATATACCTGACACTCCACAAACTAAGAAAAAAAACAAAAAAAACAGGGGGATACACGTGCAGGCCACAGGCCTACAGCAGAGGAGGATTTGCAAGTTATTAGAGGTGTTGAAATTAATCAAATAATCGATACATTGCATCGCGGACATGGACAATGCTGCATCGATGCAGTGGCCGACCATAATCGATTATAACGCAATGATGTCGCTCCTTAATTTTCCGGCCGCAGCATTATCATTCAAATGAAAATAACATTCTCAGTAGCCGGGCTTTTATTTTGAAGGCGAGGAAAACAAGGGGCATGAGCGGTTCGCATACATGCCAGAGCAAAATGGCTGACAGTGGTTGTGAGATTGACCTTAAAGACGCTCCAAGCGTTTTAAAAGGTGACATTTGGAACCATTTTGGATTTTACCAACAGGCTGGGAAGCACGAACTGGATAAGTTGCATGCAATATGCAAAGCCTGTCACACCAAAATTAAATACCTTGGAAACACTACCAACTTAAGGAATCACGTTAGCCGTTTTTCATCCTGCATTGCTAGCAACACCTGTCGAGGGAAATGCAAACCCTGAGCCAGCGACTCTGAGGATTGATGAGACTGTTTTCAATACCACCCAACTCCGAGCGAGGAAAGAAAATAACCCAGTCTATGGGAGTCTTCATAGCAAAATGTTTACAACCTTATTCCATCGTGGAAAATGAGGGATTTCAGCATATGGTGAGGATGCTTGAGCCGCGGTACAAGATCCCTTCGCTTAGCACCTTTTCAGAAAAAGTGGTGCCTGGTCTTTACAACGACACCAAAGCCCAGATGATCGCTTCCATGAGCAAGGCAAAACAAATGGACAAGACAGTAACGAGCAACAGGTGAGAGTAGAAACGGAGGGAAACTAACGAGACAATTGGGAACAGTTGAGAACAGAACTGGAGGAAAACTAACAAGAGAGGAAGTGAAGACCATATAAGGGGATGGGCGGAGACAAAGACAGATGACAGACAAGTAACCACAGAACACATGGAACACAGCAACAAGCACAAATCACAACAAAATACACAAAAAGGCCACAAGAGTGGCACAAAGGCAGTCAGTCACAGACGGATCCTGACAGTGATTGAGGAGGCAGCATCCTTGGAGGTAATTTCATCATGTTTATTAAATTTGTAAAATAATAATTTAATATTATAAGAACAGTTAAAGTCTTAAGATTGATTAAAACCATATAATCATGTGAGCTGTAATTTCAACATGTGTATTAAATTAATAAAATAGTAATTTAAATAAAAGCTGCAAGCAGCGATGGACGGGCCCTAGCGCCTCTGTGCGCGTCAGGGTTACTGGCACTCCTTGTGACCGTGCATTTGCGCGGCACTCAGATGCCGCAAATAACAACAATGAAAAGGGAACTCCCTGCCGAGTTCAACGATACCTCACACAAGACTCTGCGTCATACAGTTCATTAGCTGTGAAAGGGGGTGTGGCTAAAGCATAGGGGGCAGGTCAAACAATCACCAATTAAAAAGGAACTCTCTGCTGAGTTCAATGATACCTCACACAAGACTTTTCCTTAGATGGGTCAGCATTTATGAAAAGGGGTGTGGCTTAAACATAGGGGGCGGGCCAAACCATCATCAATGAATAAGGAAGTCTCTGCTGAGTTCAACGACACCTCACACAAGGGTATACCTTAAACGGGTCATTAGTTATAAAAGGGGGCGTGGCTAAAGCTTAGGGGGCGGGTCAAACCATCACCAATGAAGAAGGAAGTCTCTGCTGAGTTCATTGATACCTCACACAATACTCTACCTTAAATGGTTCAAATGTTATGAAAGGGGGCGTGGCCTGAGTAAGTGGGCGTGGTTAAAGTATAGGGGCGGGTCAGTATCACATGTACACCACACATTATAAGTTTCATGTAAATCGGATGATGTTTGTCATATAAGGTGCATTTCCTGTTGCCAGCGGGGGCGCTATGACCAAAAGTCGATTTGGCCTGGACCCTTGTCAATCGTGAGAAGTTTCGGGCAGATACGACAACATACACTCAAGTTACAACAACTTCTTTGTTCATCGCTAAACACTCAAAATGGCCACCACGCCACGCTCACACCGTCTGACGAAAAGTTTTTCTTTTAATAACTTTTCATCTTTAAGGTGTTGAAATGGTACAGACCAAGTTTGAAGTCCATTGGATGAAATCTCTAGGAGGAGTTCGTTAAAGTATATCACCTTGACTTTTAGGCCAACTTCCTGTTGTCACTAGGGGGCGCTATGACTTTAAGTAAATATCGGCCGTTATTTGTCCTCAGGGTTGGACTCTTATGAATCCTGAAACGTTTCGAGCCAGTTGGACAATGTGCACCCACTTCCTGTTTTGATGGCGAAACGCACAAAATGGCCGCCCCGCCACGGCCACGCCCTATGACGAAAAGTTTTTCTTTTAACAACTTTTCATCTTTAACATCTTAAGATGGCACAGACCGAGTTTGAAGTTGATCGGATGAAATCTCTAGGAGGAGTTCGTTAAAGTATGACATGTGGAAATAGCCAAAATCACACTTATTTCGAACTTTGAAATCAAAATGGCGGACTTCCTGTTGGGTTTAGGGTATGGCTCTAATGAAGTTTTTTGTACACCTTGACATGTTACATATGTGTACCAAGTGTCGTGAGTCTCCGTTAAATGCACTGCAGGGGCTCAATTTTTTTAACTTTCTAGGGGGCGCTAGCGAGCCATTTTTGTGCGCCTATTCCCGAATCCCTTAAAATACGTAAATTTTCAATATGTTAAGCCCCTCAAAAAGGCAATTTACTTGCAGAAAATAATTCCTTCAGTTTCAATAGGGCCCTAATTAATATCATAAGAACAGTAAATGTGAGCTGTTACACCGACTGAATACACTATCTGCTAAGTTAAGTTAGCAGATTTTTTTTTCTATCCAACAAAGAATGAGAAGAGAAGACACACCAATAGAAGGCTGCACCCCCCCCTGCTCCCAAAAAAAAGGCCTCATCGCTGCTTGTCAGTTTGCTGGGACAGTCTTTCAGTGATACTGAGGGTACAGCAGTAGCACCAAAGGCCCCCCAAAGCCTCACCCCTGCCTCTGACTGAGGACATCTTGAACTGGTGGCAAGTACAAAAAGGTCACATTTCCCCTCCTCGCTCAGCTGGCAAAGCGATATTTGTGTTTCCCTGCCACAAGTGTATCTGCAGAGCATTTTCTCCACTGCAGCAGATGTGGTCACTGCAAAAAGAGCCACTCTCAAATCAGAGCATATAGATCAACTGGTTTTCTTGCACAAAAACCTAGTGGTCCCCAAACGTGACTAATGTTTGTTATGTTTTGCACATTCAGGAAGTGCCATGTGCTCAGTGCTGTAGTTTTATGTATCCAATTTATTTAGTATTGGAGCACTGCAGAATGTTTTGTTTTTGAAGCTTGAAAAGCTGTGAAGATGTTCATACTATAAGTAGTACAATTGTGAATATAATGGTCAATGTCTTTGTTTCCACGTTGATAATACAATGAAACACCATAGATGGGCTAGGCCTAAAATATATTTCAATCAGGAGAGACTCCGTTGCAGATATGCAACATTTATTAAGGAATATAACCAAGTAGGTACAAACATATATTTGGAGATTAGTCTCCATTGTAAAGGGGTATCTATACAAATCTAGTGTTTAGGAAAACCAAAACACATCCCCCAAAACTGAGGAATTTAAGAGATTAAATGACGTGAATAAACATACCTTAAAGCTGCAACAAGTCTGTATGGTGATATAGAACATGAATGTATTAAATAGTCAGTGAATGAGTAGAGTAAGAAACACTGAACCACTATGCAATAAGCACGCCCCCGAAGCATAAGTAGTTGCAAGACAAAACCTTGGCAATTCAGGCCGGTACGAGCATAACCTCGGCAAACCTCGCCAATTCAGGCCGGTACAAAACCTCGGCAATTCAGGCCGGTACGAGCATAACCTCGGCAATTCAGGCCGGTACAAAACCTCTGCAATTCAGGCCGGTACGTAGCAAAACTTCGGCAATTCAGGCCGGTACGAGCATGACCTCGGCAAACCTCGGCAAGTCAGGCCGGTACGAGCATAACCTCGGCAAACCTCGGCAAGTCAGGCCGGTACGAGCATAACCTCGGCAAACCTCGGCAAGTCAGGCCGGTACGAGCATAACCTCGGCAATTCAGGCCAGTACGAGCATAACCTCGGCAAGTCAGGCCGGTACGAGCATAACCTCGGCAAGTCAGGCCGGTACGAGCATAACCTCGGCAATTCAGGCCAGTACAAAACCTCGGCAATTCAGGCCGGTAAGTAACAAAACTTCGGCAATTCAGGCTGGTACGAGCGTGACCTCGCCAATTCAGGCAGTTACAAACAAGACCTCTGCAATTCAGGCCGGTACGAGCATAACCTCGGCAAACCTCGGCAAGTCAGGCCGGTACGAGCATGACCTAGGCAAACCTCGGCAATTCGGGCCGGTACAAAACCTCGGCAATTCAGGCCGGTACATACCAAAACTTCGGCAATTCAGGCCGGAACAAACAAGATATTACCGGCAATTCAGCTGACTACGAATTCCCGGCAAGCCAGGCAGGAAACACCACAAACCTCTGCAGTTACGACGGTAACCTGCATTTGAAAGGCAAAACACTTATGGCAAGTCAGGCTGAACATACGCAAAACATAGGGAATTCAGACAGGAACCAATTAGAAGCACCATCGATCAAAACGGACCAAACGGTAAAACATACTTCATCACCAAATGAGGACACGCCCATCACATACCACCACCAGTTATATGCATGTTACCACAAACATGGTTTAATGATCCGGTTATTAATGACGTCTACGACATCAGGCGAATAGATGCAGAGTACCCAGAGGAAACCCATCGTCCAAGTTGTAGAGAGTACTGAGACCCCTTGACTACAGTAGAAGCCCCCATTCTAATGAATGCTAGTATAACACTATGGTGAAACGTTAGCTTTGAGAAGACTAGTTCCCAATGCTGGTTAACCAACATCTATGCATAGGAAAAGCCAGGACTAGCATTAGAGGTGAGAGTGAGTTAGTGAGCAGCCTTAATGTCAAATATCCACTTATAGATGTCAATGTTTAGTACTATGAATCTGTCTGACCATGACAATGAAACGGCGCCTCCTCGTAGAAGTAGTAGGCAATAATTATGAGACGGGTTTTAAGGGGGGACACAAATAGAACACAGAACGAGGCGAAAGCACGCCAGCAAAAAATCATGCTTACCAGGGTGGACACACTTACATACTTATACTTAAAACTTAAATAGAATGAAAGGGATTCCGGGTACCAAAACGCCAGTTCAGTGAGAGTAGGAAGCACTACTGATGCAGGCTGCTGCCGCCAGGGGCTCCGAAAGTCTGAATCTCTGGTCAGTTGATGCTTCTCATCACAAGCATTATATTGTTACATGAAGAGCGTCCTCCGTATTTTGACACTGATACACTAACTTCACAGAGGACAGAAATGCTTCTGGTCCCTAGACGCCCCCAATGCGGCAAGCCATAGCAATAGGCAAATGCCATAAAGTACCATGAAATAGCATGTGAGAAGTGGGAGGCCAGAGACCAGCGACCACTGCCCTTGATACCAACCCCCAAAACCCCGCGGAAGGGGCAACCCCGGAAAACAAAGAAACTCGTAGATACCGGGTAAGAGAATCGAAGAGCAAACATAGGATACCGTACCAGCTCGAAGTGAAGGAATAGAAGTCACAACCAACACGATACAGTATGAGGCCACGCAACCAAGAGGTACATAACATCTGAGGTAGATAGGCGAAGTGAGGAGGCGTCCACGCACTGCGGACGCCCTGCCCAACGGTCGACGACAGCCAAGACCGAAAGGACGAGAAAACGCCGTAGCGACCATGAAACCAGAACTATTTGGTAAGGACTATAACCAAGTAGGCACAAAAAAAAAATATTTGGAGATTAGCGAAGAAGATACATCAAGGAGCCACGCGGGGCAGCAATATATGACTTGAACAGCCAGGGGAACTACTTAACGCCTCACGCCATCAGCAGTCACCGTGGAATACACAGATTACAGCAGTCATAGAGGTGAGTACTCAGTAATCAATAGATCAGCTCAGAACGTTGACGTGGAAGTTTCCTTGAAGCCGCAGGGTTTAGGGATAACCATAAAAAAAACCAAAAAAAACCCGAATAATGCTGTTTTGAGATTAAGCCAAAGTTTGGTCCTTGAGTTTTTATTTACATTTGCAAATGAGAAACATAGTTTCAAAAAGGTACACGCAGCACAACTGAAAAGGCCTCTCTACTAGAAACCTAAGATCAAAACATCTTATAGAGAAGAAGCTCCTTAAAGCCACCCCTCACCAAATATCTTTAGCACGCTGCACATGTCAAAATACCATAGACAGTCAGAGGAACTTACGACCGTCATTCTGCTCCTGTGTCTCCTACATTAGACAAAACACCTGCTTAACTAAGGAGACAGATAGAGATACGGTTCAGACAGTGTTATAACCATCTTCACCCTATCTGAGAGAATTAAACGATGAGGAGCTGCAATCTTCAGCGAAAATACTTCTGCCAAAACTCCGTTTACAGGCCAGCTGTCTCACTGGTGCCTTTAAGTCCACGCATGAAAAATTAATCTTTGCGGGACATTAAAACAATCATTAAGACAATAATGTTTAAATAAAATTTGCCACGCAACGTGCACGACCACGAGGCCATCAGCGCCACCCCCCAGACGTCCACAGGCGAAGTAGGGAGGTTGCATAGATGCAGTCAACCATTTGAGCTCAACCGAACGCACCCAAAACAGAAATGCCCCCACCATCAAGTTCCGAACGCCACAGACGAGATACAATTAAGAAACGCCACTCGCCATAACAAGCCCTTGGACCCAAGCCCCCAGGAGGAGCGCTGTGTCTATATGCCAACATGGGCTTAGCGGATAACGGTGGTACTGCACCCCATGGCCCAGAAGACTTTTCACATAGACAATGCATGGCGAAAGAAACGTCTATATTTCAGCGGATCATTTGCTTCGGGGTATATAACTTACCAGCTTGAACAATGAAAGGGTCCATGTTTAAAACGTTACTGTTCTAACATTTTCTAGAAGCGAATCCAGAATTATTAAATTTGAAATGATGAACGTGCATAATGGACGCGAGCAGACCCACGGGACTGCGCACGCCCGCTCACATGACTGTTCTGCCGAGCCCACGTAGCTAGCTGTAATAATGGACATAGCTAGTGGTTATAATTCATCATGAGTTCTATTAACACGTCCATGGTATTATCTTATAAAGTTATGATACATCCGAGGGATGTAGGTATGTTGAGAGCTGTATGCTGTAAAGCCTGTAACGTGGATGAGAGATGAAGCCATGGATGAGCTCTGTTCACGAAACTGCAGGCTAACTGCTAGCTAGCTAGTAGCATGACATAAGTATTAAATGTCCTTGGTTGTCTAAATACATCTATCGTTTATTTAGCTAAGCATGTAAACGGCCGGGAACGAACACACAATGTTTAACGTTAGTGAATATTTTATACAATGAAAACGGTGAGTCCCTGAGGTCGCCACTTGTAGGAGAGACACTCATGAACGAGCATGTTGCTACAGGTTGCTAAGACAACACAAACAAATTGTTGCTAGTGCGCGTGTCCATCGTGACGTCATGGGCCAAGAATGCGGAAGAGCCGAGCTCCATGTTGTCTTAATGCGCTTTTGAGCACTCACATTGGAACGTACGGGGCTTCCCGCTGATCACTGTATCCAGTTTTCTCAATACATCCATGCTTGGAACGCACAATGAGGAAGCAGACAGCATGAGGAAGATGCACCTGCCCAGTCTATGAACAGTGCGGCAGCAGAGCAAGACACAGCACGCAGAAGACCAGTAGCCGCCAAGGACAACACACGATAAAACACACAGTAGACTGAAGACAGAAAGACACCTAACTCAGTGGGAATTGGTCCAGCCGAGTCAGACTACCCGGTATCACTTCCGTGGAACACCGTCCGCCGACGGCCCGTGACGGCCGACAAAAGCCCAGGCGTCGAGCAGGACGGCGCCAGACGCTGACGACCGAGACACCGAGCCCCAACAGCAGGCGCGGGCTGGACAGCACAAAGTCCGGCGAGACGCACCCGGAGCAGACCGGGCGACCCCCGAGCAGCAAAACACAGACTGACGGGAACAAGCGCCAGAAAGAGAGACCGCAACCAACAACCGCAACACCACGACAAAGTCGGGAACACAAGGCAGGGACCACCCAGTCGCACTCACGTCTGAAAATACAACTGACAGAAGCAAGAGAGAGAACAGATTTACAACAAGGTAGTCTGCTGTGATTGGTTAGAACATAAGTGCCTGATTCTAATTGGTATACAGAACCGTAACACCCACTGCCCAGCTGATCAGAGACAACGTAATAGGAGTCTACCTGACTGAATTTACGCTGAGCTACATTTATGTTTGCAATTTGCAATTTATTACTATGGTGGTCTTTGTTTACAATTTGAAATAGTATGTAAGCTAGGCCTATAATGGTTATTTCTGTTTACAATTGTATTATGTGAAGCCAAAGTTTCTGCTTATTTATTTAGAAATGTATACTTAATTCAGGTTTACAATTTAATGTAGTCCTAACAACATTTTGGTCCCCAAACAAACCTAGTGGTCCCCAAACGTGACTAATGTTTGTTATGTTTTGCACATTCAGGAAGTGCCATGTGCTCAGTGCTATAGTTTTATGTATTCTTTTTATTTAGTATTGGAGCACTGTAGAATGTTTTGTTTTTGAAACTTGAAAAGCTGTGAAGTGTGTGTGTGTGTGTGTGTGTGTGTGTGTGGACTTTGTTAAATAAAAAAGATTGTTTATATCTTACTACTTGTATTTTTGGATGAAAACATAACCATATTAAGTAATATAGAAAACTGTATTATATTGAACTATACAGTATCTTAATGCATTCTGTCAAGACAAATATCCTATATGGCTTTAATAGAAAAATGTATGACGCATCGTGATGCATCGTGATAATCGTAATCAAATCGGGAGATTAGTGAAGATTCACACCTCTACAAGTTATGTGGGAGAAATTATCTGATCAATTATTATAATCCATTAATTTGACTTGCTGGAACAGAAACGAACAGCATGCACTGAATGAGAGTAAGGCCGTGGCAGAGGACTAAAGGGCTGTCCACACCAAGAACGATAACTATAACCATAAGCAGACGTTGCATCGTAAGATTACAGGAATGTCTGTGATAATATTCTACATATTCGTGAATTAAAGTCACGTCACGCCACTGACCACCTGGGTGAAACAAATCTCTCCGCAGTGTCTCTCTTCGCCACGTCATGTTGTAAACTCAGATGGAATTTCATTGGCTGTCAGTTTTTCTATAGTTTATCAAATCTCTCTGGAAGTGATCCCAACAATATCATTGCGTTATAGTTGTGGTGTGGACTCCGCCATCCACTTGAGTAAGACCGATCTTTAAAATAAAAAAAAATAATATTTATGGTTATCGTCATAGTTATCGTTCTTGGTGTGGACGGCCCTTAAGGTTATAGTGCATAGTTTCTGTCGCCCCCCATGAGGAATTCTAAGTAATGAAAACACCACTGTTGTCTCCCTATCACTGAAGCACTTTGCCGGTTTTATTGCGTTTCATGTCAGACTCCTCTTTTAGACTCTTTTTCCGTCTGTGTTCCTTTTTTGGGATGCTTTGCAGTGTAGGCGGCTGTTGCCTATGCTAGAATAGCAACTGTTTCTGCAGGTTTTTACCATCTGAAGTTATGTGCATGTGCATCTGCATTTGTACAGCAGCCAATGGTAACGCCCTCTCTCTGAAATGACCTGTGATTGGCCAAAGTCTCCTGTCACGTGATAGATTTTCTAAAGCCTGGAAACAGAGCCAAATAAGAGGTAAAGAAGTCCAGTTTCTTGGGCAAATCGTATACCTCAGCCTCAGTCTCCGTCCATTATTGACAGGATTCACTTTTTTTTTTTTTTTAAAGAACAGATTCTACAACTGACTCAACAACAGAAGCAATTACTAATTTTAACAGTAAGTCTAAACAGAAATACAGTTTTCACAGGTTACAAATACACCATTGCATTTTTTTTTTTATGTTAAGCTACCGTCTATAAAACTCACAGTAACAGTTTAGGATTATGTCTTTTAGAATGAGAGGCTTTTATTATGAAACTGGTGCAGGGAGAAATTGAATTTTTGTGAAAGTAGAAAACAAGTCAAATAGAACCTCAAATTACATCAATTAGTGAAGGACAACTGTGTTTTTGGAAATTAAAAGCAACATATTGTTAATTATGATGTGTTGTTTGAGAGCTGTGAAAATGTATCGTACATTATCCTGAATGTAATTGTTAAAATAACTGAAAGCAAAGAGCATCTAAGCAAATGAAAACAGCACCAAACAGAAAGATAGCTAAAATATGATGAACTCTATATTATGAAAAAAGTAAAATTTAGAAAAAGAAAAAAATGAAGCCACTAACCATAGCCTCCGAAGCAATATATTTTGACTTATTACATGGACAGAAATGTATACATTGTTTCCTGTTTTATTTTGTAGTGTAATTTCTCCTGCGTCATGTCTTGTTTGATATCCTGCCTTGTGTGTTTTCCCGCCTTTGTGATTGTCGACAGGGCCCTGATGTGTTTCACCTGTTTATCAGCCCTCATGTCACCTGTCTCTCGTCACAACCCTTTTCCTAGGAGTTTTTCACTTTCAAAGTTTTCAGTTTTCTGAGTGTTTGATTTCGTTGGATGTTCCGGTCACCTGTTGCCAGATTGCCTGCCTCTTCCTCTTGCCTCCTCGTCTGCTCTCTGCACTTTGGGTCCAATTTTGTACCACCCTGACATGTTTACATGCAAATTTTTCATTTGAGAAGATCTTCCATCACAATAAAGATTTTGTCTCTATTATGTGCTTTTGGTCACTGAACAGGAACCAGTTGGTGAGGAAAGTCGCTGTCTGGCCTGGGCCATAAACACCATAAAAGACCCCAGCCATCCCCATCATTTTATCTGCTGCCCAAGAGGTTTCGCAGCATCCGGTGCAGAACGGCCAAATTCTGCAACGGCTTCTTCCCACAAGCCATCAGACTCCTGAACTCAAAGTAACCCCCCTTAATAAGCCACTGCAGTGAGCCTCATATGGACTATAACACTGCATACACAGTATTTATTTATAAACGTGCAATAACAGTATCTATTTTTCTTAACGTGCAATAACTGTTTTCATATGCTGCCACTCAATTTGTGCAATAACAATATTAATGCTGCTTTCAAACTCCTTTTTATGTCATATTTAAATGTAATACTCTGTAGCATTTGTATTTATTTATTTTTAAACTTTGTTTTTAGTGAAAATACAGTATTTATGAACCAGTGGAACGACATTTTGTTCACATGTGAGTTGTGCACTCTGGTTGTACAGTTGAATGACAATAAAAGCTATCTAAGTCAAATTGCCTTTACAAATCACAGTGTGAGAGACAGCCCAGCAAGACTCAACCGTCTAAAACGTCACTGAAGCTTTAAAATACAGTACATGCACAAAGGGAACTTCAGAGATAATGCAGCTGGAAATACATTCTCTTTTATTTATCTTCGTGCTGTGAGCGTTGTTGTTTTTTGGATTGTGGTCACACAGCGGAAACAGACCAGTTCACAAGCATCACAGGCTTGCTGACAAAAATGGCCTGTGATTGATGCGTTCGAGATTGAATGCGCCTGAGCATATAAAATTAGTACTTGTTCTTTTGATATGCATATTGCTAATGTTCCATTATGGCTACTAGAGAAGAATACAGATGATTCCAGAGTCCATGTGTCACATTAGCTTTGCATTTGACAGCAATTAAGTAAATAAAAATACATATATTGATCAATGACTTTTTGAATTTGTGAATGAAAATTGGGATTTATTACAAGTAATATCAAAAAAGAGCTGTAGGAACCACAAGGGGCCTTGACCCCTCATGTGCAATATGTTGTTTTTGAGTGCACACCTGCTGGATCTTGTGCAATAATTATATTTATTCTAGTGCAATAATTACATTCATACATTGCTTTAATACTAGTGCAATAATTACATTTAAATTAAATCTATACTAGTGCAATAGTTAAATTTATTCTAGTGCAATGAATCTTATTCCAGTGCAAAATTACATCATATTAATTTGACCTATTATTTTAGAGCCTGTGTTGTTGGTTTTAGATGTTTTTTGCTGAAGTCGCTGTTGTAGTGTCTTTATCGCACTGATCAGAAGTAGCACTCCAAATTTCCAAAGACTCTTCTTTGGTGACTCGGACTTGGACTCGGACCCCAACACTGGTAACTCGAGACTTGACTGGGACTCCACAGTTGGTGACTCGACTACAACACTGTGTCAGACTTCCTCAACAAATAGCAAACACCATTGAAATCAAAAGCTGGAAGCTTACAACAACATGGACGTATTTCAGCTCTTACTGAAAACAAGATTTAGAAGTCATCAATCTGCCAAACAGATACATACAGTATTGTTCACTTGTCTTCAGGACATCTGCATAAGTGCTTTTCAACATATATTAGGTATATCGGTGCTTCAAGAGTATTGTAGTTGGCCTAACCAACAAGCTGGCACACATCACATTATTTACTGTGCTGTTTGACATTTGATTTTATAGAATGCCTCAACACACTGTCCTTTAAATTCCCATGTGTCCTGGAAGAGAGTTTGCCCCTGATTCATTAAGACGACTTGTGCAACTTAATCTAGTTTTGCAATGCAAATACCTGAGTTGAGACCAAACGCCACTATATCCCACATGACACAGTAGTGCTCTGAAAAAAACCAGACATGATCAGTCAATGTCAGGCACAATCTTAAACAGTTTAAAACGATCCACAGACTCTACTACTCCCCAGAGAAACTAGACAGATTTTACCCTAGTGTCTCACCTGTCCGCAATCGATGTAAAGCCACGATAGGTATTCTAACACTCCTTCTGGCCATGCAGAAAAATGCTAGCCTGGTCCTACCAGACTCTGGTCCATTTCATTTGTACAGAGAGTCTGGCCACTCTCCATTGACAAGTGTTAACTTCCTTGAAGGCAGGTACTCTGTTGAAGAGGGGAGACAACAACAACTATCGGCTTAGCATCGCTAGCGTTAGCCTTAGCCAACTCCTTCACCAATAACTGCTGGAAAATCAAACTGTTCCCAAACCACGTGGGGAGGAGGGCCACAACATCATGGCCACCGACACAACTCAGCAAAGATTGTTCTTGCTCGGGCTTTAACTTCTGGATATTCGGCAGCGTTGCAGCCACAACGGACGGCATCTTTCTCCGCCGCCATTACGGAACTATAACTCAAACTAGCGCACGTCACGACCTCAACGTCATCGTTCTCAGCCACTCCCTCTGTTCGCTGATTGGACTGCCAATATTTGGTCGGAGAAAACCCAAGAACATACCGCAAACCCAGTCGTTGTACTGAAGCAAAATAAAATTGAGCGGAAGTACGTAGGAGGGCGGAGCCAGGCTAGGAAACTGCATTCGTACTGGACAAGTATTTTTCCACTGCTGATCTGAGGCTTTTTGGGGAAAAATTTGAAACCTAACCCCCTTGTAGTGATCGTGGGAGCGGCAAGTCCCTTACTTGCTGCTAACCGGTATGAGAAGAAGGCTATTGAATTTGGGATGGTGATTGCGAAGAAAGTTATTTCGCGTGTGTGGAAAATGGACTCTGTGTGGGAGCCATGTCTAACACACTTTACTTGGAGAGACTGAGATACTACAACGAAGATAGAGGAGATGTGTTCGATAAGATATGGGACCCTGTACAGAGATTCTTTGAGGGGCAGGCTGCAGATGTTATTTAGTGTCCCACTGTGCATTTATGTATATGGGTATGTGTGTACCTTGTTGGGTCCATTTTCTTGCACTCCACGATGTACGCTTCTTGTCCTTTTGACATGACACCCTTTTCGTTACTTAATTTTCTACCATATTTGACCAAATTCCAATGTGCTATGTTCTCTTTGTTGTGTAAGTGTATTATTTCTATGCATTTTCTTTTCTAAAAGCAATAAACATATTTAAAAATAAAAAAACAGACACAGTGTAATTCCTCACAGTAGCTAAGGAAGCGGCCAGGACACTAAGATGTGAAACAAATTCAGTCAAAATGAGTGTGGAATGGCTTTTCTTCTCAAAAACTCAACTTTTTAATTTCATCAAACCATGATAATTCAGTGTGACTTTATTTTAATCTAATGATATTTAAAAAAAAAAAACATAAGTCATTTTCAGATTTGAACATTTGCTCATTTATTTTCTGATCATTTTCTGATTATATTCACACGCTGCATGTTGTGCCTGCGAACACAGCAGCCATGGCTTACTCAAAGACATATTTCCACAGGCCGTTAAAATCAGTGGGCAATTATGCAGATTTTGGTTTTATAATTTAACAGGAAAGCTTCGTTATAATGCTTTCCCTCGCATGTGTTCCCTCCGTTGCTTTTCCTCGCAATACATATTAATCGGTTCAAAAAGGCTGCAAGTCTCCAACCCAGTTGTCACCATCACATATCGTTAATAATTAGTAAATTGGGCAATTAGCATTGGTGGCATTCCGTTTCAAACAGCTGAGCTGGATGTTTCAAACCAGGATCACAGCTAAAACCCCAAATGAATAAGTAGAGCTATACAGCTTTAATTAGATCCAGCGTTCAGGTTGTGTTCTTTACAGAATTATGAAGTAAAGTATTTGTGGTCATGTCACGCCATTTATACTCCATTTCTCTTGTCAGACTCTTGATCCTAAACACTAAATGTGTTGTACGACAAGGGTGTTCCATTGGTTATTTCATCCAAATGAAATAACTGGCAACAAATCAGTTGTTAGCTTCCTTGCTGTGAGTGCAGGTAGCACAGTCTAATGATAAAATCCCATGAAAGGGATTAAGAGGAGACTACGTGGACACCTACAATTGGAGACATGGTGAACTGATCGATCTCAAGCTGCAAGACAAAGTAAACTTTAGAGATTATCATGACACAACAGACTTTAAGGAAATAAGTAAACATTTCAAATACAAAATGATCAACAAAGAAAGACAAAAATGAGACCGACAATACAATATGTAAAATAGATGATCTGTTTTCTCAGCACATTTTTTTGAGTGTTCATGACTTGCAGCCACAGTGTGCTTGGAACAACCTGTTCTTGTTCCCAACTTGTAAAATGCTGACGCTTGGTCAGTGGCTCTCAGCGTCAGATACCTAGGCAAAAATCACGCTTTAGCGTCTGTCTTGGACGCACCGTGCAGTGCAGCAGCTTGACCGCAGCGCTGTAAGATGACGTAGTATTAAGAGCGTACAAGAGCGGTCGCGAGTAGTATGAAAGACTGCACGCATAAGGAGGTAGGTTTGGGTGGTGGATGGTTCAAACAACACAGGACTTTCACCCAAGAGACTGGGGTTCGTGTCCCATTCTTGTCCCGTGTGTGTCACTGAATCATACATTTTGTAACACCACCCACCATCTTTTCCTAAAACTGTCCCGTTCATGTGCCCCATGTCAGTTAAACATACGTCCTGACCCAGAGCTTCAAAAAGTGACGCCAAGAGTCCCGACCAACCACGTAGAAAAATGATGCCCAAGGGCCAGACGCTAAATGAGAATTTTTGACTTTTAGGGCCCTATTTTAACAAATTTAAGCGCACGCCGTGAAACGCCTGGCACAGGTGCAGTTAGGGCGTGTACGAATTCACTTTTGCTAGTTTAACGGCAGAAAAAAGGGTATGTGCACCAGGTGCATAGTGTCTTAATTAATCATAGGTGTGTTTTGTGTGCCCTTGTATTGGTTATGTGCTTATATTATGTTGCTGAGGTGTTTTTTTCCTGTTCCCACACTGTACTCCTACTGGGAGCATAGTCTGGGAGTTGCCTTTTTCTCCTCGTCTCTCCTCATGTCATGCTGTATTTTCTTTACCCCATATTTGTTTGTATGTACCTTGTGAAGCGCTTTGTTGATTTGTTTATCTGTGAAATGCGCTATATAAATAAAATTGGATTGGATTGGATTGGATTGTTTTGGGCGTAACATGCAATAAATTCAGAGTTACTTGTGGTTCCTGGAGTCTCTAAAAGTAGAATGAGAGCCAGAGCCTTCAGCTACCAGGCTCCCCTCCTGTGGAACCAGCTCCCAGTCTGGGTTCGGGGGGCAGACACCGTCACCACATTTAAGAATAAACTGAAAACACTCCTCTTTGATAAAGTCTATAGTTAGGGAGTGAGGAGTTGCAGCGTACGCCTAGACCGGTGGGGCAGGGTGTATAGCTGCAGACAGAGCACCCCTGCTTTTCTCTGCTTCTCTTCATAGTCACCAGATTCATCTGTCATATAATCAATAATATAATAAGAGTAGAGGGAGGCAGGCCAGTACAGCCCGATCCGGTTGGGGAGAGTTCTGGCCCGACCAGGCACCTCTCCTTAACCTGCCTCTCTTAGTTATGCTGTTATAATTCTAGACTGCCGGGGAAGTTCCTTCATTCCTACGACACACTGAGCTGCTCTCTCTCTTTTAATCGGTTTCCTTTTGTGTGCATCTTTGTCCCAGAAATGCTTGTTACTAACCTTATGTTTCTTTTTCGCCCAGAATATTGCTTTGGATTAGGGTGGCACCAAGATCTGGGTCTTGGGTGCAGCTGTTGCTGTGGTCCTGCTACACCCTGCTACGCTCTGCGATTCCCTGCAGTGTCCGGCATCCTGTAACGCCCTGCTGTGCCCTGCTATGACATGAACTACTACGACTACCATTGTAGTCACTGTTCCATTATCTTTATTATGACTATTATTACCGCTGTTGATCACACCCCCAACCGGCCCCGTCAGACACCGCCTACCAAGAGCCTGGGTCTGCCGAGGTTTCTTCCTAAAAGGGAGTTTTTCCTCGCCACTGTCGCAATAGCTAGCCTACTGCTAATGCTTGCTCTTCGGGGAGTTACTGGAATTGTTGGGGCTTTGTAAATTATAGAGTGTAGAGACCTACTCTATATGTAAAGTGTCTCGAGATAACTCTTGTTATGATTTGATACAATAAATAAAATTGAATTGAACTGAATTAAACCAATCAGAGATCATCTCCCATTCCCTTTAAAAGCCAGGCGTGTTTGTACCTTGGCGCATTGCTGTTATGATGGAGGATTTGCTGAACAGGAAGGAGAGATTTTCAGGAGAAGAAACTGATCTGCTCGTACGTGAAGTGAAAGCGCCAGTAACCATAATAGCATACAATATAAAATATATAGATATACACAATAATACTACTTCAAATTGTAATATTTTTACTTTTAATCTTTTGCATGTTTGTGTGCTGCATCCCTGTGTGTGTAACAAGCATAGTGTGCACGCTTATTTTACATAAAATGCTGTTAAAATAACAATGAAATGTTGCGCTATTGACTTTAGACCAGGTTTCTGTTGGTCAGTGGCGCTATCGCTTCCCGCTGACAGCAACACGTCACGCATTCACCTGAACACACCTCCCTGAAAGACCAGCACACCCATGGGCGCACAGATGGGCGCAGGTGCGTCTGCTATTTAAACGCTGGACGGGAAATTCAGCGGTCTTAAGCTAGCAAAGACACTTGTGACGGGCTTTGCGCTGCGCTGGGCCCAGTGCAAGATAGGGCCCATAGACTTTTTTGGAGGGAGAATGTGTTTGGAAACAGAAGGATATGTTCTGTGCTTGTAGAATCCCAAGCATTGTCTTGAGTGGTTTTGCTCCGGCTGCCGTAGTGCTGCCGGAGCTGCCTTGTTAATAATGGCTGTCCTTTCTGCAAGAGTTATGTAGGCATGAGTGAGAACTTACTCTAATTGTATTATTTTTAATTAATGCATAAACTGTGTGTGTCCAACAGCATGTACTTGTTATTAAACCACAGTAAACAAAATATAAAAAAACAGGATGATGTGCTTGTCGCATATGATGTCCTTCAATATTTTTTTGAACACAAAGCAACACAGCCGTTGACTGGAACTTGATCAACTTTGTGCTCAATTACTTTAAAACATGCAGAAAACAGGATGAAAAGGTTTAATCAAAAGGTAGGGAAAGAAAAGAAACCCTGTTGACTGAACAGATGCAGAATTTTGTCGTTGAAATGCGTATCAATTCCAGATAACGGTATGTCAACCAGCCAATTTAATTTTGACATTAATTACTATATTGCAGAAAGGGTCTACTTGTTGAGGCAGCGACAGCGTTCATCACATTGCAGACTCAGTACAAAGAAGACAAAAAAAGTAATCTTCGTTTTTTTGTCTTTCTAAACATTCCACTCCAGATTCAATTTGCTGACAACCCCTAACCAGCTATTGTTACTTTTCTTTTTGAATGACAACCTATTTTCCACCTGTCAAGATATCAGGCATGGTAAGGGACGTGCACACACAAACGCCCAGTTTCTCAGGTAAAGGTTATGGACTTGAAGAATGTTCTCATTAGTTCTCTGTACAACACTATCAGTATACTGCCACCATTGTGTGTGTGTGTGTGTGTGTGTGTGTGTGTGTGTGTGTGTGTGTGTGTGTGTGTACATGCATATGTGGGGATAATGAGCTCATAGTGCACTCAAAGTGTGAGGTTGTGTGCTGAAAGCCAAGGTGGTAACTAACACTCTGACAACACTCCATCACCTTAAACCCCCTGGTGTTGAGAGCACCAGATAGAGCACAATTATATTCATTAGCTTCTCTAGCTGTCACTCATACACTCATAATAACATGTTGCTGTGTCCGACTCAATGCCAAAATACAAACACAAAAGCTGCGTGAAGTTTCAAGCTGTACAAACCATCCAATATGAATGCAACAAAATAAACGTTTGGGAAAATGCATCACTCTGTAACTATTTTGTGAACAAATAAATGAAATCAATATTTTGTTTATGTGATTTGATTGAGACCTCAGGTTGCAGGAATGCATTGTAGGCAGTTTTCTAGCTATGACTACTGCTTGTGACATATTAATTAACTTAACCTTACTAGCTTGTGAGAAAAAAGAGAGCTGATGAAAAATAATATATTGATCATCCTACTTAAAATGTTTTTTAGGAGCCATACCGAGGACTGCTGAGATGAAAAACGTTTTTTTGTATCAATGTGACTATGAGTAGTAAAGTGACTGTCAATGAGCTCTGTGCTTGTTTTTTTCCACTATGTGTAATACACGGAGAGAGGTTCGCCTACGCAGCCTACACATATGAAAATTGCCCTTCTGCTTTTGTGTTGGAGAAAAACATCAGAGCCTGTAAGAGTAAATTCTAGTGGATTTAATACATTCGGCACCTTAGGCCAAGATTAAAACAAGCGGCGGTTAAATAGGAAGTGACAAATGGTGCCTGTACAGAGCCACCTATTGTGTATCAGCTGTATGTTGTGGGGGTGTTTGTGTTGGCTCCTTTTTGTACCGTATAATGATATGTGTGTGTGTGTGTGTGTGTGTGTCGTGCATGTGCAATGTCCTATCGCTCTGTGTCATCGCTGTGTGTTGATGTAAAAAGAGAGAGAGAAAGAGGTAAAAGGATAAGATAAGAAAGGGACCAAAAAGGGTTTGACATTACAGATTTACATCAAGCCGTCCAATTCTTTTCAGTAGCAGCAGTTTATAAAAATCCTAGGGCTCTGTTCGCAGAGAAGCACTAGTCGAAAAGAAGACACCATAGCTTTGTTGCTGAGACGGAGAGATGAAGCAGCAGAGAGACATGTCTCGTCACAGAGTAGGGTGGTGTGGGGAGGGGTGTGCAGCTTTGGTGGCTGGGACGACGCTGCAACCATTCGTCAAGCGTTGCAGTTAGCTGATCTGTGCTGTGGTGCCTCAGAAGTTCAATATATCTCCTAGCACTCACACATAGCACTCTGCAAAAAAGAAGAAAAAAAGAACACCAGCTGTGGTGTTGCATCTGCCAGGCCACCTAGCACAAACAAACACATATTTCTTGGTGAAGTAGGGCAGAACTGAGTGGGGATCAGACCGGAGGACTGAGAGGGCAGTTCCAGGACACTGCTTTGGAGGTGCTGTGTGTTAGGCGCTGAAGCGTTGGTGAAGTTAACACATTCTCTTTGATGATGCTCTTAGTCAGGACTCTTGGCATCACCATTCATGGCAATAAAAGAGGTAAATGAAGAATAATCTTAATTAGTTTCTTTGTGGGTGTTTTTTAATGGGAATGTGGATCTTTCAGATCAAGTTAAGAGTGCCTATAGTTACCATTTTTCCACATTTTATCGTGTAATGCATCAAGGGACTCACACCGGTCTGGTCTTGGTCTTGACTTGGTCTCAACCACTCAAAGTCTTGGTCTTGTCTCGGTCTCGATACACTCTGGTCTTGGTGATGACTTGGTCTCGGTTTAGGTGATCTCGACTACAACACTGATGCACGCATCAATACATTCTAAAAACAGCACTGTTGAGATATCATGTGTGAACGAGATTAATGTCGTTTCTATATTTTTCCCATCGCTGCAGTATATCCCACTCTCAAAAGACTTCTGAGCTGTACTTGCACACTTCGCCACCTCTGCTCCTGCTTAAATGACTCGCGATCCTGGTGGAGAGCCTGCTGAACTTCTCAGAAACATGCCTCTTCATACAACTCTTTCCAATGAAAAAATTATTAAAATCCGTCTCTCCAAACAGTGTTCTTTTCACAAAAATACCAGACACAGCATTAGTCATAGACCATAAATTCTTTATTATTTTGAAAGCACATTTTAAAAAGATTTTAAGTTTCAGTAGTGACTTATAAAGAAGTTGACTCTTAAAGTGATGGTTCGGAGTAATTTCACCATAGGGTCCTTTGCACCATGACCTCGAGCCAAACAACCCCCCAGAAGCTTTTTTCACCTGGGTCTAACATTGGGACAGTTAGCGTTATCAGCTGAATAGCTTAGGGGCTAATGGATCCAGGTTTGTATCTCGTAAATGACCCCACTAATAATGCCAGAAATGATACCAAACTTCTACACTAGTACAAATAGGTTATGCACTCATAAAACTATGGATTGGAAAGTTTGTAAGTATACCAGAAGTTTATGTAAATAACACTTGCCTGCTGGCTTCTGCTGTCTGCTGCTAGAGTGCTTAGGGACCGTCTACAAATTACAACACCGAAAAGAGATACAACAAAAATATTTATTAATTTAAGGATTAAATAAGGTAATGTCTCCAAACTAACCTCAATTATAACTTGTTTCCTGCTAGTTATACTACAGCACTTACTTAAAAAAATTAAGTTAAATTAATAAATATTTTTGTTGTATCTCTTTTCGGTGTTGTAATTTGTAGACAGCCCTAAGAACTTGTCTTACAGCAGCAACAACAACAACAGCAGAGAGCAGAAGCCAGCAGGCAAGTGTTATTTACATAAACTTCTGGTGTACTTACAAACTTTACAATCCATAGTTTTATGAGTGCATAACCTATTTGTACTTCTGTAGACGTTTGGAATCATTTCGGGCATTATAAGTGGGGTCATTTACGAGATACAAACCTGGATCCATTAGCGCCTGCGCTAAGCTATTCAGCTGATAACGCTAACTGTCCCAATGTTCGACCCAGGTGAAAAAAGCTTCTGGGGGGGGGTGTTGGTGGTCATGGTGCAAAGGACCCTAGGGTGAAATTACTCCGAACCATCACGTTTAAAGAAGAAAAGTAATCACATACTAGAATAGCAGTTGTTGCATTTTTTGCCTTTTTATATTATTATTATTATTATTATTATTATTATTATTTATTATTATTATTATTATTATTATTATTATTATTATAACTGCGGGAAGACATTGGGAAAACACTCTGGGTGTTGTTGTCATTTTTTGTTGTTTGTATAGCACTACATCTGGGCTTTTAGTATGCCTGCTACATTAGCAGCCATCTCACTGGTGACTTTAACAGTTAGTTAGTTTGTACTGTATTTGCACATTTACACGCAGAGTACATAGCAGCAGAGGGAGTAACAATATAAAAACAAGAACGTTCTCATAAATCAGAACGTCTACACCTACAACATTCTCACAGACTGAATCAGCTGCTCATTAAGATAGTGCTGTGGACCAATCCAGACAGGCTCAGTTAATACCTGTGTAGCAAGTCCAACACCAGTCAGCAAATCTCACGTCATGTACCAAGTGTGCAACATCCAAAAGTAGGTGTTCAAAGCGTGCACAGAACTTCAAGCACAGTTCAACAGAGAGAAAAACAATCTGGCCTTAATAGGCCATTAATGTGTGACAGGAGTTTTTATGCTGCAACGGGCAAGTCACAACTGCTGGGTCGGGCTGGGCGTGTAGCAAATTGCAAAAGCTCATCGGTCAAAGAACCAGCAGAGCCGAGCTTTAATATAAAGGGGAGAGAGAGTGCCAGAAAACTTCAAGAAAAGAGAGTAGAAAGTGAGTGAATAGGATGGCCTTCAAACAAAATTGAATATTGAATGCCCTTCCTGCAACATGATTTGCAAACGACACAAATATACCTATCAGAGCCCCTACGTTATGCATCTGTAAAAGAGGATGGAATTTAAAAGATGTATTGGTTTGTGTCATCCACCCATACTGCAAAATATATTGCAAATGTGCCACTGTGTACCCCACTGATTAGACCAAATTCCTTTGTTTAACTCTTGATGGGACAAAAGTCCCTGATTAAAGATTTGATGACATTGCCCCATGTGGTTCACATGATTGCAATGGTCATGTGGCGTCACACGAGAAAAACATGAAGAGTGTGAATCGCTGCATTACTGAGCAGTAGAGCAGTGCTTTCATGATAATAAAGACATCACTACATCCCCATGTTCAAATGCTGTGTCACCTCAATAACTTAACACTATCAAATGTTCAGCCTGAAAGAGCTTGGCTCTATGTGCAGACTACAAACACAGCTCTTACTGTATTTTTATGGTATGCTGTATAAATAACACCTCCGACAACACCACCTACGCAAAGCAACAGGTTGGCAGTAGAAGTACAACACATGCAAAAAGGATTAAGAAATTCCCATGAGTCCCAAAATTAAATATGGTAGTATTAAAAAGGTTGACCAATGTTCCACGACCAGACCATAATCTACTCTCTGAGCTCCTGAGACCCCATTTACACATTTAACATATACACTGAACTAAGATTGCTTATCACAGGCCTTTGCATTTAAAACTGGTATTTAGTTGTCTCCCATCACCAGACCTTTCTTCACAGCACTGCAGAGTAAGGTCTGGACCCTCCACACATAGACTCCTGGGTAGGAGAACAAAAAACGGTCTGGGTTGTTTGCATTTCTTTACAACAATCACAATCATCTTGAGCGGCGCTAAGCTCCGGACACAGCGACGGCGCCTCTGCAAAATGGTCCCAGGAAGGAACTTGTTTATTAGGTTAACTGTTCACACAATACAGAAACGTGAGCTATTTAAATTAGCTGATACATGGTTAAACATCATTTGCTCTTACCAGTGTGTGGCCTTGTGTATTTTGTCCATAACAAATCCCTGACAACTGGTCCCAAAACGTCACAGTTAGAGAGTAAATGCTGGAAATATTATTTTTAAATCTGAAAGAACCAAGCAGGCCTGCCTTGTTGAACAATGCAAATTTCCTTCAAAACTTGACATTATTCAGCGTGCTAGCTCGAAGTTTGATGTGATTTCCCAAAATCCACTGAGTTTTATAAGGTGATTATCCAGTAAATGATCTTGTCATGGATCCAGACTACGTATTAAGTGACATCTCAATTCTGCCGATATCTCATATTCTGTTTGGAGATTTTTTGGGGAAATAAATGAGGTAGGAACACAGCCTGTCACACCTTAAAGAAAAAGTTAGAGATTTTAGAGTAAGATGAGAAGATCGATACCACTCTCATGTGTGAAAGTGGTGTTGGTCTTCTCAGCAAGAAAGCAAATAAGCTTGCCTCCCAAATTGTCGAACCTTTTCTTTAAATGGTATAATGTTATCATTCCTCATGCCTGCCATTACTGAGTGATGAGCAGAATAAATGTTCTTGGATAGCAGTAACAAACTAAGTTATACAAGTTGTTTGCTTTGTAACGTAGGGGGTCATCTTAAGATTTTTGCCAGGCTTGCTTGACAAAGCTGAAAGAATCAGACTCGTCCAACCTTTCAACTTGTTGGTATTTTTTCTCTCAATTGTGGCCAAGCTGTACAGATTGCCTTTCCACTTGACTGAGATTCAATCACACTGGAGGCCAGACCACTACCACATGATCACATTCCGACTGTATTGTGTTCTTGCATTAACATGAGTTTAACCTCATTCAGACAAGATCCAGATACAGATTGCATGTGAATACAAAAAAAGGGTCTGAAGGTGAACAATGAAGTCTAATTTCCAGATCGGTAGCACTTTTCTAGATTCTCTGGGACCAGGGCCACATGGTAAAGATGTCAACTCAAACCACGACAACCCCAGATGCCTTCAGCTTTTCAAGATTATTTTTTTCAAGCCCCAAAGGATCAGAGAGGGACTTTCTAACTACTGCAGTTAGACTATGGCTGGATCTCCGCTTGGTTCCCTTCCTCGCGTCTTAGTCCGTCCCTCCGAGGAAGCACTGGAGAGACGGAGGAAATCATGCGAGGAGAGAGGAAACAAATAAATGTGTTTTCAGAGGGATGAGAAATCCTTTCCTCTGAAGCGTCACATGAATTGTATGAAAGCTGTATGGGCGGAATTAGCAAAGGCTTTCAGCTGCACGGCTTCTGGGAAGGTTGCTCTCGTGTATCTTCACTCATAGCTCCCCAGAGATCCCTCCACGATCCTCCCTCCCCGCTCCTTGGAGCAGGAATATCGTTGAGACGGTCTTCACGAAGAGTGCCGGAACAACTTCTGGTTCAACCGAGGAGTGAGGAGCTATCAAATATGAGAAGTGAGATTCAGCCAATGAAATACAATAGTAACTTTCAGGCTTTCGGCATAGGACGTGTTTTAGTTGTCTGACGGAACAGATATTTTTCTATTGTAATCTATAAGAGATGTCTACTATCAACTGTCTTTTTAGGCTTTCAGTCTGTTTTCTTATATTTTGTACAAAACAGTAACTGCAGGGATTGTGTTTTGGGCTCTGCCAACACTTCCAGCACTGCCTGCACTGCCAAACATGTGTGACCTACACAGCAGTAGTGTGGCTGAACACATTCTGTGCAGACACTAACAGAGCACAGTAGCTGCCGCTCTGCTGCCATGCTGCTTTCATCCTGCAGCCTGTGTAGACACACATTGTTAGTCCCAATGACTTTGGTCCATGACTGCTTAGGGATTTCTTTGAGTGCTACTCCATGCCATGTGATGATGTTAATATCAAAGATCATCCTTTTCTCAGCCTGGGTAGTGACCTGCTTCCACTCCTGAGTCAACAGTTATCCTCATTTTTGTTTCGTCAACTATCACGTATGCAGCCTGGTGATACATCTCAGTCCCTAATACCCGCAGGCCTTCTTCAGCTAGACAGACTCCCTTCACTATCACTGGGTTTGGTAACACCACTACAAGCATCATCAAAGAACCACAACCCTACGTGTCGGCCTGTACTGGCAATTCATAATTCCCTCTTATGGTCATCAACCGACAGTGCCTAACAATGAATCTTAATACTTTTTTTTTAAGTAAGCATTATGAAATATTGGTAAATGTTATGGGGCAAAAAACAATATAGTAACACAGTTTTTCCATATTCTCCATGCTGCACTTGTGTGCGGTGTATAAAAAGACAATTTACCAACGATGTACTATCTGAACTATCTGAGATGAAATATGAGAAGTAGGTCAATATAAAGAGATAGAAAGAAAATAAATGTATATAGTAGGGCTGTCAATCGATTAAAAAAAATTAACTAATTAATCGCACAATTTGCCGTAGTTAATCGCGATTAATCGCGTTTTTAAATTGAGAAGCTTGTAGTAATGATACTTAAATGCTAAATCACTTAACTTTGCAAATATGAAGAGAAAACAAACAAGGAAAGGTTCTGCTAAGTTCAGAATGTTTAATATCTTTCAGAACAACAGCAGCAACAATTTGGCATTTAATCCTGCTGAAGGCTGCTGAAACGGCTAGAAACTGTCCGACTTGAGAGCAGATTTTTGTCACCACCCCCAATATTAGCCACATACCTAATATACCATATTCTGAATAATATACAAATGTATATATATATATATATATATATATATATATATATATATATAGATAGAATATAAATTACAATCTAGGCAGTACTTCATATCATAAATATTATAATATACATAGTGTTTAATCTGAATGACTAAGCAAAGCACATATATCTAAACACAGAAATGCACATCAATATCAATATCAATGTTACACATTAAACCAGTAACCCAAAACCACAAAGGTGTATGTTGGCCTAAAGTGAAAACAGTGAGTGTAGTTTTAGATAGCGACGCTGTGCACAGCAATCCATTACCAATGTAAAGCGATTGACTACATTTCCCATCCAGCACTGCAACCAGGAAGTAGCTTTTGTGACAGTGAGACGCACCAATTTCAAACATTTACTGGAATATAGTCACGGATACTATCGAGTCGACAGCGTTAAACATCAGACTGCAAATAAGGTTTAATCAGCGTGACCAACGTAACAGTTATCAAGCAAACAAATCGCGCACGTACATATCGGCAGCACAGCAGTAAGGCAACAGACAAATCAAACTTACACCGCAGCTCAGCAGCTTACCGGTGGCGCATCTCTCCTGACGAGACAACATGTCGGAACTAGTACTCGGTCCCGTTTATAGCCCGTGCTCATTCATTTCTGGATTCTAACACATCATCTTTTTTCTCTTTTGGGATCTTACTGGTCCATGTTTCAACTCTTGACTGGCCCGTAGGCCTACTTCAATCAGGTAAGTCCCTCCTAGAGTAGCGCCGCCTGCTCTTATGGAGACGTATTACGTTTCTCAGCCGCCACATGAAGTAAACAAACACAGCTGCGTTAATTTCGTTAATTTTTTTTAACGAGTTAAATATTAAAAAATTAACGCAAAAATTAACGCGTTAATTTTGACAGCCCTAGTATATAGGTATGGAAATGTAGTGCCATATGTTTTGTCTGTGAATTGCTATTCATGATATTGATATATATTGTATTCTCTTTAAAAGGTTAATGTATTGTCATTCAACAACACAGGGTTGCACAAAACAATGCAAGTTGTAGTCCTTTTGTGCTACACAAGAAAACAAAAACAAACACATTTTTAAATGGTGGAGTAGGGAGTATGAGTTGAAGAATTTTACAGCCTGTAGCTCTATAGTCTGGTGGTTTGACAGCAGATACTTCGCTTCAGTAGAAGGGTAATACCCAGCCAACATTTTTATGTGGAGCACATGTGGGTAAAAAGTGGGCAGAATCATGGGCCCCAGGTGGGATTGTCAGATCACACCCATATGGGATTGTCCGCGGGTTCCATGTTGGCCCCAATCCAATTGCCCATGTGGGTTTAAGGCAGGATTACACCAGGTTTTAGATGGGCCCCAGCTGGGCAAAACAGACAAGACCCATCTTGGTCCCAGCTTTAAGTCCTACGTGGGGCCTACATGGGGACAGTATGGGCTGAAATATGGGTTGCAAGTGGGATTGTCCGTGGGTTCCATGTTGGCCCCAAGCCAATTGCAACATGTGGGTTTAAGGCAGGACTACACCAGGTTTTAGGTAGGGCCCAGCTGGGCAAGATATGCTTTAAAAAAATTCTAATTGAGTACCGAGTACAGTTTGAATAAACATCCAACCTAGAGCTGCAACAGTTAATCAAAGAAATAAATGATTAATCACCAACAAGTTTGAGTCAGGCTCTCTCTAATTTAAAAAATGGCCACATTCTCTGATTTCAACTTTTTATTTACGAATATTTTGCTGATAACAGACAAAATGATCAACAGATTCATTGGTAATGAAAATAATTATTCCAGAAAAACAATGTAGCAGTGTGTCAACGTTTTGTCTTGTAACTGAAAATATTTTAACAGTTTAACTGTACTTGTACCTGAATACAATTTTTCTGCACTCACTCATATTCCACCACTGCTCAGTACTTTTTAATTTGGCACTGGCTGTCTGGATGCCCTTCGTCCTCCTCTGTCTCTTACCCCAGTGAGCCATTTCGACAGTGCCCTCTCTGCCTCCTGCTGGTTCACCAACGAATTCTTCTTAAGAGCCTCTGTAAAACAAATTTGATGACAGTATGAGCTAACATTAAAAACATATTCTCTTTAAACACCATTTACAATTAAACAATGGCCAACTTCAGGGCCATATTGGCAAAAGTATAAAGGATATGATGGATCATCGTTATGGATTTTTAGCACAAGAAAATATTTATGAAGTACTTGAACTTAATAATACATTTTATTACTCCCTCATAATCATAATTAATAGGGTTGGGCATCTAGAATTTCTAATCAGATCATGGGTTCCAAATTTAACATGCGCAAGTTTAAGTTTCCGTAGAGACCAGGCGCTTGTTGTGTTGCAGCCATGGAGCACAGTAAGCGGTGGTGGCTTTATTTTACATTGAAAAAGCCCCGTCAAACTGCAACCCACCATTGAATCTAAATAAATCTTTCCTCTTATTTGTGAAATAAGCATGTGACCCGTTTCAACTCCACCCCTCAAAGAATCAGAATCAAGAATCGATAAGAACCGGAATCGAAAGTAAGAATTGGAATCAGAATCGTTAAAATCCAAACGATGCCCAACCCTACTAATTAATATATAATAGCTTTGTGAGGTGTGTACACATTATCATAAAATAAAATGATGCACATTTTTTCACAGTAAAATGCCAAAATGCACTAAAAGCAATAACTGATGAACAGAGGTGGGTAGAGTAGCCAAAAATTGAACTCAAGTAAAAGTACTGTTACTTCAGAATAATATGACTCAAGTAAAAGTAAAAAGTAGTCATCCAAATAATTACTTGAGTAAGAGTAAAAAAGTACTTGGTGAAAAAACTACTCAAGTACTGAGTAACTGTTTAGTAACGTCTGATTTATTTTTTAACATAAGCATTCAATCAGACGGACAAAAATACAAAATAATCATATTTAGACAAATTATAGTTGATCCAATCAAGTAAATTAATTTAAATTAATTAATTAATTATAAAATAGCTTAAATTAAAATAATCCAGGTAAATTCAAGTACTTAAAAAATAATATCAATAAAATAATAATACATAAAAAATAAATAAGCACAAGTAACACACATTTCCAAACCTTTACACTTTTTTTTACCAGACTCTGCAGGCAGAACTAGAACAAGGTAATGTAGCTGCTGTTTGGTACTTTTACTAAGGTAAACATGCTTTCATTCACAAAGGTGGATCACTTGTTATCGGGTTCAATCGCCGTGGTAACTTATGCTGGACGCCTAGCCTGGTCGGGAGCAGAGATCAACTGGTGGGGAAGTGATATTGATACAAGTTGTGCGCATCTACAGCGTCGGCAATTTATTTATTTTTTGCCAGCTTTCCTTCCCGTTTTAGGAAGCAACGACTGTATTGCGTTTTGCATGTAAAACCATGTATGTTTTCATTTTTATGTAGAATTATAGTTTGCTCTTCTTATGTAAAATATGTGGCTATTGTTGGTCATGTTGTGCAAACATCACCTCTTTTATGTGAACACGCGCCGCTGGATTGGGAAACCCTGGGTTGGTTGAACTAGTTGATAACCACCGTCATGACACAGTTTATGCGGGACCGCGGTGGTTAGGTTAGGTGAAGCCTTGCTTCGTAGTACAGGGCGCGGTTCCTCCTCGTCTGTGACGTTTCTGACATTGCCATTTTTGTTTTGCTGCGACTGTAAAAGCTAACCCATCCCGCTGCTAGGTTTGAGGAAGGTGACGAGCCTGCACAACTATGTTTGATTGGGTGAAACACAGTCACGTGGTAGAGGCTTTAGCGGAAGTCTCTCTCTCTGTCAAAATAAAACATTAAAATGAGGCGTACGCGGGGGGATAAAAACAATGACTCGTAGAATACCAAAGAGGTAAAAAGAAAAGTAACGAGCTCATTGTAGCCTAATGTAGCGGAGTAAGAGTACAGTTTCTTCTTCACAAATCTACTCAAGTAAAAGTAAAAAGTATAGTGATTTAAAACTACTCCTAGAAGTATCACTTTTTCAAAAACTTACTCAAGTAAATGTAACGGAGTAAATGTAACTCGTTACTACCCACCTCTGCTGATGAACGAGGTTTCAATGGTACAATGCAGGCTTCAGATTTGAAATGCAAATAGAACCAGCATTATTTGGGTAAAAAAAGTTGTTATTTATATGTTGATTTAAGCTTATTTAGTATTAAAAGAATTAGATGAGCAGTTTTCAAAATAGTGCAGTCCAGGACAAAGAGATTCCTTGCATTTTTCCTCTAATTTACTTTAATTTGAAAATGCCACGGTGCTCAATACCTTACTGGTGCGTAGTCAAAAAAAAAGATACACAGATACAGGGATTAAAGCAAGAAAAAATAATTTCACTGAAAAAAAATGTCAGGCCATATCACACTTTTTTTCTGCCGTAAAGGGCGACCTTTCCCATAGGTTTTCATGGGCTGCTCAGCCCAACAGCTCTTCTGTTCTCTAACACAGCATTCAAGTTGTAAGAAGGCTTTAACCTACACAATCTAAATACTTTAGACCAGGAGCATTTTTAAAGGAAAAGAGTGATTTTGAACAGCTTTTCTATTGTCAGTTTGCTTTTATGTAAAGTTTTCAATCTATTAAGCTTAAGACTTTTATAAAAAATAAACCATCTACTAACTGCTGAGAGGGAATCTAACATTATGATATAGTCTATCCAATGTCTATCCAACTTAAAAAAATAACATTTCTATTCTGCCCCTCAGCAGGTAGCATCTCTGTGCTTTGTCCTCCGGTTGATTCAGTAGCACACAATAGACTGTGCAGGTTAGGCTACAGGTTCAATTTAAGTTTACTTAAACTTACTTTACTTAACGACAATTATGAGATACTTGTACTTTACTTGAGTATTCCTATGTGATGCTACTTTATTTTTCCACTCCACTAAATCTTAGACGGAAATATTGTACTTTCTACTCCACTACATTTATTGGACAGCTTTTGTTACTTTTCAGATGAAGATTTGACATAAAATATATTTTAATATTCTATTCTTTTGTTTAAATTCTCTGCTCTTTCCTTTTCTTTTTTAAGATTTTCTATGCGCTTGAAATGTGCTATATAAATAGTGTATTATTATTTAAAAAACATTTGATACAATGGTATGATGCAGTAGTTAATAACTTACCCAAAGTATATATAAAGGGCCCAACACTAATGAAGAACATTCAAATCTCTCATGTTTGTTAGTGACACAAGCAAAAAATAAAATATACTTTAATAATATAACACTGCTGCACAATGAGTACTTTTACTTTTGTTACTGTATGTAAATTTTGCTGCTATACTAATGTATTTTTACTCTTGTAACATTTTGAATTCACGACGTTTACTTAATTGAGTATTTTCAGACAGCAGTATTTTTCTGCTTTTACTTAAGAACATGGTTCAAAATTAGCACCATCTACTAGCAAAATGCTGGTAAAATATGTAAGTGGCTGGTAGATTTGCTTCACTCATATGTCAAAAAAACAATGGTAATCTATTGAGTGGCTCGTCAAATTTGAACATTCACTAGCCATTTGGCTGGTGGGAGAAAAAGTTAATTTTGAACCCTGCTTAAGTAGCCTAAAAAGGATCTGAGAAACTGTTACTTTCACCACTCTGTGACTGAAATCACTGCAGTGTGGTCAACGGTCATCTCGGGGTTTAGTAGGAATTCATCCATAGATCTCTTTTTGTGTCACGTTTCTTGTGAGACTCACATGTACTGTGTCACAACTCGCATCACGTCGTATTTCTGCACTTTTCTGAAAACAGGCCGGTGGGCGTAGCAAAAGTGGAGACAGGTTCACCTCATAGACAGTATATATAAGAATAGACCAACAGATCCCGTTGCTCTGGACGGAGACCAGCGAAGGATATTAGAAAAAAAAATTTTGCACAACAAAAGCGCACATTGTAATTTTTTTTCTCTCATTTTCGGGGCGACAGAGTACTTTAATCCCTGCAGATGGAATGCTCTTTAACAAATGATTTTCATTAGTTGAAGAACTTCTCCAATTATTTACCATACACAACGTTAAAAAGTCCTTAAACTTTTTTTTCCCGTGACGGCCAAACATGTTATAGTCCAATGCCAGCTCGTTTGACAGAATGCATTTCATCATTCGCCTCGTTGCATCATCTACATTTGTGCCCCCTATATCTGCCACCATGGCAACCTATGGATGAGAGCCAAAAGGAGAAAAAAAAGGCTTACATTAACTGCCAAGACAATAAGCTTCAAAGATTTAAAAATTCAGCCAAAAAGTCAACTAAACGTTTGAAGTTGTAGCCTTTGTGTAATTTACTGTAATGTAATACATATTTTTTATTTTGTAGGCTAATGCAAATCAATTAAAAAGCAATAATATCAGAACTGAATACATTCTGAATACATGTCAAACAAGCTGGCATTGGACTATAACATGTTTGGCCGTCACGGGAAAAATAAGTTTAAGGACTTGTGTCTTTTCAACGTTGTTTATGGTAAGTAAATTAGAGAAGTTCTTCAACTAATGAAAATCATTTGTTAAAGAGCATTCCATCTGCAGGGATTAAAGTACTCTGTCGCCCCGAAAATGAGAGAAAAAAAATTACAATGTGCGCTTTTGTTGTGCAGGTGTTTCACTCGTATTTGAGACTAAAAATAGATGTGTGCGAACTGTAAAACGCAGACATTAAAATCACTCCCCTTTCGGCGAAATTTGCCGTTTTGAAACCAAAATAGGTGACCTACGTGAATCGTGTGAGCATGAACTGCCAAAAGATACATCATGCATATATGGCAAACTATTACATTAAAATTACTTACGTGGCAAAGAAGCACACTTTCCAACAGTGTTTGAAACAACTGTGATCTGGACAAATCTAAATGTGACAGGAAGACAATGGTTGAAAGAAGTCAACAGGAGGCACTTTTTATAATTCATGTTTTTGCACAGGTCTGGTTAACATTCAACCACCAAATCTCAGGTTAAATTCACAATTTTAACACACTTGTAAATGAAAACTATATAGCCAGCCTAGAAATAGAACAATGGGAGAGTTCTTATTTTGTTTGGATTGGTCATATTTTTTCTTAGTAATTATGTCAGGTGCATTCACACATATTAACTGATAAGACTATAATTAAACTCCTTGGCAGCTACATTAAGCTGTTAATTAATGGCACTCTCATATATAAGAGCTAGGATGAACACTGATAGGTCTAGATGTACTATTGCAGAATAATGCTTCTGGACTTGAACTAAACTGAACGATTAGTTTTAACAAAGGGCCAGCATGGCTGATAGATGTCAGTCTAGTTAAATTGTCAGAACTATCCATTATATCATTCTTTCTCAAACCTTTTTCCCAGGGACCCAATTTTAACAAAAATAACAAACCATTGTGACCCAATTCATAATGGCCTTATCTATAAATCATGAGAAAAGCGATTTTGTGGAGAAATGTAACATTCCTGACCATTTTACTGCCATTACCACACCATCTTATATTAACTTGAATAAGTAAATGAGCGATTTTGAAGAAATATATGTTTGATAAATCACAACTTTGTTTCATGCACATCAAACACACACACAAAAGTGAATGTATTGCGTTTGAGGATTATTTGCAGCAGCGCTGTTGATTGCATAACTTTTGTGGAGACACTGTCATTGCTCCACAGCGGACCCGCAACACACATTATGAAGTACACAAACAAAATCCCATTAATAAAATGGAACCTTCTTGTGTTTGCACTGAGAAAGACAGCATTTTCAGCCTAGAACCATACAACTGCAGCTGAAACGTTTAAACAATTAATGTAATGTAATACTAGCTTCATCACTGCTTACACAGCTTGTTTTATACAATATTACCAAATGTCTTTTAACTAATTCACACAAAACAAAAAGGAAAAAAGCAGCAGAGGCAACAAAAGAGCCGCCAGATGTGGCTGCTGAGCTAATTCATCTTGCATTTTTGTATTCGAAATTGTTTAAAATACTGCCTCGAAATTGTACTGCCTCGAAATTGTTTATTCTGCCTTTGATTTCGAGAGGGGCTGTATAAAACCAGTAACGTTATGTCGACTAATTAGGTTGATTAGGCCTAACTACTAACATTAGCTAAAGTTAGCTAAAACACTCAACATTAGCATTAGCTGAGTTCAAACAAGCATTTTTTGCAAATTCCCCAGTGTCTTAGTTCACAATACTTCGATAGTAATGATGGTCTTATACAAGAATTTTACATACCGGTAATAGAGAGACAGGTATGCTACACAGTGTTGAAAGAACGCTGCTGCTGCTCTACTCTGCTGCTCTCGGCGCTGATCCGTAGAAATTCAAAATAAAAGCGCGCAGTGTGACCGTTACAGTATGTTGTAATACGCATGCGTATAAACTAAACTCTTAATTTTGAAAAGCCTGGCCAGTGTCTGCCTTTGTCAAAAACAATGTTTCTGCTCATAAACTATGGAGCAATGAATATGCCAGCACATGTCGTCAACAACAACAACAACAAAAACAACAACAACAACAACAACAACAACAGATTAATAATTCACAAAAATGACAGGGGGCTGATCTTGGATGAAACATAGTAAAATTTAAAGCAAAAACCTTGTCCCCTGAAAAATAATAACAAATTTTTATTAAAAAATAGACTTTATTAATATTTTTTTCCATATAATATAATATATATATATATATATATATATATATATATATATATATATATATATATATATATATTATTCTATCTAATCTAATTTTTTTTATTTTTATTATTCTCTTAGTAAGGTAATACAATTATTACTGTGAAAATCTATAGGCTATCCAGTGGCTTAGGGATATGCTGTTGTAGACCTGCCTGGCCATTCCATTCCATTCCGCCCCACAGAACTGCAGCTGCTTACTTATTTTGTGTGTTTTTTTTTCCCCGCAATGTGTGATAGATGTGTCAAAGGTAAGAGAGCAATAACATTCTCAAACCATTCACCAGCAATCTGTCTACAGTTTGATCAGGTCTGTGCCAGCCACAGAGCCAGCTCTCCTTACAAGCCTGTCCAACCACAAGCCGCCTCCAGACATGCCACAGCATACAAGATAATGCTGATGACAATGCTGTCATGTTGTTTTGCAAGTTCGACTGTAATATTGACTGTATGAATACAAAGCAATCCAGTCTCAGTCGGTCCAAAAAAGATTGAGGCGCATTTCACCTTGTTACAGCACACCTGACTTCTGCTGCTTTCATGTCTACAGTCACAGAGTTATTAAGAAGGAAAATATAGCCTGTAGATTTTAATCAGGGTTTATTCTGAACTGAGAATGCTTCACATGTCCATGTATCATCATGTCTGTATTTACGTTAATTATGAATATAAATGATAGTCCACCAATGTTTAACTGGGATTTTGATGTTTTTAAGATGCAAACAATAATGCAACAGAGTTCAGCAGAAAAAAAAACACATCAAAAAACACAGCATTAGAAAGCTGTCTAACCTTTGGCCAGTACTGCTTGAACACCCTTTGTGCTCTAAAAAAAGAGGAAAATGTTTCCCCAATATTTACATGCATCAAATTTGGTTTGTCAAATCTTGGGGCCAAGAGTGTGTACCCAAAATTTGGGGTCCAAACTGCAGCCCTTTAAATTTTTACAAAATGTTTGCAAATTTGGGGTAGGGATGGCGAAAACTAAAAATGTTCTTGACCGGTCACCGAGCCTCATTAACCGGTTAAAACCGGTTAACCGTTTAGTTTAAAATATGCTACGCTATTTGAAATAACAGCCATTTCGAGCCGCGCCTGCAATTTCTCAACTCTGTCGCATCTCTCTCACACACACACACACACACACACACACACACACACACACAGCCCCTGCACCACCCTTCCACTCACGTCACGTTTTTTAAATCCCCTACAGCGCGAAACAAGTCCCGCAAATGCGGCGCAGAGGAGCTTGTATGTAATCGGAGGAAAAATGGCTCCTTAGTTTCGAAATAGTTTGGGTACAAGCCAGGTGATGGCGTTTAAAATAAAGTTGTTTGTCTAGCGTTAGAAGCTCATTAGAAACATTGCCGTGGCTCATTTGAGAAAATGACAGCTCCGAAGAGACGCCGCTTTAGTTTGAGTGTAGTGCTAACAATAATAAAGAAAGATGATGATGATCATCACCTTATCTGTTACCACTGAAATGCAGATGTAATGTGTTTCCAAAAATAAGCCCATCTTATGCGGAATAGGATAAAACAGTCACCTTCAGAATGCGTAAAACAGGCGATTAGACCTAACAAAATTAATTGTTTGGTTCTGGTTTCCGACCGACCCTGTCAATTAATGTGCGACCCAAATTTATTTTATGAGCTTGGGGAAGAAATTATACTAATTAAATAAATACACAAATAAAACGTTTAAGGCGAACTATAATTACATTTTTGGACAGCACTCTTGCGATGCAAGATGCCCGTTTTCCTCCAGCAATGCTGGAAGAGGACCCGATGTCGCCGCAGCGGCATTAACGTTGCCGTGTCCAGTTTGACGGCAGCAGCAGCGTGAGGACGGCGCCTTCAACCAGCCCTCACCGGCCACGGCGGCCAGCTACAGCGCTACTGCGCCGCCGTGGAGCTTCAACACAGGGCAGATAAAACCACTCATGAACTATATGTTGTGTTTAATGTCGTTCAAGAGGATGGCGTAGCAAGCAAACCCGATCAAATGAAAGGTAAACACCCTTTAGAGGTGCTCTAACTTTACAGCAAGTCCCTGGGGCTCATTGGAGGTGGCTAACAGCAGTGAAGCTAATGACAACTTCGCAACACAATTCATTTGCATACAAGCGTTGCATTATGGAAGATAGACAGGATTCTGAACAGCGATGCACGCGCGCGCGCACACACACACGGGTGCACACAGCAGAGCCGAGGTGTGTGCGTTACTACACGCAGCACATGTAACTGGCTGGAAACGATAGCTACAGCTTATACATCATTTACTTCCGCTGGCGCAGATGAACTAACGGTACACTCGTTAACTGTAAGAAGCCTACAATAAACCCTCCATGATTAAAGAGTCAATATTTATCAATACCCACCTACCTGTTCTACAGGCAAATTTAAACATGTAGAAACCAATATTTCAGTCTGCTCTGCATGCGCTGTCCACTCTTGTCCACCGCACTGTGCAAACAAAGCTCTACTCTGCGACTTTACAATCAAGCTAAAATGAAAGATGTCAGTTTGTAGTCTTTGCAACGAATCTTGATTTTTGGACAAACTCTTGTAAATGTAGCTGATGTCTAAACGAACCATCCTCTCCGCTGGAGTGGTAAACCTGTGGCTGTATTATAAGACCAAAACAAATACACGTGGTTACTTAATATGCACGTGAATTACATGTTTTCAATTTATTAAGCGACAACTGTACACGTATTAACAGGTAGGCTATGTTATGAAAATATTGAGTATCCATCGCTACTGTTAAGGCAAAAAAAAAATTCCTTTTTTTAAAAAAATCTTTTAACCGACTAACAATTTTGACCTGTTAACGTTGAAACGGTCAACCACCGGTCAAACAGTCATCGGTTAACATCCCTAATTTGGGGTGAGCATAACTGTAGAAAATACAAAAAATAAAATTACTAAAGCAACATGGGCCCCAAATATTATTACCAAGGTCCACCCCATGCTGACTTTGCCCAATTAGGTCCCTTGTGGGGCCCCTAGAGTTGGCCCACATGGGCATACCATGTGGGGCCCATGTTACTGGAACAACATGGGCCCCAAATAGTATTACCAAGTTCCACCCCATGCCGATTTTGCCCACTTATATCCCCTATGGTGCCCCTAGAGTTGGCCCACATGGGCTTACCATGTTCGGCCCATGTTGAAGGAACCATATGGGGCCCAATAAATGATACCCAGTTCCACCCCATGCCCACCCTGCCCACTTATATCCCCTATGGGGCCCCTAGAGTTGGCCCACATGGGCTTACCATGTGGGGCCCATGTTAATGGAACAACATGGGCCCCAAATAGTATTACCAAGTTCCACCCAATGCCGATTTTGCCCAATTAGGTCCCTTGTGGGGCCCATATAGTAGACCCACATGGGCTTCCCATGTGGGGCACATGTTACAAAACCCACATGGGGCCCACACAACTTGCCCACGTCCAGCCACTGCCCACTTAGCCCAATCTTATCCCTTACAAGGCCCACATGGTCAGCCCACATGGGCTTCCTATGGGCCCATGTTGAAGGAACCATATGGGGCCCAAGAAATGATACCCAGTTCCACCCCATGCCCACCCTGCCCACTTATATCCCCTATGGGGCCCTTAGAGTTGGCCCACATGGGCTTTCCATGTGGGGCTCATGTTAGGTAACCCACATGGTGCCCACATAAATTGCCTACTTCCATCCCATGCCCATTTTGCCCGCTCATATCCCATATGGGGCCCAGACAATTTGCCCAGTTCAAGCCCATGACCATTTGGTACCCATGCAGCCCCTTTGTAACCCATATGGGGCCCACATGTACATGATGATGTGGGCTTCTTTGACAGTAATATGTTAAACATGTCAGATGACATCAACTAGCTGGTTTGCACATGTTCAAAGTACACAGCCAGGGATGTTATCAGGCCCAGCAGCTTTACTCATATTCACTGTCATCAGGGTTTTGTTCACCCCTGCTGGGATAGTGACGGTGGTCGGTCCCATGGATTTGGGGCAGACAAGCTACAAGCTCACTTTTAAGTTTTCCACCCCACATCTAATGGCTCCTACTCTTTCAATACCCAAATATGCTTTCCCTCCGCCTCTTGCCTTGTTTTAACATTGCAAACAGACGTTCTTCAGTGGGAGAGAGGGATAATCTGTTAATCTCTTTGCTGAGGCAAACAGGGGAAAGAAAGGACAGACCGATTGATCTTCACAAAAGCTGATGAGATGCTTTACTTCTGACCGAGGCAACGGAAGCTTTGGTGTAGGAGCTGAGAATGGATCCAAATGAGGCATTTTAATACACCCAGAGCCAGAGTTATGGAGGAGGGAGAGAGATGGATGGAAGGAAAGAAAGGAGATAAATGGTAGTAAAAGAGACAGAGAGAGATAGATTGAGGCATGGCAGAATAAATGGGAAGGTAGAAGAGAGAGAGAGATGGATTGAGAGAAGAGGGGGTGCAAATGGTGGGAGAGACAGATGGATAAAGGTAAAGGGAGAGAGGAATCGATCTTGTGGCAAGAATATGCCCCCAGAGGACAAGGCTCCTAGAATACCAGGTTGTTTGTTTTTGCTTACAGGAAAAGGTAATTCTGTGCTTTGTAATGGGTTAGACTCACATGGGTTTTCTGAAGGCCAATAGTTAAAGTTATGTTCTGAATTTACTGCAGTCATGTAAGAATTACAGTGTCATTGTTTTGGTTGCCTTGTCTTGTCTGTTTGGCATATTTTGCCATGTTTCTACATGTTAGTCGGACAGCGACTTCTATAAATCCCCTACTGCTGTGAATGCTCTTCTGTCAAACCTTTCTCTGTCTTCAACACAATGCTCTCTGGGGTTGGCAGGACTTAATAACTTTAATACAAAAATACTTTAAAACTATGAATGAGGAGGCCCCGAGCACTACCGTATTCTAACAGTATTCTGTTTTTCTATGTATTTCCCCTGCCACGTTCCTCTTACAGGCCTTGCACACCTATGGCACACCCATACAAGTGATTTCACTCATTGTGGCTGAATAGGGCTCTTATCAGGGTCTCTGTGGGTGTGTACAGACTATTTGATTGACATCCCCCTGATTCTTCTTTCAGGTTTGTTCCACCTGCTATGGTGAGACAAATTACACATTTATCTTTGTAATTAGTTGAGAATCTGGTGGCCTCACATACAGCCCAGCATGGTTTTGCCCACCTTCAGGAGACACGAACAAGGATGCACGAGACCAACCTTCCACAAGACCCAGTGGGAGTCTTTTATTAGACCGACACAGCATTTTATTGGAAATCTGTTAGTGATCACTGCAGCTGATTGGACTGATCATAACTCCGCTGCAGTTTCATATTGAAGTGGACAAACAAACAATCTGAGCACAGTATAAGAATGCAGCTTTTAAATAAATGTGCAAATATTTGTTTAAACATATCCAAGCAAACAAAGAGATGACAGTGACAACTGTGCACCCTTGTTAGTATTTTGACAGTGCTTATACAGGCAAATGCAAACTCCAAACCATCAAAGGTTGCTACAGCTGATCCAGCTGTGCCACATCACGACTTTTCAGAGGGGAAAAAATTGGTTTCCTCGATTCCTTTCCTTGCATCTTCAGTGGGACTAATGCTACGTTTACACGTGGCCGGCTATTTTCATAAACGGACATTTCAACCTCTCGGTTTTCAGAAAAGTGTTCATTTATATGTACCCGTGTATATATGCTGTCAATGCAGTCAAGAGCATGCCAGACCTGTAGATGGCGGTGTAACGAGAAGCTCAAGCCCACGTTAGCCAATCAGAATCCCGACAATAGCAACAACAGCAACCAATCATGTCCTCTTTCTCTCTCTCGGCTGCCTAAACCTCCGTTTGTCTCAGTTTACATGCAAACGTGCAAACA
The DNA here is from genome assembly GCA_025617405.1 of Perca schrenkii. Classification (NCBI taxonomy): domain Eukaryota; kingdom Metazoa; phylum Chordata; class Actinopteri; order Perciformes; family Percidae; genus Perca; species Perca schrenkii. The sequence goes on from CM046787.1 coordinate 3,785,624, forward strand.
AAGTTTTCCAAAATCTCCACTTTGGCCGGAGTTTTTCGAAATAAACGTTTTATGTGATAAAAACTGGGTTTTCGTGTAAATGAGAGGCCAAACCGCAGGAAAATATCTGCGTCTTCCCTTCGTGTAAACGGGGCTTAAGGTGCAAGGAAAAGATGCAAGTGAGGGAAGTGAATGCTGTCAAGGGAATTGGGATGTACCCAGGGTGCGATTTGCCAGGGGTGATGCGTGGGATTTCCCCCTTTCTGGTCTACATATCCCTGCCTCTTCTGAATTATTTGTATCCTCCGTAGGGCCAAAATTTGACGGTCCTTACAGGGGCCATGGTAGTTGAGGTAAGCCAGAAAAGGTGAGCATCATATGCCAATGACAGTTACGTTTAGGCACCAAACAATTCATGAAGTTTAGGAAAAAGATCATGGTTTGGATTTAAACACTACCAAGGAAAAAAAAAAAGTTTCCTGGGTGAAAGTATTTATTTTTTTCCCATTTAGTGAACTCCACTCGATGGTGTTTTAGGCCCCCAACGTCCACTTCAAGGCAATGGTGCGACCGTCGACTTCAAGGCACCGAACCCTAACCATTGCCTAATCCTAGCGCCTTCCAGGCAGCGCTGCCTGGAAGACGACATTGGGGGCTTAAAACACCAAACACCATGAACTCCACTGTCCGGCTTGAAAGCGCTGTGTTTTATGTTTTCATTTTGAGATTATTTTCCATTGAATATTGAAGTTCATGAGTAAGTGTTTTGGCATGCCTGCCTGAGTGGTACTATATCCATGGAAGGGGGATTAAATTCTTGTTTTGTTTTGTTGTGCATGATCAAAACACATCCCCCCCTCTCTGCTTTTCTCACAAATCGCACTCCTACTGAAAGAGACACAGGGTGTTTTCCATTTGGATAATATGGCACCTCACTTCCCCTCACTTTTTCTCGCCATCGTTGGTGCTGTCAGTACTGTTTCCACAGGTAGTTTTGTCTAATCTAGAGTGTTACAATTCATGCAACATTTTTAATATTAATGCTGTTTCCACAACAGCCATGCTGCTGGTTTTACTGTCCCATTACTGTAGATCAGCTGACCAATCGATAAACAGATTCTGATCGAAGGGGTGTAACCGTCCGGTAAAAGACATAAGCATCCTCCTTGCTCTGTGGAGCTGAAGTTGCCATGCACAGATATTTTAGGTAGTGAGAATTCTTATAATGTTGACTGGTCATTGAGTGTAGTCCAGGGATTTGAAAAATCATCCAATATTGATATGCTTGCCTGGTGATTGTTTGGACAGACATCAGTCCTTATTCACAAGAGAAGAAAATGTAAGCATATGTTGTTTTTTTAGTGTTGGAACTGACATCCAAGGCTGCTGTTTGTCTGGTCAGGTGAGTCTTGAATAAGAATAATGCAGATCATAAACTTTACCTCTTTTCACATCATATACATGTCAGGATCTCTAATTACTGTGCGTGCGCTGCCAGAGGGTCCAGGGACAGAAAAAGCTATGGAAATGGGAGCTATTCTGGTACATGCTCACACAATTTCACAATGACTAAGAAGTATACCACAGCACACTCCTAATGCAGTTTATAAATGTGTATACTTTTGCTTTTGTGTATACAGTCATTAAGCCTTGAATATTCACAGAGCTTTATGAGTCTGGCTCAGTGTCTAGAAGCCAGAAGAAAAAAATAAATCTCTGTTGCTGAGGAAGTGACTAGTTTTTTTTGTCTCTGGTTTGTTTGGAATAAACAGCGGACATAGTAACAACCACCATGGATGAACAGACAAAATAAATCTGTAATATAAAAGATATTTATTAAAATAAATGGGAGTGCCTGCAGAAAGCCATGCAAAACAATATTATTGTCCACACAAAAGTAAAAAAAAGTAGCAGTTTCTTTCAACAGAAGAAAGTGGAAGACGTTTAAAGGAGCTCTGTTTCATATCAGCATGTTCTGTAATTAGACTGAATATCCTGATTAGACCAGATAGCTGGATAGGATGTCTCTATGGGTTTGTCTGTGCATGTGAGCCTGATTTGACTTAAAGTGTGTGTGCGTGCGTGTGCGTGCGTGCATGCGCGTGCATGCGTGCATGCAATGTTTGAGTTGGTAAATGTCATGTATAAATCCATAAGTTAGGTAAAATGCTTTCTTAACTGGGTTACAGACTGTAGACAGGTTAAAGTGTGTGTGTGTGTGTGTGTGTGTGTGTGTGTGTGTGTGTGTGTGTGTGTGTGTGTGTGTGTGTGTGTGTGAGATCACGGAGCAGAGACTTGAGGCAGAGCGTACCGTGACAAGCCTCATTAAGAGGGAATCTCTCCACTGTTCTGGCTGTCGGCATCACCACCGCCAGACTTCTCTAATTACGCTCTCTAAGCGCCGTTTCGTGCAAGCAATCAGCCCACTGCGCTTTGCATATGCAAATATGACAGACCTGATCATTAGCTTTTATATCTCACACACTCTAATTGTTATTGTAAAAACTGCCGCATGGAGCCAAGGGCGAACGCACTCAGTCCTCTTGCCGTCTTCCCCTCTCTCTCTCTCTCCCTCAATCTATCACCAACTGTCGACTCTCATTGCGCTACGTGTTTTATGAGATTTTGTTGCTCCAAACAGAGTCATGCGGTTGAATGTCACGTTAGTATAATCAGCTAGCAAATGCCTCTGCCTGACATTGTTTCATCAGAGCGGAGGGGAGAAATGTAATAGAGGAGCACTTCCTGGCGATGGGCTAATTGGCCAAATGGAGTCACTTAGGCAGAACAACTGTCCCATCACAGCAATGATGATGATGATGACGATGGTGATGGTCCCAGAGACACAATATGGGAGCCCACTCGCCCAAATATATCTCCCCCAGAATCAACGGTAATGTGATTTTTTTTTTTTTCCAGGGAAAATACAGTGGAAAGATAGAAATGCAAACGTTTCAAGGACTGTGGCATGATTGTCCTTGAGAGAATGGATTTGCATTTATTACGCTGTGCATCCTCCTGACCTGTTTGAAAATCAATCCATATGCCCAGATGACCCCAAAATCACGGTAAGATATGTTTAATGAGAAGCAATGCATTAGTTGTCTGTTATGAATATAGAAAGAACTTTTGGCACAAATGTTAATGTATATTAAGAACTATTGGTACTGATGTTAATGTTGGGTATGTTAAGAACTTCTGGCATTAATGTAGAAATACCCTTTTTATCTTTATATTCTAGGTCTCTTGAATTTGAGTCCGAGTCCGGATTCAAGATGCTTTTCTATTGTCTCAGACTTGTCTTGGACTCTGTGGTATTTGGACTCGGCCATTGGACTCACCAAATATTCAACTTGGTCTCGACCGAGTCCAGCACTAAATGCTTTTGTTCTAAAGTAGCTTCCTCCTTGAAAACAAAACCACTGTTGAAGCGTGTTCATTCAGACAACAGGTATTAGTTTAATTCAAAATCCATTTAGAACAGGCATTGAGATTGGCCACCTGATATACGCCTGCCTGCATCATATACCTCAATCATCAGGTATCAATCCTGTTAATTTAGGCCACAGTCACAATGTCAGCGAGCTCTTTTACTATGGATTATTCAGGACAAGTAATAAGTTTAAGAATGGGAAGATTTCCATTTTATATTTTAAGTAAATAATATGGCCTAATTTGACCCTTTCTTTCTACGATCCTGTTTCTCATTTGGACTCGTTCTTGTCTTGGACTCGACAAAGGTGGACTTGACTACAGCCCTGTCATATTCTTACTTTTTCAGCACGCTTAGAATTGTGTCAGACTGAGTCTTCACTTTGAACACTAAGGACGCAATAATGTGCACTGCATCTATCAGAATCAGAATCAGAAAAGCTTTATTGCCAAGTACATTTTTTACACATACAAGGAATTTGTTTTGGTGTCGTAGGTGCATGTCACACATTATCTAAAATAAGTTAAACAAACAGGTTAACAGAACAGACAATATAAGTATAAATATATAAATATATGTGTATATGTACACACACAGGATGTAACATAATAAAATAAGAGTAACAGTTAAGATAAAAAAAGAGCAGATTAAGTACAGTGGCATGTAGAGCCAGAGGTGGGTGTGGAGAGAGTCAGGGTGGGTTCCGGGCCTTGTTAATAAGGCTAGTGGCGGAGGGGAAAAAAGCTGTCCTTGTGACGTGAGGTCTTGGTCCTGATGGATCTCAGCCTCCTGCCAGAGGGGAGTAGCTCAAAGAGTTTGTGTCCGGGGTGGGAGGGGTCAGCCACAATCTTTCCAGCACGCTTCAGAGTCCTGGTGGCGTAAAGGTCCTGGAGCGGTGGGAGATTGCAGCCAATCACCTTCTCAGCTGACCGAATGACACGCTGCAGTCTGCCCTTGTCCTTGGCAGTGGCAGCAGCGTACCAGATGGTGATAAAGGATGTGAGGATGGACTCAATGATGGCTGTGTAGAAGTGCACCATCATTGTCTTTGGCAGGCTGAATTTCTTCAGCTGCCGCAGGAAGTACATCCTCTGTTGTGCTTTCTTGACGAGGGAGCGGATGTTCAGCTCCCACTTGAGGTCTTGGGAGATGGTAGTTCCCAGGAACCGGAAAGACTCCACAATGTTAATTGTGGAGTCACTGAGTGTGATAGGGGCAGGTGGGGCAGAATTCTTCCTGAAGTCCACAACCATCTCCACTGTCTTTAGAGCGTTGAGCTCTAGGTTGTTTTGCTTGCACCAGGTCACCAGGTGGTCAGCCTCCGACCTGTAGGCGGACTCGTCTCCATCAGAGATGAGTCCGATGAGGGAGGGGTCGTCCGCGAACTTTAGAAGCTTGACCGACTGGTGACTGGAAGTGCAGCTGTTGGTGTACAGGGAGAAGAGTAGAGGAGAAAGAACACAGCCCTGAGGGGATCCGGTGCTGATGGTCTGTGAGTCGAAGATGTCTTTCCCCAGCTTCACATGCTGCTTCCTGTCAGACAGGAAGTCAGTGATCCACCTGCAGGTGGAGTCAGGCACACCAAGCTGGGAGAGCTTCTCCTGGAGCAGAGCTGGGATGATGGTGTTGAAGGCAGAGCTGACGTCCACAAACTGGATCCTGGCGTAGGTTCCTGCAGAGTCCAGGTGCCGGAGGATGTTGTGGAGGGCCAGGTTGACTGCATCATCTACAGACCTATTGGCTCTGTAGGCAAACTGCAGGGGGTCCAGGAGGGTGTCGGTGATGGCTTTTAGGTGTGAAAGCACAAGGCGCTCAAAGGACTTCATAACCACAGAGGTCAGGGCGACGGGTCTGAAGTCATTAAGTCCTGTGGTCCTTGGCTTCTTGGGAACGGGGATGATTGTTGAGGTCTTGAAGCAGGCTGGCACGTGACATGTCTCCAGCGAGGTGTTGAAAATGTCTGTGAACACCGGAGACAGCTGGTCAGCGCAGTGCTTCAAGCTGGATGGGGAGACAGCATCCGGTCCAGCAGCTTTCCTGGGGTTCTGTCTCCTGAACAGTCTGTTGACGTCTTTCTCATTGATGGAGAGAGTCGTCGCTGAGGTGGGTGGGGAGGTGGAGGGGGGGGACCTTTAAGGTGGGGGGAGGTGGAGGTGATGCACTGTAGCTGTAGCTGTTGGGAGGTGTCGCGGGGGATGGAATCAGGGAAGACCCTTTGTAGGGAGGTGTTGAGGGGGGATGGTTACAGGACCGACCCTTTGTCCTTCAAAGCGACAGTAGAACTCATTAAGTTCGTTGGCTAGGCGTCGGTCGTTGGTGGAGTGGGAGACTTTAGGCTTGAAGCTGGTGATCTGTTTAAGCCCTCTCCAGACAGAAGCAGAGTTGTTTGCTGAGAACTGGTTTCGGAGTTTCTCAGAGTACCGTTTTTTAGCCTCTTTTACCGCCTTGCTAAACTTGTACTTTGCTACTTTAAGTCTGTTTTTGTCTCCACTCCTGAACGCCTCTGCCTTGTCCAACCTTAGCCTTCTGAGTTTGGCTGTGAACCAGGGTTTGTCATTGTTGAAACTCACCCTGGTGCATGATGGAACACAGCAGTCCTCACAGAAGCTGATGTATGACGTCACAGCCTCTGTGTACTCATCCAGACTGTTGGTAGCAGTCCTGAACACATCCCAGTCAGTAGAGTCCAAGCACTTCTGTAGATCCTCCACAGCTACACTGGTCCACTTCCTTGATGTCCTCACAACAGGTTTGCAGAGCTTTAGTTTCTGCCTGTAGATGGGGATCAGGTGGACCATGACATGGTCAGAGTGTCCAAGTGCAGCACGGGGGACGGCGTGAAAAGCATCCCTGACTGTGGTGTAACAGTGATCCAGAATGTTCTCCTCTCTAGTCAGGCATTTAATATGCTGTCTGTATTTAGGTAGTACATGAGTGAGGTTTCCTTTGTTAAAGTCACCAAGGACAATAACTAGGGAGTCCGGGTTGGTCCGCTCCACACATAGTATCTGGTCGGCAAGCATGCGCTGTGCGACCTGCACGTTGGCCTGCGGCGGGATGTAAACACCGACCAGAATCAATGAATGGAACTCACGGGGTGAATAAAAAGGCTTACAGTTTATGATGTAAGATTCCAGTTCAGGAGAACAATACTGTTGGATCACTGTCACGTCGTTGCACCAACCGCTATTGATGTAGAAACAGATTCCTCCACCTTTAGTTTTGCCGGAGAGGTCCGTGTCTCTGTCCGCTCTGTAGAGTTGGAAGCCTGCCAGCTGCAGCGCAGTGTCCGGTATTAATCCACAGAGCCACGTCTCCGTGAAGCACAAAACAGCAGATGAAGAAAAGTCCCTGTTTCCGACCAACAGCAGTTGTAATTCCTCCAGTTTGTTGGGCAGTGAGCGCACGTTAGAGAGAAATGTGCCCGGTAACGGTGTGCGTAATCCTCGCTGGCGGAGACGCACCAGCGCACCAGCCCGTTTCCCTCGCCTCCGGCGTTTCACTGCGTGAGCAAAGGTGATCGCACCTTTGACTAGAATGTCCACAATTTCCAGTGAAGGGAGAAGAAAAGTAGGAAATAAATCCTCTGGCGTTGTTCCCCTGATGTTAAAGAGCTCTTCTCTGGAGAAAGCGATCCGGGTATCATCGCAAAAAACAAAGTTAAAACACAAAACAAAACAACACGCACAAACACACCGAGTCGACCGTCTGCGGCGCCATCTTGGTGTAAACTCTAAACTCAATAAGTGTCTTTTCAAAACCTTTTATGCTCCACACAGATCTGTAATTAACAACACAGATACAGGTTGACAAACTGTTTTTATGTTTCATGAGCATTTATTGGCTGACCTTGGTAATCAAGCTAACCTTGTAAATCTGTTGGTTTGGTATTATACTGGAGGCCTAGCTGCTTCACACAGCGTATAATACCTTGTTAGGTTACTGCCTGCCAACAGTGTTTTATCCAAACCCTAATACACAAAACTGTGTCTACAGATCACATTAATTAGTTGCAAGATAACAAGTAAATGTACTCTGGCAAAAAAAAATTGTGGCAACCATAACTTGGGAAACCATACCTTTTTGACATACTGTACATGTTTACATGCAGCACAAATATGCAAAATGGAAAGGCAATTTGCATCGTCTGCCCAGAGTCCTGCACATGCTGCAACTGTAAAGCTACGTTCACAGCTAACTGCTAACATCAAACTCACCTTCAGACACTCTCTTGCTTCCATTATACAAACATACACGCTGAGTTATTCCTCAAAGGAGTTCACGGTTTTACCTAAAAAACAATTCTCGATACCCCTCCCTAGAGCTACATCCCCCACTTTACAGTATGCAAGGCACAACATCAGGTGAGAGATGGTGACATCCATGGGAATATGATGTACTTAGTCCCGTGGAGTGTCATCAGGATGGCCTGTATCCTCATCCAAAAATACCAGCTCACTATGTGCATAATTTCCATCCTACAATTTTTCTGGCAATATTGCATCACATCCCAGCCAGCAATGACATGTGGGGCCCAGATGAGGGCTTCATGGGCGGCCAATGTGGGCCCCATTATGGGCTTGCACCCGGGATCCACATTGGGGCAAGTCGTGGAAGCCCAGACATACTAAAAGTGGGACCTGTAAGGGTACTGCATGGGTCTTAATTGGGCACTTCATGTCAGACCCATTTGGGACCCACCTGCCCAAATGGGTCTAAAGTGGGCTTGCACCCAGGATCCAACCATGGCTACCCAGATGGGCTTTAAATGGGCTCTGTAAGGGTCTTATGTGGGTCCTAACTGGGTAATACATGACAGACCCATTTGGGCCCCACCTGCCTAAAGGGCGTTTAAAATGGGCTTGCACCCAGGATCCACACGGGGGCCAGCCGTGGATGCCCAGATGGGTTTTAAGTGGGACCTGTAAGGGTCTTATGTGGGTCCTAACTGGGTAATTCATGTCAGACCCATTTGGGCCCCACCTGCCCAAAGGGGTTTAAAGTGGGTTTGCACCCAGGATCCAGCCGTGGATGCCCAGATGGCCTTTAAAAGGGACCTGCAAGGGTGTTGTGTGGGATCTTAACCTGGCAATTCATGACAGACCCATTTGGGCCCCACCTGCTTAAAGGGCGTTTAAAATGGGCTTGCACCCGGGATCCACACGGGGGCCAGCCGTGGATGCCCAGATGGGCTTTAAGTGAGACCTGTAAGGGTCTTATGGGGGTCTTAACTGGGTAATTCATGTCAGACCCATTTGGGCCCCACCTGCCTAAAGGGCGTTTAAAATGGGCTTGCACCAGGATTCAACCCTGAATGCCCCTATGGGCTTAAAGTGGGCTCTGTAAGGATCTTATGTGGGTCCTAACTGGGCAATTCATGCAAGGCCTATGGTAAAATGGTTTAAGGAAGCAATCTAAGAAAAACGAAGAATGAATATAAGTCCAAGATAAATAAAAGACACTTAACGCTTTGAACTGCAAGAAATATATTGTTACATCGAACAACAAACAATCTTTAAAAAACAATTTAAATGTCACAACATACTGGTAAACAAATCAAAAATATATTTTTAAAAAATCTCTGAAAAACAACATCTCTCCAAAAAATACATTAATACAAAATACACTCATGGCGTCTGTGTGGTGGACGCTCCTTTTTCTCTTTGGGCTCTTGCAGCCCTCTCCCCTCCACGGTCACGTGCGCCGGTAAACCACTTCAACAGCGCCATTTCCACTTCACATTTTGAGTCATTGCATTACTCTTCAGTGCACCTAAAAACAAAGGAGCATAAGTCAATTTAGCAAGGTTCTTTTTTGCTCCAACAAGTGCATGTTCTGCTCTTTCAATGAGTTGTCTCAGTCCGTTTTTTAGCGCTAACAGTCACGGAGATATTCAAGCAGTTTAGCACTGTGATGGCCACAGCCGTGGCCATACAGCCATCTTAAAGGCGGTAACCTCATACACTCACATTTATCTTAGTTCATGCTGTTTTCCTTAAGATTGGTTTCTATATCTTTTCAGACACGTTATATATTTTGTTGTAAACATTTATTTAGTTTTAAATAACTTACAGGGCACTGGATTTGGTTTACATATATACTTTATTAGTTTTGGATTGGTTTTCTAATATAACTGTTTTCTTTGAGCTTACCAGTGTTGCGGATTCCACATCCTGGAGTGAGGCATGCAGGCTGCAGGGACAAAGAGGTGGCATCTGGAACTACAGCAGCTTTATAGGGGTGGTGGCTAAATTGGACTCTACCACTACTTGTTATGTCAGGGGGTAGTTAGCTTTATTTATCCTCAAGATATTTGAGTTTTGATTTGTATTGTCTTTAGTACATTTATTCAGTTAATGTTAATTAAGATTACATTTCTTTTGGAGTAAGTGTTTAGTTGTTTTCTTTTGTTATTTGTAATTTACATATTAGTGTTATTGTTAGTCTCCCCCTGAGTGTCAAACCTGGTCTGATCACCCAATATATAACTCCCCTTTGTTTCTTGTGTAGGAGGTCAGTTGTATTTTTGAGTTTGTTATGTTCAGAGCTTAAGTTCAGTTTGTTTGTTTGACCTCTTTTAAGGGCCCAAACTTTACCTTTATTTGTTGTCAGAATTTTTTGTGGGTAAAATAAAATAAACTTTTTTGAAATCTCCTTGCGACTCCTCATGCCTAACTGCTTGGTCCCTGACAAGCACCATGGATTTCGTTTTCTAGTTAGTGCTCACCTTTCTTTGAAAAGAAGTCAGTTACCAATTGTTTCCCCTCATTCTGTTTTCTCTCCTCCTCCTGTCTTTCCTTTCTTTTTGGTAGCATGATTTGGCTTTCTTTGAGAAAAGACATTTCTACAGCAGAAGTTTGCGCTCCACCAGACGCTCAACTGAACTGGCTAACGTAATGCATGCAGGTGGACTAAACCATTTGGCACATTAGCAAGGGGGGGGGGGTGAGACCTTTTTGTATACAAAATAGTCAGTCAATCAACCAAGTTATTCTGCCAATACACTAACTTTACATTTCATCTGATATGCATTATGAAATGTTATTAGGAAATAAAAATATCCAGGTAAAATAAAATATATTCCAGACTTTTCAAGGGCCCTCTCTCCCCTTGGGCCCTGGTAATGAGTATCGGTTTTACCCCCGGTCCGATGCCCCTGGTGTCTGTGCTGCTGCTCGTCTTTATCCAGAGAGAGCGAACACTAAGCGACGCACAGGTCTGCTACAGAGCTCCGTCTATCGTGATATATTAATTATTGTCCAACCTCTCCCGCTGTTTTTCCTTTTGGTTAGATTCTACATCAGATTAAACAACACAAACCAAAAATACAGACCACTGTACAATCTGCAGTGTTATTTTTCTGGCAAAATAATATTTCAACTTACCTCAATTTGTGAATGTCTGATAGAAGTTCTCCTTGAAGTCACAGCTAGCAGCAGTGCTTTCCGAATGGACTGCTAACGTTTTGAGCGCGAAACAAGGCCTTTGCATACAGGCCCCTTATAGATGTCCTAAGAACTGCCTGACCAAATAACAATTAAATACAGTAAAATTCGTAAATTGAGAGAATTAACAAACGTTAACTGCTCCGCTGGCTTCATTATGAATGAGCCTAATTAGGTGTTGTGTGCATAACAGGCGGAAAGAGTACTGAAAATCTGTACTCAAGTACAAGTACTGTTACATTGCTAAAATATTACTCCGTTGAGAGTAAAAGTACTGGTGTTAGAGAAATACTCAAGTAAAAGTACAATTTGTAAAAAAAAAACTACTCAGAGTATTAGTTACTTTTAATGACCATCACTTCTCCAGACTAGGGCTGGATGTGTGTTTTCCTTTACCAAAAGTTAAAATGCCAACAATCTATTAATCATTAATAATTGATTAGATACAAAACAAGTGTTTTTCCCTCATTTTTTTCTCAAACAGATCTACTGTACCTTTTACAAATACCGTAAAACTTCGAATAGGATCCTGGAGTTTTATTTGATCAAATAGACCAGGGGTCATCAACTAGATTTTTCCAAGGGCCAGAATTTTTCTACGCAGACACTCTGGGGGCTGGACTTTCAAATAAAGAAAATAAAATTAATTTAAACCTAATACGCCTATTTTTGTTCGCAATTTTCACTTTCTTACTGAATTAATGCTATATTTCTTTAGATGTATTAGTGTGAGCAAACTCCTAAAAAACATGGAAACTCCATAATGATAACTGGCTCTTTAACTAGAAAAAGTTCTCAGACTAGAAAAAGTGCTTGTCAGGTTGCAAAATAATACAACCAGCATCATCATTCACGTGCATATTAAGTAGCCACATGTATTTGTTTTGGTCTTATAATACCTCCATATATTTACCGCTCCAGCAGAGAGTTTGGTTTGTTCAGCCAGCAGTGAGGTTTACAAGACGTTGTCCAAATTTCCAGATTCCCGGCAAACTAAGATAAACAGTTAGACTACAAACCGACAGCTTTTGTTTTAGCTTGTTTGTAAAAATTCGTTATTTGCAGAGTAGAGCTGTGTTTGCGTAAAACAGCGCGGTAGACAAGAGTGGACTGAGCAGATTGAAATATCGCTTTCTACATGTTTATGCCGGTATATATATATATATATATATATATATATATATATATATATATATATATATATATATATATATATATATATATATATATATACACACACACAGGTGAGTGCATTGATAAGTATTGACTTTCTACTCACGAAGGTTTAATTGTAGCCTACTTACAGTAACGAGACTAGCGTGAGTTCATCTGCCCTCTTTGTATCGTGCATGTTGTAACGCACACACGTCTCGGCTCAGCGGTGTGTGTGTGTTTTAACGCACACACATCCTGGCTCAGCGGTGTGTGTGTGTGTTTTAACGCACACACATCTCGGCTCATCTGTGTGTGTGGAGCTCGGGAATCGCTGTACAAAATCCCAGCATGTGAATAGAGATGTAAATACAGGGGGCTGGGTTTTTGCTCTAAATGTTTGAAATGATAAATAACAGAACGCATTTTTTCCTCTTTACATTTTGTGAATTCATGATTATTCTGCGGGCCAGACTAAAAGCTTTGGCGGGCCGGATGTGGCCCGCGGGCCGCCAGTTGACATTGGCTGAAATAGACCATTGGGACAGGCATCTATGGGATGTGGATAACCGTATGGGGTTATTTGTAGGGATGCTTGACATTGATTTTGTACCGATATCCAATATACCAATATTGTCCAATGCTTAATTTCCGATACCGATATTAGCCGATACAGATACCTAAACATATGATCGTTTATAGGCTTACTGCCCTCTGTTCCATGACTCCCTTGATACTGGGGATTTGAATATTTTGAAGGACTAGCCAGCAACCGGTAGACTAACTGGGGGTGCGGTGCTTACTACCCCCTTCGAGAGAAGATGCCAACTGAACATTTCTTTGACTGAGGTAAACTGAAAACAAATAGCCACACAAGAACAAAAGTTCAACTCATTCCACTCATTGGGGCTTAGATCTACCCTGCTCAAGAATTTATTTACTCTACAAACCCTGTGTGTATGCTGGTTGGCCAACAACCTACACCCAAATTTTGTCTGCATTCGCTTTGAGAGGAAACAAGCTTTCCAATAAGGTATAAAACGACGATGACCATTTCAAAAACCGATACCGATATTTACCGATATTGAATTTTAAAGCCAATATCGGCCGATAATATCGAGCATAGTTATTTGTCTAAATATGTGTTTCCCAAGGGACAGGCGTCTGGGACTGGGCTATTATTTGAAGTGTTACTGTAGGCCTGCAACCTTTCTGAGAGTCCACTAATCAGCATAATTCAACACAGCGTAAACTTTGACCTATTTTGATGTTTTTTACATTTTTGGGAAGTTACATTTTTCATTTTCTGCACGACTAACAAAAATGACTGATGGATTGTTTTGGCAAAAGATCTACATGTATGAAATGTTTGTTCTTTGGTGACTAGCGTGACTTGAAATGTATTGAGTTACAATTACTCAATCTCAACATGCTTGATTAGCCTAAATGTAGAGTTTCTACAAGTTAATAAAAATTGTACAGTAAGTAATTACATAACTCAATAGACCTACATAGTTACTTTGCGCCTCTGTCATGCAGGACCCATATATGTGTTCCCAGTTCAAACCCATGCCCACTTGGACCATAAATATACCATGCAGGACCCATATATGCGTTCCCAGTTCAAACCCATGGCCACTTGGCCCATAAAAATGCCATGCAGGACCCATATATGTGTTCCCAGTTCAAACCCATGCCCACTTGGCCCATAAATGTGCCATGCAGGACCCATATATGTGTTCCCAGTTCAAACCCATGCCCACTTGGCCCATAAAAATTCTATGCAGGACCCATATATGCGTTCCCAGTTCAAACCCATGCCCACTCGGCCCATAAATGTGCCATGCAGGACCCATATATGTGTTCCCAGTTCAAACCCATGCCCACTTGGCCCATAAAAATTCTATGCAGGACCCATATATGCGTTCCCAGTTCAAACCCATGGCCCACTCAGCCCATAAAAATGCCATTCAGGACCCATATATTCGTTCCCAGTTCAAACCCATGCCCACTTGGACCCATAAAAACTTCTATGCAGGATCCCATATATGCATTCCCAGATCAAACCCATGCCCACTCGGCCCATAAATATGCTATGCAGGACCCATATATGTGTTCTCAGTTCAAACCCATGCCCAATTGGCCCATGCCTGTCCCTCATGGGGCCCATGTAATCAGCTCATATGGGCTTCCTATGTGGGACTCATACTACAAAACCTACATGGGACCCGCTGATTTCACCCAGCCAAAGCCCATGCCCACACAGATACCATGGAACCCCTACTTAACCCGTCTGGGCCCAACATGTCATTGCTGGCTGGGCAACTCAAGTTACAACAACTTCTTTGTTCATCGCTAAACACTCAAAATGGCCGCCACGCCACGCCCACACCGTCTGAAGTCTCTGCTGAGTTCAATGTACGACAACGTACACTCAAGTTACAACAACTTCTTTGTTCATCGCTAGACACTCAAAATGGCCGCCACGCCACGCCCACACCGTCTGACGAAAAGTTTTTCTTTTAATAAATTTTCATCGTTAAGGTGTTGGGATGGTACAGACCAAGTTTGAAGTCCATCGGATGAAATCTCTAGGAGGAGTTCGTTAAAGTATAGCACCTTGACTTTTAGGCCTACTTCCTGTTGCCACTAGGGGGCGCTATGACTTTAAGTAAATATCGGCCTTTATTTGTCCTCAGGGTTGGACTCTTATGAATCCTGAAAAGTTTCGAGGTAATCGGACAACGTACGCTCGAGTTACACCCACTTCCTGTTTCGGCGGCGAAACGCACAAAATGGCCGCCCAGCCACGGCCACGCCCTATGACGAAAAGTTTTTCTTTTAATAAATTTTCATCGTTAAGGTGTTGGGATGGTACAGACCAAGTTTGAAGTCCATCGGATGAAATCTCTAGGAGGAGTTCGTTAAAGTATAGCACCTTGACTTTTAGGCCTACTTCCTGTTGCCACTAGGGGGCGCTATGACTTTAAGTAAATATCGGCCTTTATTTGTCCTCAGGGTTGGACTCTTATGAATCCTGAAAAGTTTTGAGGTAATCGGACAACGTACGCTCGAGTTACACCCACTTCCTGTTTCGGCGGCAAAACGCACAAAATGGCCGCCCAGCCACGGCCACGCCCTATGACGAAAAGTTTTTCTTTTAACAACTTTTCATCTTTAACATCTTAAGATGGCACAGACCGAGTTTGAAGTTGATCGGATGAAATCTCTAGGAGGAGTTCGTTAAAGTACGACATGTGGAAATGGCCAAAATCGCACAAATTTCGAACTTTGAAACCAAAATGACGGACTTCCTGTTGGGTTTAGGGTATGGCTCTAATGAAGTTGTTTGTACATCTCTACATGCTACATATGTGTACCAAGTTTCGTGAGTCTACGTTAAACGCACTGCAGGGGCTCAATTTTCTTAACTTTGTAGGGGGCGCTAGCGAGCCATTTTTGTGCGCCTATTCCCGAAACCCTTAAAATACGTAAATTTTCACCAGACGTGATGCGACCGCCAAATTTGGTGAGTTTTTGAATATGTTAAGGCCCTCAAAAAGCCAATTCATTTGACGGGAAAAAGAAAGAATAATTCCTTCAGTTTCAATAGGGCCTTCGCCGCTGTCGGCGCTCGTGCTCTAATAATTCCTTCAGTTTCAATAGGGCCTTCGCCGCTGTCGGCGCTCGGGCCCTAATTAAAGCTGCGAGCAGCGATGGACGGGCCCTCGCGCATCTGTGCGCGTCGGGGTTACCGGCGGACGCCGCTCCTTGCGACCGTGCATTTGCGCGCCACTCGAACGCCGCAAACCGTCACCAATGAAAAGGGAACTCCCTGCCGAGTTCAACGATAGCTCACACAAGACTCTACATCATACGGTTCATTAGCTGTGAAAGTGGGCGTGGCTAAACCATAGGGGGCGGGTCCAACCATCACCAATTAAAAATGAAGCCTCTGCTGAGATGAATGATACCTCACACAAGACTCTACCTTAAATGGGTCAGCATGTATGAAAGGGGGCGTGGCTTAAACATAGGGGACGGGCCAAACCATCACCGATGAAGAAGGAAGTTTCTGCTGAGTTCAATGATACCTCACACAAGGGTATACCTTAAACGGTTCAAATGTTATGAAAGGGGGCGTGGCTTATGCATAGGAGGCGGGCCAAACCATCACCAATAAAAAAGGAACTCTCTGCTGAGTTCAATGACACCTCACACAAGACTCTACCTTTTAACGGTTCAAATGTTATGAAAGGGGGCGTGGCCTGAGTAAGTGGGCGTGGCCATATTATAGGGGGCGGCTCAGTATCACACGTAGACCACACATTCTGAGTTTCATGCAAATCGGATGATGTTTGTCATATAAGGCACATTTCATGTTGCCAGCGGGGGGCGCTATGACCAAAAGTCAATTTTGGCCTGTAGGTGTCCTCAGGCCTGGACCCTTGTCCATCGTGAGAAATTTCGGGCAGATACGACAACGTACACTCAAGTTACAACAACTTCTATGTTCATCGCTAAACACTCAAAATGGCCGCCACGCCACGCCCACACCGTCTGACGAAAAGTTTTTCTTTTAATAAATTTTCATCGTTAAGGTGTTGGGATGGTACAGACCAAGTTTGAAGTCCATCGGATGAAATCTCTAGGAGGAGTTCGTTAAAGTATAGCACCTTGACTTTTAGGCCTACTTCCTGTTGCCACTAGGGGGCGCTATGACTTTAAGTAAATATCGGCCTTTATTTGTCCTCAGGGTCGGACTCTTATGAATCCTGAAAAGTTTCGAGGTAATCGGACAACGTACACTCGAGTTACACCACTTCCTGTTTCGGAGGCGAAACGCACAAAATGGCCGCCCAGCCACGGCCACGCCCTATGACGAAAAGTTTTTCTTTTCACAAATTTTCATCTTTAACATCTTAAGATGGCACAGAGCGAGTTTGAAGTTGATCGGATGAAATCTCTAGGAGGAGTTTGTTAAAGTACGACATGTGGAAATTGCCAAAATCGCACTTATTTCGAACTTTCAGTTCAAAATGGCGGACTTCCTGTTGGGTTTAGGGTATGGCTCTAATGAAGTTTTTTGTACATCTTGACATGTTACATATGTGTACCAAGTATCGTGAGTCTACTTTAAACGCACTGCAGGGGCTCAATTTTCTTAACTTTCTAGGGGGCGCTAGCAAGCCATTTTTGTGCGCCTATTCCCGAAAACCCTTAAAATACGTAAATTTTCACCAGACTTGATGCGACCGCCAAATTTGGTGAGTTTTTGTATATGTTAAGGCCCTCAAAAAGCCAATTCATTTGACGGGAAAATAATAGAAAGAAAGAAGAAAGAAGAATTCCTTCAGTTTCAATAGGGCCTTCGCCGCTGTCGGCGCTCGGGCCCTAATAATTCCTTCACTTTCAATAGGGCCTTCGCCGCTGTCGGCGCTCGGGCCCTAATAATAGAAAGAATAGAAAGAAAGATTAATTCCTTCAGTTTCAATAGGGCCTTCGCCGCGGTCGGCGCTCGGGCCCTAATTACAGTAACAACAATTTTTTATTGTTTTAACTTTTATTCTTCTAATACCATTAGAAACACGTGTTGTATTGTAAAGATCATACCTTCACCACATAATGGTTATTGTGTCCAAAAATGCACAAACCTAGCTTTAGCAAATAACATTTAAAATAAGATGACAGTGTCAACTAAACCCAATACCTTTTCTCTGTTGAAGACCTACTCCTCTGACGAGATTCTTCTCTTCCTGCAGGTCAGGCTGTCTTAGTGCCTGCCAAGCTTGTAGTCTCGAAACATCCAACAACATTTCATTTGCATGGTGCTTTAATTGTGAGTTAGAATGTAGAACTAGAAAAAAAAATATACAGTAAGCACTTGATACGTTAAGTTATTCATTGTTATTACTATTAGTAGTAGAAAGAGAAGCATTGTATTTGCATTGCCCAAAGAGCCAGTGCCGGCCCGAGCCTTTTGGGGGCCCTAAGCAGAATTTGATTGGGGGGACCCCCCTCCCACCACGCGGAGTCACCTGTGCTTGACGATTATTGACACAAATGTCACGCTATAATGTTACATTATAAATGAATACAGTGAGGTTATGTATTAATACAGTGAGGTTTATGAACTACTGTCCCCCGGGGCACAGATGCATAAGGACCCTCCCCCCTATTCTATTTGTGCAAAAGTAGATGCAAACGGCGAGGGGAGGTCTCGGGGTGCTCCCCCAGAAAATTTTGAATTTGGTAGATGTGATTTCCTGTATTCTGGTGCATTTTGTGATGGTCAGCTAGAGAAGGGCAATACCTAAATTTGTTCAGATTCATAGCCTTTTGCTTTTTGATTTATTAAGGTAGTGACTTCACCCAACTACTTGGGCTTCAGGGTCAAACAATACTGACATACTCTGTGTTAGTAGGAAGTAGGGCTGGGCGATATGGCCTCAAAAAAATCCCTGATTTTTTTCACAAAGAATCTGATTCATGATTTAAATCGATACACACACACACACACACACACACACACACACACACACAGAAAGAGTGAAAAAATTATATAATGCTATATATTGAACAAACCTGTGAAACGACATTTTCCACAATAGAAACATGATTTAAATGAGAAAACGTACTGTTCTAGCTATAAAAATGGCAGAATCATCCACAGTGCAAGATATTTAAAAAACCGCTTCATACACGCTTCAAGGTGATGGCAATTAGTGGTTAACAGATATTCACCAAGACGTAAAGCCCAGCAACAATCTATCTAAAATAACACCTTTTGGGAGTACCATTCATGATATATAGTAAAATATTGAAGTTGTGGGAAGTTTATATGGCTTAAACTGTATGTTTCATCCGTCCCCCTATGCAGTTTCATGCGTACCGACCAGGAGGGACGCATGAAACACTACGCAACCTTGCTCCTGTTTTCACCTGTTGCTGAGTAACGTACATTAACATGACATGGTCTCATGAGTGTAGCATACCTGTTAAGGGGTGGCTGGGAGGAGTAGGGAATGGCGGACCCAAAATGCGGAGAGAGCAGGCAGGCAGGCAGGAGGACGTTTGCAGTGGAGGATTTATTAAAGGCAGGAGTCCAAAATTCCAGTAACAGAAACAAAAGACAAAAACTCACAGACGAGGAGACTGGACTGAACACGGTTGGGTACAAACAAACAAACACACAAAATTACCTGACAAAGGACAAGGGGAAACACAAAGACTAAATACACAGACTAATGAGAAAACACAAGACAGGTGACACAAGGGCTGGGAAACAGGTGAAACACATTAGGCTGGGCAGAGCAATCAAAAAAGGAGGGAAACACAAGACAGGAAGTAAATAGGACAAGACAAGACAGAAAAACAGGGACTTCAAAATAAAACAGGAAACAGAGCAAAACACAACACAGAAAACAGACTACCAAACTAAGACAACACCAAAACCATAACAGTACCCCCCCCAAGGGACAGATCCCAGATGTCCACAAAACAACAAAACAAACCAACCAAGGAGCAAAAAACCAACCCAGGGAGGGCGGAGGGGGGCCCGGAGGAGGGACGACCAAAATACACAAAACAACCCACGTAGGGCGAGAGAGTCCGGAGGAGGGTCCACGGGCGGGAAACAGTCACCGGGGCACCAGGAACAGAGGGGCACAGGGAACAGAGGCGTCCTGGGAACAGAGGGGCCCTGGGAACAGAGGGGCCCCGGTGGCACAGGGAACAGAGAGTCCCGGGGCACAGGGAACAGAGGGACCCGGGGGCACAGGGAACAGAGGGGCCCCAAGGGAGATGCTAGCTAGCCGGGGTTCTGAGAGGCTGCTAGCTAACCTGGAGTCAGGGGAGAGGCCGCTAGCAGGCCGAGAGGCTGGGAAGGAGCTGTACGTCAGCCCAGAGGCAGGGGGGCTGCATGCCAGCCCAGGGACAGGAGGGCTGCACGTCAGCTCAGGATCAGGGGAGCTGCATGTCAGCTCAGAGTCAGGAGAGCTGCACTTCAGCTCAGAGTCAGGAGAGCTGCACGTCAGCTCAGAGTCAGGAGAGCTGCACGTCAGCTCAGGGTCAGGAGTGCCGCACGTCAGCGGCGACCCAGGGCGGCTGCACGTCAGCGGCCAATCTGGGCGGCTGCACGTCAGCGCCGAATCAGGGCGGCTGCACGTCAGCAGCGAACCAGGGCGGCTGCACGTCAGCGGCGAACCAGGGCGGCTGCACGTCAGCGGCGACTGGGCTGCAGGTGAGGCGTCGAGCGACTGGGCTGCAGGCGTGGCGTCGGGCGACTGGGCTGCAGGCGTGGCGTCGGGCGACTGGGCTGCAGGCGCAGGAGCGGGCACACAGGTCGGCTCAGGCTCAGGTCCACTGTGAGGCTGATCAGGGACATGGCACTGAGAGCCACGACGTCCTTTCCTCCGTCCACGGCCTCCACGGGTCCCCGTGAAGACGGCCAGGCGGGTTCCGTCATAGGACTGCTGGTGGTTGGGGGCATACGCTGACCAGGTAGCGTCTGAGCGGTCTACTGAGAGTTCTGGGGAAGCTGGTAAAGTGGCTGGCTGGCTGACAAAGCATGCACCGATGGCTACAGTGTTGGCCGACTGGGGAGGAGGCAAGCTGGTGGTGGGTGAGTCACTGGAGGTGGCTTTCAGGAAACATTCCAGCTGGTCCTTGAAGCCCTCCAGCTGGGGAAGAAAGTGACTCACCCAAGGTCTCTCCGATAGCCACTGCTGCTGAATGGCAAGCTTCTCCAGAAAAGGCAGGTGCCGGTCCGGCTCAGACAAGAGCAAACACCGCACAGTCCAGCCGAACTCTAACACCTTCTTGGTGTACAAAACTTCTCCGCTGGGTCCATGATGGTCAGGTCATTATGTTAAGGGGTGGCTGGGAGGAGTAGGGAATGGCGGACCCAAAATGCGGAGAGAGCAGGCAGGAGGACGTTTGCAGTGGAGGATTTATTAAAGGCAGGAGTCCAAAATTCCAGTAACAGAAACAAAAGAAAAAAACTCACAGACGAGGAGACTGGACTGAACACGGTTGGGTACAAACAAACAAACACACAAAATGACCTGACAAAGGACAAGGGGAAACACAAAGACTAAATACACAGACTAATGAGAAAACACAAGACAGGTGACACAAGGGCTGGGAAACAGGTGAAACACATTAGGCTGGGCAGAGCAATCAAAAAAGGAGGGAAACACAAGACAGGAAGTAAATAGGACAAGACAAGACAGAAAAACAGGGACTTCAAAATAAAACAGGAAACAGAGCAAAACACAACACAGAAAACAGACTACCAAACTAAGACAACACCAAAACCATAACAATACCTGTAACAAGCTCCTTCGTAGTAACTAGCGATAAAAACAAACGTCGAAGAGGAGCTCCGTGCTACAGAGTGGCGATTGCTAGTTGTTGTAACCCGCTACAGACCTCCGTCACAGTTCAGTCGTATCAGCAGCTTTTAGCTAGTAGATGTGTTGAGCCGCATCAGAGTTCTTCAACACCGGGTCCGGTGCTCCATGGTGCTCCGTTAGGTAGGCGGTCGTTCAGTAATTCGAAAATAGGTTTGGCGGATATTGCGGTTAAGTAAGTAATGAAACGAGTAGTTAAGAAAATAACTAATGTTAGCCACTGTCAAGCCGTGTCGCTGCCATATATGTCAATGGTGGCTGCCATGTTGTTTGTGTATCACTATGGCAAACGTGCGGGGGGAGGGATGGGCCCATTCGGAACTACGGGAGCCCAGATGGGACCGTCGGCGAATGTTAAGTGGAAAAAACAACACTCGGTTGGGGGCCCCCTAGTGGCCAGAGGGCCCCAAGCAGCCACTTAGTTCGCTTATGCCTCGGGCCGGCTCTGCAAAGAGCTATAGGCCTATATAATAAAATAAAGCAGAAACATAAACAAAGGTACACAACAAACCATAAATAATTTGTTATTATGATAAGAAAACAGTGACGTAGAGGTACAAACATCACATTCTATTAACCTTCAATCAGTACACAGTAAGCATAAATGGAAATGAAAATTGAAAAAGTAAATTATTTGTATATATTCATTTTGTATTATTCTGTTCATTAACCTGGTCTAAACCCGGATACCATGTCCAACTTCCGACCCATATCCAACTTCCCCTTCCTATCAAAAATCCTACGTGTTGTCGGCGCTCAAATTAAAACCCACCTCTCCTCCAATAACCTGTTTGAACCATTTCAATCTGGATTTCACTCACAACACAGCGCTGAAACAGCCCTCCTTAGAAAAAACTAATCCTACTGAGCTGATGTGCTGACGTTTACAGTAAGCGTCTTGTCCAACCCGGTCTCACACCTGGTCGTGAAATAGTCACGTTATTTAGATTTATTGATACGTTTACAGGTCACGATTTTTACGTTTATTTTGTGTACACGTCATGAATTTTGAACGTGTACAGGTCACGATTTTCGAACCTGCTTTGGGGGACGCAACAACGGGGAAATGAGGCGCCACACGGCGGCCACAACAACGGGACGGGCCGCCACTCGCGGGACGCGATCCACGGGCGCAGGGGCACACGAAAACGGGGAAATGAAACGCCACTACCACGGGACGGTTGTGGTTAGGAAAAAAGAACGGGGAAAGGAACCGTCACCTGTGGGACATGCCGACAAGAGCGGGACAGTTGTGGTTAGGAAAAGAATAATGAAGAGAGGAACTGCAACACGCGGGACGCGATCCTCGGTCTCCGGGGTGAAAGTCCAGTGTTGTTTGACCTATCCACCCCCCCCCCACCCCCCACCCCCCCGACCAACCTCCCTGCGCGGACTTTCGCCTTATCAATACTACTCGCTACTGTCATCGTTCTGTGATCACGAAATATGCTTCCCATTGAAATACATTACTTTAAAATTCGTAATGACCACACAAAAAAAACAACATTACCGTGTCCTGTCCACTGACCGGGCTATATTGTCTCACGTCCGGTGCTTCCGTGCTGCTCAACTCTGCTTTATTGCTGACATGGCTGGATAGCTACCTTGTCTTGTTGTTCAACATACTGTCAAATAATTTTTTACTGATTGCCAACTGTACACAATGTTATTGACTTTGAATCTTGCGTTAGCTTTCTGGCTCGTAGCTAAACTGAAGGGTTCTATCAGCTGAGCGGACTATATAAATATCTCCCGTTGCTAAGAGAGGCAAGTCGTATATAAGGTCCTTCCTATTTCCTGGAGGAGTGAACAACGTTTGCATTGCATAAGAACCTTATAGGATGGGAATGATTGTTCTAGGTATTAGTCAAACCGTCAGGCGTAACCAGGGAAACAGAGTTATTGTTTGGACAAACTTTAGATTTCGATTGTAAAACAAATTAAAATATAAACTAATGTTTTAAAAATGTTATTTGGCAAGTGACCATGGTATAAGCGGGTTAATGCCCTTCGAGGTGTCCATTGTCAGGTATTAATGGACGGTTGTGCGTCAGACGGTTCACACCTCGCCGTCGTCCATTAATTCCTGACAATGGACACCTCGTCGGGCATTAACGCTCACTTACATTCCACCCCTGTCACTGTTTGCTTATTTAACAAGGCATGGTATAGACAGGGCACACATGGCAGATAGAGAGAGTAAAATACGAAATAGTGTTGATGCTGTAGACAGAGGGAGAGGTATGGAGAGTGACTCGATCCAGCTGTAATGGGGTTCACTTCACCAGCCGAACTATGTCTCTCCTTAATACCCCTGCTGGCTCATCCCCAAAAGTGCGGCTTGAGGAAATGATCCACTGGCCCAGTACCACTTTACTAGGCAATCCATACAGTATAACTTCTTTGTCTCAGATGGTGTCAGAGAAGCAAGAGTGAGATATTGGAACACTTAACTGAGGTAATCAATGCCGCATAAGCAGCAGCACAGATTCACTAAGACTCAGTGGTAGCCTTGTGCACTTAAATATTGAACAGAGGGTGGAAATGAATCTATTCGCCTTCATGCATTATTAAAAGGAAGTAAAAACAGAATTGTATCCACTGAGTTTCTGTTCTATTCTCTGAAGTGAGCGGACAGAGAGTTTGTAATTATGAGGCTCCATTAGTAGTCAGAGCGGTTTGGAGAGCTTTGAGTTTCCACATCCTGCCCAGTGAAACTGACATGCAGTACGGTTCATTTTCATAGCTTTCCAGGTTGATGCTGGAAAGGCCCTCTTAGGTTCCATTAGGTGCTATATTATGATGACTCCTTTGTTTTGATTTAATTCTTCATTGTTTTAGTGATGATGTCTTAAGAAACATTGGCACTGATTCATAAAAGCAATGGCTACATGCACATACTCACATATTACTATTAAAAGGTTTATTGATGATGAAAAAACATGGCAATAGGGATGGCTAGATCTGCTTTAATGGCTAACTGCTGCACTTGGATTAGACGTGGGCCAGGAGTGCATAATCCCCTTGTGGTACATGAAAACAGAGCATAGCAGGTGGAGCTTGGAAGAAAGTGGTTGAAAAAAGCATTAAGACTTGCATGACAGCGCAGAGCAGCAACGGAAGTAGCAGCCTGGTGGAGAGCTAAACACAGGTGAGTCACAGCACTGTGATGATGATGGTAGCTGGTAAATGTGCACTCAATAGTGGACCATTTGGTTTCAGTGGGGTAGAGTTTTCTGACTGACTGCTCTTAAGTTCTTTGCTTTTCTCACAATACAATATAAAGTACAGCAATATATTACAATGATGTATGTAGGTCTGTCCAATGTTTACAGCGTTCAGATCAGGCAAGACATTTTTGAACCTGAGGTGTGGGCAACCAGAGGTTTTCTGATTGCTTTGTTTTTGGGAATCCCAATGGATGGATGGATGGATAGATGGATGGATGGATGGATGCATGAATGGATGGATGGGGCCAGAGCAAAATCCACAACACTGGTTGATTGATTGTGGATGCATTTATGCTGCCACTCTTTTCTTGAGGGGGTACACAGTTCAAGACATAAGCATAGTAGCATTGTAGAATACAGCAGTATTTAGTGCACACAAATAAAACACTTTTTGGTGTTAATGTTTTGAATGTTACACCATCTGGTCGGTAAGCCTGGCAAAAGTATTTGCGAACTTGCCAAGAGCTCATTGATTTTTGTATCAAGTGAATGTCTGTGACAGTGGACCACAAACATATGAACTGATTAACACCGTACAACGTAGGGGATGAGCTTCTTGTACTGTGTCACTAAGTACACGTGAAGGCGGCATTAAAAGCCTGCCGTCATAGATTAGGGTGAGAGGCAATGATTGCTTAACTGTGCACACTGTTGGGGCAATATTTCTTCAAAGGTATTCATAGGGCTGCACTGCACTCTGTGTCATGATCCTGGGTTTTGTTTAGTTTCCTGTTTTATTTTGTAGGGTTACTTCCCATGTGTCATGTCTTGTTTGATATCTTGTTTACTTCCTGTCTTGTGTGTTTTCCCGCATTTGTGATTGTCTGCCTTGCTCTAATGTGTTTCACCTGTTCATCAGCCCTCATGTCACCTGTCTGTCATTACGATCATCGTTGCCTTGTGTATTTCAGGTGCGTTCCAATCGCCTAGTAGTTCCCTGCAAAGTGGACTGCACAGGGTATTCATATTTCAAACCGTAGGGAGCAAACATCCTTAGTTCAAAGGGAACTGTAAACTGCGTAGACGGTTTATCACTTCGCCTGAGGTTGATGAACAAGATTCAGTCATTGCACCTCGCTGGAATAACACTCTACGTCTTGTAAATTAATTAAACCACTAATTCACAATCACAATCATTTATTCACAAGTTACATATATTTGAATTTCAATACGTTTTGTTGTAGTATCAGTTTTTAGTTTCAAAATATTATTTTAGTATTGTAAAATTTCCACAGTAGCAGCAACGTATCCAAGCACTGAGGAAGTGATATCTGCGTTGGTGGCAGGGTGTTCTGAATGGAGGGATTTTGTAGAGGGAAGTTTCCTTAACCGGCATTCCCTAAACAGGGAACAGGGAGTAGTTATTTACACTGTGGAAGGGAATGCAGCTTTAGTCTGTGTGCTCCCTTTGTCTGGTGACAGTTTGTTGTCGTACTTGGTGTCAAGAAGTTCTGCCTGTTTTCTGGAGTTCCTGTTTTTTTACCTGTTTTTTTATTCCCTGCTTGCTTACTTGGACTTTGTCTTCATTAAATCATCTTCTTCTGCATTTCGCTCATTACTTGCACCTCTTGAAACATTGAAGAAGCAGAAGCAGTTGTGTGAAGAATGTTAAAAGAAAAAGAGAGAGATTGAAATTGAGAGAGAAGTTAAAATCCTATGATAGCCCCGGACACCTAGGCAATCGCTGCGTGAAGTGGCCATGATTGTCGGTTTTCAAAAGTTACAAAAATTGTCAGACAGTCTTTCAAAGTTCACTGACCATCCAACAAGAAACTCGTGTTAGAACAGGGACAAGGAACAATTTTCTTTGGGTATCCAGTATAATTTGAGGAAATGACCAGTCTTACGGTCACCATGTATTCAAGCACTATATGTTTTAGGTTTAAGTAGAGAAAAAATGATAGCTGTAGCCTGGATGTCTCTATGACAACTTGTGTATTGGCTTGCACTAGTCAAAGAAATTGGTGGAGTGTGCAGAACTGTAAAAGGTAACACCTGTCTTCATTTATCTTTTCAACCTAATGTTTCCTAAAACACAACCAGGAGTCATGCTCTGATGTAAAAGTCTCCTTGCAGAGGCAGTTGTTCGTGTTGCATCTGCTTTTTTTCCCTCGTGGCTTAGATACTACATGATTGCTACATCCCAGTGTATACAGCCAAGTAGAGCGCGATTTGCGGGAGTGATGCGTGGGATTTCCCCCTTTCTGGTCTACATATGCCTGCCTCTGCTGAATTACCGAAACCGTACGCCCACCCACGACCCTTTCCACGACCCTTTCCTAAACCCAACCATCCCATGGTTCCCACGTGTCATGGAACTGTAAGCCCAACCACGACCTTTTCCTTAACATAACTGCATCAAAAGGGACGGCAATAGTCCCGACCGATCGTGTTTACTTAAAGCACTAAAGGCGTCCATATTTTACGAGATGGGTGTGAGAACCTGTTGGTTGACACCAGAGCTGTATAGTAACGAAGTAGAACTACTTCACTACTGCACTTAAGTACTAAAAGGCTGTATCTGTACTCTACTGGAGTATTATTTTTTTCTCCTACTTCCACTTTTACTTGAGTACATATTTTTGATGAGTTTAATACTTTTACTCCGATGCATTTTGTATGTGCTGCATCGTTACTCATTACTGTTGTGAATTCCTCACACTGTGGAGACTGTGTAGGTTACAGTGTGTGTAGTTACGGCTACGTTAGTTCCGTACAATAATTACATAATTTATGTAAGAAACCCCCGAGATCGCGTCATGTTTCTTTTCATTACGGTTGCCTGTTCAGAAGTCAGAGACGATGTAAGTTTGTACTCTCTCTATTTAGCTATTGTTGCAGCAGAGTAATCTATTCCTGAGTTGTTTGAGTCTGCAGTGAGTCCTGAATGTTAACTGTTTGACCCTGTGATGTGAAGCTGCTAGTTTATCTCTATTTTGCTAGCTTGCTAACTTTCCTGTTCATCACAGATGTTACTAGCTAGTGTGGGATATGTTTTTTGGGACTTTAATCGTTACTGTGCTGGAGAGGATGTTAATTTTACTTGCACAGTGTGATAATTGTACATTTTATTTCAGTATTTATTAATATTTGTTATTTTTTATATAATATATTTAATATTTGTCAATTCCTTTGGCTACAGCCTTAGGCTAAACATTTGAAATAATATAAACAATATGATATTCAAACTTTTGACTGCTTTCTTTAATAACTAAATAACACAATACTTGTGCTTTTACTTTCAGTACTTGAGTAGTAGATTTTAAAATAAACTACTTGCAATACTTAAGTACAAAAAATGTTGAATACTTTAGTACTTCTACTTAAGTGTTGTGCTTAAAGAGCACTTCAACTTCTACTCAAGTCACTTTTTTGATAGAGCACTTGTACTTTTACTCAAGTATGGGTCTCTAGTACTTTATACACATCTGGTTGACACCACGTTTTTTTTAGATTATTTTTTCATTGCATATTGAAGTTCATAAATAAGTGTTTTGGCATGGCTGGCCCAGTGGCACTATGTCCATGGTGGTATTGAAAGAGGGATTTAATTCTTGCATGTTAATTCTTGCCTTTTTCACAAATTGCACCTTGCAGCCAAGGACCTTTGTAGAATGCCGCTCAACCTTTCTCTCCTCATTTTTCCTGTCATTCTCTGCTGGGCTGTCCAATGAAAAGCAAAAAATAATGGCTTTTTAAAAAACAAAGATTGGTGGAGTGAGACCCAAGGAACTGACCCCAGATATTCTTTCACTATTTGAGCAGTGTCACAACCGCTCCACTGCTGCTTTCTGTGTCGTGTTAGTGAAGTGAAGCTGGAGTGTCCTGTCCAGTGTGCAGGCTTGAGCAGGTTGATGCAAAGGTACAACTGTTACCCACCTGACACCTCACTGTCAGCTCCCACAAAACAGTAGGAGTCATAAGGGTTTTGCACCAGTGACATTCCAGGAGATGCTGGAATGATTTCCAGGACAATATCCGACTCTATTAGGGACTCTGGGGTTAATTCATTCTGCCTGTCAAAAGGTATGACCACAAGCAAGCGGATCAGAGCTTATTATGTTATGTTATTTCTCTTTTATTTGTATGACTTTATTAACTAAACTAACCATGCAAGTCATTAACAGGACAGGGTTTGCATACAATGTGAAATCTATATTAGTCCTGCTGGCTTTATTTAATGTTAATTGCATTTTCAGAATTAGCTTTAGTGGCTAGTAGCTTTAGTATGTGTACACATACAATGTATTTGACTCCAGTTTTAAGTTGCTCTCAATTTATTTGCACACAGTTCAAGAACAGTTTCTAGTTTTAATGGTAAAACTACCAGAATGCACAATGCTTATCCAAGCCAAAGTTTATTGCACATAGCATAATAAAGTGTACAGTGTCGTTGGCGATTAGACTCCATCGTTTTATACTAATAGTTTTCTTATAGGGGTAGAGAACCATCATAACCCCCGATGGAAATCCAGACACCGGTGGTGGCGCAGAAGGAGCCCGGAGACCAGGCCAAAAGAGGCTCCAGAGCAGTCAGCTGGAGAAGACGAAGACTGGAGGTGGAAGGGGAGGTGGAGGGATGGACGCTTTGCCTCAAACGACAGCTGATAGCACATGGAGAGAACCGATTTAAAGCGGGGTTGTGACGCTGTGATTGGCCATTGGGATTCAAGGCCGATTCTGATTGGTTTACAGGAAGGTGAACGCCTCCAACAGCTGATTGATTTAGAAGAGAGCATAGATAAAAAGTTAGGTCTTCCTGAAAGAATTTACGCTGAGCTATATTAGAAATTGTTGTATGAATTTGCATGTAGGCTTAACATCAGCCACCCAGCACCCACCTGAATAAATGATTTTCTCCAATTTAGAGACCCGTATGGACATTTAACTGCCCCTCTACAGTACCTGTAGGATACGTTGTCTTTAAAATTTTGTTGTATTAATGTGTGAGCATTTTCTTTAACAATTTCCTTTATTGATTAGAACGGCTGCTTGTAAACATTTCCATATGCGCAGTTATGTCACTGCAGCTAATATCTTGTGAGCTTTAAGCAGCCAAACTAACTGTAGTTACAAACTTGACAGAGTAAACAGAACTAGACCTTTAGCTTCTGAAATAATCATAATGAAGTTGCTGCTGTTTCTCGAGCGTCTCCATGGAGACACACAAATGAAGCTGTCTGTCTGACAGCAGCTCTGCTGTGTTCACATTTTAAAGAACGTTACTAATATTTTCCTCATTAATTATGTATTTCCTCATTAACTATTTATTATGTTACCCACCCTCTATTAATCAGAATGTTAATTTATATGATCTGACCGGCCCTGTGGATTATTGGGCTGCGGATATATTATTCATTTATATTATCTCTCTCTCTCTTCCTCTTTTTATCTCTCTTCCCCTCTATCTTTCTCTGTCACGCGTCTTTGTTTCCATCCCATGGGTGAAAAGACTTCCGCAGAGGATACATCGGTGTATCCTCGACTATAGCTCCTCCCGGGAGCTTTCTCGATCCTCAATCCTCGATGTGGATTTTAAGAATTGAGACTTCCTTCAAGGTGGCGCACTGAGATCGAGTTCCGGGTCAGAAGACGGAGAATCAAGGAGGTACAAATTAGGCTATGTCCAGACTGCGGGCAAAAGTGGCTTAAAAAATTTTTTTTGGGGTCAAGTGACCAGGTCAGACTTCTTCAGAAGTAGTGTGAACACTCAAATCTAGCCCAGATCAGATTTTTTTTCAAATGAGATTCAGGACACTTCCATATGTGGTCCTGAATCAGACCCAGGTCAGATTTTTTTCAATATGTGAACAACCAAGGCGGATTTGATGCGACTTTTACGTCACTAACCCTCGCTGCGGGAAGGTCGGGGCCGAAAGAGGGTGAACTATGCCTGGGCAGGGCGAAGCAAAAGGAAACTCTGGTGGAGGCCCATAGTGGTCCTGACGTGCAAATCGGTCACACAGACCTCTGTAGTGAATTTGCAGCCATTACCCCACAAAAGACCAAAATAGCCAATTTGGCTCTCTCTCTCTCTTCATTCTTCTCCTTCTCAGCACATGCTCATTAATGTTACGGCAGCCATTACACAAACATAAATAAATAAATAAAATAAATAAAAGCAAAAATGCTGACTTCCTCCATAACCTCCCTAACTTTAGTGCAACAGCGTGCTGCGCCTGATGACCGCACAACAGTTCACACTGGAATCTGATATAGGCCACATTTTAAAAGGTAATGTGAACAGCAAAACAAAAAATCGGATCTGACCAGAAAATCCGAATTAGGCATTAAGACTTGCGGTGTGAACATAGACAACAACTCCCATGGTCCCATGCAACTTCACAATGTCATCAAAATGTCTGCTTTGATTGAGAGACCCCAATAGAGACCCCTAGCGGCAGAAAATTACATGTTGTACTTTCCTTGCTGTTTATGTTTTTATTATGTAATGCTTAAACTGCTAAGATGCAAGATGCTTATCCCCTCTCTTTTGATGCTAAACCTAAAACTACACTTGACCAAGTAAGGTTTCATATAACTTTCTTTTGTATTGATTTTGTAATCTAACAAAACCCCTGCTTGAAAAACCAATCTCGTGGAGTAACATTATAAATATTGAACATGTTGGATGGGTTCTGTTAGCCTCATGTGCAAAAATGACAAGGATATGAATCCAAAACTGTACGTGTTTGTTTGCTTGCTTCCTTAGTAGACCTAAAGCTCCAGGCTAGCATTCCCAAATGTCCCTATCCACTATCTGACACACCCACACACTAACATACACAAGCACACACACTGACATTATACCAGCCAATTTACAGCCCAGTGGAACTCCAGATTGTGTTTGCACCAAAGTCCAATTGGCGCCTCTCCAAAGCACTACTGAGCATATTCCCTCGCTCTGTTTTCTTTATCGTCCTATCAAGATATTTCCCCTGATGGCTAGCCTGTTGCAGGTGAGAGAGAAATTGTATGTCTGGATAATGAACTCACACCTTCCTCCTCCTTCTCTGCCAAGCGCTCTATAAACTCAAGCAATTCTATATCTGTTCTCCCTTTCCTGTGTGTGTGTGTGTGTGTGTGTGTGTGTGTGTGTGTGTGTGTGTGTGTGTGTGTGTGTGCATCTTCAACAGGCTTGGAGCCAATGCTTCATTTGTGAAAAAGCCTGATTTGGGGGAACAACCGTGTTCCATATCTGATAATCCATTAATTGAAATTTGGTTTTGCAATGAGAAAGAGAGTGTGAGACGAGGACAAAGATAGAAAGAGAATTAAGACTGGGTAGGCTGTTAAAATGGGCGGGCAGAATAATCAATAGCAGTTAGGGGAGTGTGTGTTGTGTCAATCTAACAGCTTGTTCTTGTTCTAGGGGGACAAACCCCAGACGTGAAAACTGCTTGGTGGAGCCAGAACCAGATTGACGTTCCACTTTATTGAGATTTAGTGAGTCTGCACGGATTTGAATGATCCTCGGCGTAGTCTGTCAGTTGTCATGATAATGAATGGAAGATGACAGGTTCAGTGACAACCATTCTCACGTTGCTGCTCACTGTCGGAGGCGGCCAAACTTTATGACAAGGGCAGCCAAGGGATCTTAATATGACAATATTGGTGGGCTGCGATCATGATTAGAAGGAAAAAAGACTGATGGCTATGATGTTACCATACATCTGGATCCACTTTTAATAACTGTAAATGTTATCTCAAAGTTTCTGCTGAAATACAAAGTATATTGAACTAAATTAAATACATTATCATAATAACAATTATAATGCATTCTATTTATAGGCACCTTTCAAAACAGCAATATATCAAGACGTAATTAAATCAAACAAACTTCAATAATAAGGTATTACAATAACAAAAATCTTTATCAGGGAGAAACTCAATTTGGTTATAGCTATTAGAGACAGAATTAAACTGAATTTGCCAGTTTAAAAAGCTGTGTTTTAAAGCTTTAGTGCGTAACTTTTTAATATTAATGAATGTCCGTTACATTCAAGCCATTGCCAAATGAGTTGCTACAAAGCTAATTAAGACTATAAGCTCCACACAGCTCTCTCTGGATTTGTCAGCATGGCTATGTTCAGAACATGGTGGCGACTTTCACGCGCAGAAACTTGAGGAAAGATAATGACCTCTTCTGAAGAGTCCATCATGTTTTTGTTAATCCTCCGTGTCCTCCTTGGCTACTAGCAACTGTGTGGAGGAGTGGGGTGGGGGTGCTCAATCACGGAAGGCTTGTATAATGTGGACGCGCTGACAGATTTGTTGTCATTGCTTAGAATTCCTCATGGGGGCGACAGAAACTACGCACTATAGCTTTAAGAAGGGATTTGATGCTGCAGAGAGAGTCAAAATTGCGATTGTCTTGCGAGAGTTCCAAAGGCGGGTAATATAACTCATATTATACATGAGACATTTCTTGTAATTAGTTAATTACTTTCTGTTAATCAGCCGACTTCTGTATTTAACACATGTAGAGTTAAAAAATGTGAGACTGTGATTTTATGAGCTGCCAGCTGTTATTAGCTGGTATTCACTGACTCTGGTGATTCCTGCATGTTAGCTTGCCAGTGGCTAATGTTAGCAAGCTGACTAAGAACACACAACATGTAAATAATGCAACCTTGGAGTTGGCAGAAGGCGTATTCCCTGTCTTTTTGCAAGGTAGCTGCCTCACCCCATTTACAGCCCCCACACCAAGCTATGACGTCTAGGACTAGTGTTTCACTGTCCTATCTAACTTCCCAAAATATTGAATTTTTCCTTGTGGGATTAATAAAGTATGTATTATTATTATTAGTAGTAGTAGTAGTATTAAATGTCAAAATAAAAAACTGAATGTAACTACAACTAACATTGATTTAAATTCACTGAGGGTTACACTGATATATAGCTTTTCTACTAAATAAGAAATACGATTTGGTCCAGTCAGTGACATCCAACACTGACAAATGATGCAGTCTAATTGATTATACAAAATCCATGCGGCTATGGTAAGTCTAACTTCAATTGGTTAATTTTTCATCTGATACTACACAAATATGAAAGAGCAGATATTATCATAATTCTGGTTATCCAGGGAGTTGGAATGTCACTGATTGGAATAGTAGGCTAAGTATTGTCTGTCTATCTAAAGCCTGATACACTTTTTTCTCTCTACCGTAGATCCATTGTTGTCCAATTAAATACACATCATTGAGCCACATTGTTGCACTGGGTGAAATGTTCCTTCATTAACCATGAACACAAGCACTGTATTTATTTTGACTCACTTCCACATACATCTTCCTGTTGCTCTGAAATACAAACTGGAGCAAGAAATATATATTAATCTGCCTCTAAAAATAGTCCCCAAACAATTGCACTCATTCTTAAAGTTGTATGTGTTCAATACGAACCAATGGGCTATGGGCTGAGTGCCACACACAAGGTAAGAAAGTCAGAAAGTATTGAGAGACAGACTAACACCATTGTTGGTTTGGGATTTTTTTTTTTTAATTGGATTTGATAACAATCCGAAAAACACATGGACATGGAGTCTTTACACACTTATACACACAGATAGTTCACAGAATCAATATTTTGGTAAAAAGGTACCATTAATGCTTTTGAAATATAAATGTGCCTTTGGTTTTCTTTAGTGCTGCTTTTATTTGTGACACATAATCATGCCAGGTAGACTCAGTTACTACACTTAAACCCACCCCAAGTGTTTTGACCCTCTGAACATTGCTCTGCTTGCCAAACCTTGACTATGCTGAAGGAAAGCGGTAGTGCAATCATGTTATTTTGCTATAGAATGCTCACAAAAGTCCAGTTTAATAGGGAGTGTGTGATAAGTGTTGTTTGTCCTGTGATTTCAGAACTTGCGTCTTCAAATGTCCATTGGCTTGCGGACTCAAATATGTCACTTTTCCAGAGAAGTGATCAGCTGAAATATTGTCAGTAATCCTGACAGGCTCCAGACTGCAATATGAATAAGCAAAGAGTTACAGGGGATGATTTATAGATATTGAGTTTTATTTTAAATCCAACAAAGATACACGCATAGACACTAAGAGATGAGAGGGAGAGATTATTCATTCTGGTGCTCACTGAGCCATTGTCACTGCCACCGTGGGGAATATTACTCCACAGTCAAGCTTAACAGCTGACCAAATATATCTCTGTCTGTTGTGCTCTTGGTCTCCCTCGGTTTGTTTTTGCTTTGAAAACGTATTTATGACAATGCGCTTCATTTGACAGATATGATATTACAGAGCAATGTCAGTTATCATTTTTTGTCTTTTAATGCATTTAAAGTTTTGAATAGGAGAACACAAAGTAACAAAAGACAGTTAAAAAGCTGTACTGAACAATACAATCACATACAACACAAGGGATAAAGGTACAGAACAAAGCTCTTGCACAAAATGTATTATGCAATTAGGATCTTAGAAAGATCCGGGGTACATCGAGTCCAAAATCATATTCATGAAGGAGACTGCCCTCCCCAAAAAAAACGACGCCATGGGTCGTTTGTTCAAGCAGCTTATTACACCCATATTTACATTTATAGTGGCCGTAGCAATTATGATTGGAGCAAACCAGGAAGTCAGGTGACGTAATATAAAGTATTGATGTCAAAATGAAGCTTCGTGAAGCATATTCTTTATTTTCTGAGTCAAATAGATGGCGCTCTCTGTTCAACAAAGGGTTGAAAGCACACTGAATTGCCATTCCATGAGCCTTTATGTTAAAACCGAGAGCGCCATCTAGTTGGGTCAACAAATACAACTGATGGTTCATGAAGCTTCATTTGGCATTGCCAGCATAAATAGCTGCAAAGTCTGCATAGGGATGGGTCAAACAAGCAAACCAGGTCTTTGTCCCAGGTGACTGCTGTTTGTGTCTCGTGTGAAACCAAAAGTCAACGTTGACTTTTTTTGAATTTTACGTATACACGTTAAATAGTAAGTTAAGTTACGTGCCTGACCGTGATCTTTTCCTAAACATAACCAAGTAGTTTTGTTGCCTAAACCTAACCAAACGGCGACCATTTCACAACCACATGTTAAAAAACTAGCGTTACGTTTATGTATGAGGACAAGTCTATATCCGCCACGTTCCCCTTCCGGGATTGCTCTGTTTCCGACGGAACTTCCGCCAGTCTTCACTCTTTTCGGCCGGATGTCTGTTACCTTCCTCTTTCTCTGTGTTGGAATTTTAAACTCCGGTGGATTCATGAGGACTATGGTTAACTGCTCCTCAGATCTCTGCAGGGTAAATCCAGACAGCTAGCTAGACTATCTGTCCAATCAGAGTTTTCTGTTGCACAACTAAAAATACTTTTGAACCAAAACAAGTTCCTTCCCGAGGCTATTTTGCAGAGGCACCATGGCTATGGCCGGTGCTTAGCACCGCCCACGACGATTGTGATTGGTTTAAAGAAATGCCAATAAACCAGTGCACATTTTTCTCCCATCCCAGAATGCTGTGTGGACTAGCCAGACCCTCCTCCGCAGCGCTGTGAAAGAGGGTATGGCAATGCGAGACTAAGGACATGTTGATCCGATGCTACCGGTCGGGGCGTTAAGTTCAAAAACACTCCTGTGAGTCGTATTAGAGAACAAATGACGTGTACGTGGTCGTATGGGTTGGAGGACTTGTTGTCATGAAAAGTCAATTCCTTTTCTTTTATTTATTATAGAAGAGTCAATGAGATCTAAATCCTTATGTAATATTTATTTTTACATAATTATCTGTTTTTAAGGGAAATAACTAGTGCAGGAAGAAATTGTATAATAGTGTCAGTGGTAGAACTTAAAAGTTGCAGTATAAGTCCTGGATTCAGATTGTATTACACATTTGAAATATTACTTAAGTAAAATTACAGATGTTTTAGCAACAAAATGTTTAATGTTGTAGTCAGTCAAGGTGGAGATCATTTTAACTGTTTCATACGCTGTTGAGTAGTTTAATCAATAGAAATGCATCATAATTTATAAACTGATCATGTGGTTTGTGTTTAAAACATTAAGATAATAAACATCACTAGTACTATAGTTGTAGACATAGTGGCGTGAGTAAAACGTTGTTCCTTTCACTGAACACTTGACAATACAAAATAATAATTCTACCAAAAAAAAAAGACATCACAACAAATCCATGATTAACTTTCCTGACAGAAAAAAACATATATGACTTTTGTTTTCTTAAGTCTACGTGGTGTAATTAAAATGTGGTTTAATTATTATTCATAAAAACTTTTGTCAAGTATTTTTAGACGGATGAAAAATGTTCTGCAGTGGACTAAAAAAAAGGTAATTAGTGGTGATGTGATTTCAAGGTGATCAGCATGGTCACTAATTTCAGGAACAGTTCTGATTGGTGCATCTGAACAGGGAGTGGTGGATTTTTGAAAATCGTACTCCAGGCTGTAGGTGGTGCCAGAGGAGCCGGATTATTTTTAAATGATGTGCTTCATGTAGTTCTACTGGAACATAGGGTTTCAGCAAATATGACAGAAAGTTAGTTTTATAAGGCTTACCTACTGCACCTTTAAAGTAATGGTAACACTTTATAATAACCATCACTAATAAATGGTAAATTGGTAGTTCATTAAACTTAAATTAATAGTTATTTTACAAATAAAATGATAATTAATAATGTTTACTAATTATTAGTTATGCTTTAATTTGTTATTTAAAAAGTTTATTGTTGTTCACATCAAAACATTCCATACATTATATTAACTTTTTGTTAATGATTAAGAAATTGTTTGTGGACCGTCAGTAAACATAATTTGGATGTCTATTGTAAAGTTGCATCTGATGAAAATAATACCTTGTCAATGGTTAATAAAGACATTGTAGAGCATCTATAAAAATATAGATAGCTATTATCAGTGCTCAAATAATAAAATAAGCATCTTTTTTATATATCACCAAATGGGGCCAAATTAGTGTTACTTGATGCTTTATAAACCGTTCATCAATCATTTAATTATGATTATAAGAATTAGTTGCAACTTTATAACCATTCAAATACTGTTTATAGACAGTTTACAAAACAATTATTAACCACTTGCAAAGTATTAGCGACCTAGCTTAAGTTATAAACTTATTATTTTATATGACACTAAACTAATGATAAAATAACTTATTATTGTTATTATAGATTAATTATAACATTACTAATGACGTTATAAATCATCATTTCATTGTCTTTTAACAGTAAAATACCTTAACTAAAAATTAATTAACTATCAATTTACCATTCATTAGTGATGGTTATTATAAAGTGTTCCCAAAGTAATTAAAGTAATTGTTTTGTATGACTTTATTAGATGGATGCCTGAGGTGTTAAAGTATGGAATAATGATGCAATTTAACTCAAGCTAATGGCATAATCTACAAACACATCATTCACTGAGTTACATTTTGGACAACCTAGATGGTTTCCAAATTGCAATTATCCCTTGACATCAAAATTGATGTATTCACATCTGATACACTGCAGAGTGAACTCCCCTTAACGTCCTGATTTTAAATGTTATGCTGAACACCGACGGAAATTCAGTCCCACACAAAGCATAGCTTTGACTAAGTAGATGAACGCGGTTTTGGTGCAAAGCCCAAAACTTGTGTTATCCAAGGACTGCTGATTTAAAACTTTTAAAAACTGCACAGGTTGCAGTGTTTTAGTGAGTAGGAGTTCAAACAGCACACAAGTACAAAAAGCACACAGAAGACGGATGCTAGACTGGTGCTTTGGATGAGATCAGGACCATGCAGCATGCCTTGGATCCACACACGGTTTCAGATTTATTAGCAGGGATCCACATGGAAATATTTGTATTCCGTATACATGTAGGGAGGAAATATATGAAAGTGAAAGCTAATATACGAAATTGAATATCTGTTATATTACATTTGAGACTTCTTTATTTTGTTGTGGACCTGCCTGCAACTTTCACAAACCCCTGGAGACCAAAAGCTCCATAACAGAAAACAGTGGGTGATGAACACTTTCAAATAGGGCACTTCTCTGTGACATAAAGACAGCCCTGGAGTCCTTGCCTGGAGCTGAAGCCTTTATTTTCCCTTTGCCCCCCTGGAGGCGTTTTCAAATGATCGATTTTTACATTATTTTAATCCAATGGACTCGCGTGTTATTGGAAAGAGGAGTGATGGATCTGGACGTGCAAGGCTGGACATTGATCACTGGGAGATGGGAGGTCGGGTTGTTTCCCTGAGGATCGCCCTGAGACACACACACACACACAATTGCGCGCTGTTGGCTGTGGCCGTGTGGGTGTTTGTGCGCGCGCACGACTTGATTTGACTCGCAGCTCCTTTTGCTGAGAAGTTCATTTCCGAAGAGAAACTGTTACCGCTGCATCACTCTGTTACAGATATATTGCGCTGGATGCTTTGGCAATGCATGCGTAAAACCGTCGGTTCTCTGTGATAACCACGTCTCGCTACATCTGAGTTGCAAAGAAGAATGATGTCCTTATAATAAGAGGTCTGATCCATCTCAACAGCAAGCCGGCGTGTGGCTGCGCGCAGTTTGCAGCATCTCAAACGCAGGGCGGATTAAGCGTGATCCCCGTGTGAGATCGGTCGGCAACAACGCACGAAAAAGAGAGCGAGGAAGGGAACGGAGGTAAGCGCGCACTCGAGCTGTAAGAAGCATTTTTTTTCCTTCCTGAGACGCGCACAGACAGGCAGCGCTGCTGGTGAGACAGCAGACAGGGGAGAGCAGGAGAGGAGGAGGACGCACAAACACAGAGACAAAGTTCTCCTGCGTCGAGATGAAGCATGGCGCCAACAGATATCTGCGTCCCCATGTAATGGAAGTTTTGGATCATAAAGGGAAAGAGGAGAGATACCCCCAAGGAACGAGTGCACCCATGTATTTCGGTGTGGCATGACCTTTAATGCAGTGGAGCCAATGACATATTCAGTCATGATTTGGGTCGCGTTTTTACCTTTTTTGGTTTCGTGCGCACACGGGAACAGGACCGTGGAGCAGGTGGCGTTTTTTCACGGGCATGTATTTGAAAACTCGTCTCCCGGCTCCCGGGTCAACGGACTGAGCGTCCCGTTAAAGCGGCTTAACTCGCAGAGGCTGTGCGGTACCGGGGAATCTGTAGCGCACTTTAAACTCCTGGGAGACGGTAGCGAGAATTTCCGTGTCTTTGCGCACCACAAACAGGGCCAAATTTTATTGAAGACTTCTGGGGTTCTGGACCGGGAGGAGCGGGCTGAATACGCACTAAGTCTGGGTTTGTGTTGCGGGCAATGCGCGGGACTCTCCCGGGAAGTGGGAGAGGAGTCTCCGGTTGTCGCTGAAGTGGCGTCCATCAAGGTGGACGTCCTGGACACCAACGACCACCAGCCCACCTTCCCCGGTGCCGATGTGAAACTACGCCTGGATGATGCCACCGCGCTGCGCACGGCGATCTACACAGTGACCGCGCGGGACGATGACAGCGGCAAGAACGCGCAGCTCATCTACTTCGCCTTGCCCAAAAACGGGAGTTTCTACGCGGTGCCCAAAACCGGAGACATCCTCCTGGTGGACTCTATCCTCGGCCTGGGGGATCCGATTAAGTTTAAAGTGTTCGCCCGGGACCGCGGGTGGCCACCTCGCACGAGCCAGAGCATAGCAGTTGAGATCAATCCACGGCAATGGCCCGTGGCCCCCTTGATCTGCACCCAACCGGGGGAATGGAACGCTAAATCACAAATTAAAGTCCCAGCGCGAAGGTCCAGGTCAGTACTTGAATCAGACAGCCCCGTTTTCATCAACGTGTCCGAGGATGCAGGGATCGGTTCAGTGGTGATGAACCTGAACCCGGTGAGGTTTCAGTCGGCAGCGTTTGAGTTGGTGGAGCCCGACGTGGAGAGCTCGCCGGTCAGCGTGAGCCGGGACAGCGGTGATATAGTCATATCACGGAGACTGGACCGGGAGACTGAGCCTTTGGTGGAGATCAGCGTCAAAGTTCAGGATAAAAGAGGTGAGTGTGAGTGAAAGAGCGACCCGGTGTGTGTGTGTGTGTGTGTGTGTGAGAGAGAGAGAGAGAGAGAGAGAGAGAGAAAAAAAACCAATATTGAACGTGACATCATTTGTGTCATTTGAGTGTGTCACATTGTGTGCGTAAATACGCGTTACAAGCAATACGAGCCTAAACTTGATTCCCATCAGTTCTGATGATATTGTGATGTGATACAACGCGGATTGTCTTCCCTCGAACTTTTTCCCAGGGTTCCAATGGTGCCTGAAACCCTAGAATGGAATCAACTGGGCAAGATACAGTATATGTTTGGTAATAAAGAGGAGAAGAGAAAGTAACCACATATATGTGTTACTTAAACTCTATTAATCACTGTGGTCGAATGTGTCCCACTGGGATATTGTGTTTGAAACGTTACTATTTGGGAGCAGGGTCAGTAGGCAGCGTCTGTGTGTAGCGTCCTGAGGTCAGGGTCTTGGTGAAAGGTCATTGGTGTCTTTGAGGTGTGAGCAGGCCCGCTGTGGGTGCAGATGACCCCGGTCCCCCGGCCCAAAACCCAGGTAGGGCCCATGCAAAGGTCAATGGCACTGGTGTATGTTCTGTTAGTTTGCAATCTCAACATATAATGTATTTTATTTCTTTTTTTCCTTTCATTTCACTACTACTTTTATTGCTCTAAACAGCTGTCTTTTCTAATCTGTGTACTCTTTGTACATCTTTGTTTTACCTTGTAACCTGTTCTGCTTTGTTTTGTTAGTCATATTGGTTCTGTGCTGTGTCTTGTTTTGTGCTAAGTTATGCTTTATGCTAAGTTATGCTCTGCTTGTGTTGTCTTTCCCTCTTTATATATTTTTAAATTTAAAAAAGCCTTTTTAACATTGACGCCAGGGGATTAGAGAGGAAAAGTACAATTTTGGCTTATTCTGGCATTTTTAACCCATGTATAATCATGCGTTTTATTAATTTGCACTTTCCCCTTCTTAAATAAACTTGAATTAAATTGAATTGAATTAGTGGGTGTGGTTGAGTGGCCCAATTAGAAGAAAAAAAATCGTCCTCTAATTTCATATTCCTCATGGCGGGCCTGGGTGCCAGGAAACATGACTGAGTGAAAACTCCACACATACAGTACGGACCCTGGCCAGCTCTGAAGGAGTTTTAACCAGGCATCCTATTGCTGTGGTAAGTGAGTGCTAACCACTGAAGTACCAGGCAGCCTCACATCCACGCACTAACCAGTTACAATCCTGCAAAGCAGGAAAGATCAGGCTAAGCGGTGTCAGAGCGTCTGGTGTTTACAATAGAGGTTAAACTGAGTGACACTCATCGGTGTTGATGATGATTCATGTGCTTGGATGAATTAGGGCAGAGAGAATGTGTCAGCTGCGCTGCCAGCAGCAACAGATGTTGGGATGTCAGGGTGGAAGCTTGGCGCGCAACGGCCACCGTACCAACAGGTTAATTATCACCTGCGGGTAAAAAAGCACCGAGCAGAGAGACAGAGTGAGTTAACATGCAGCCAGATCCACATTAATAAATGCATATGTAAAGGGATGAAACACTGGGATAATTGACTATGACACTGAGCTCTGGAGACTAGACTAGAACATGCAAAAACAATATGAATGAGTTGGCACTTGGTTCTTTTTCTACATCTATATATGTATCTGTCTGCCTGTCTGCCTGTCTGTCTGTCTGTCTGTCTATAACTTGACTGGAAGAACAGTTCTGCAGCTTGTTCCATTAAGACCAGCTAATATCATGTTCCTGGGGGAGTGACCTAATCAATGTGACCTACTGGTCTCGGTAATGTGAACTATCCTGATGCAGGAAAGAAGCTGAGCCTGCTCTTGGCACACAATGCTAATTTGCACTCCCAGTAACAATGTTGGCTATTTGTCACAATCATTTCCTTCAACACATGATGACATTGATGGTTAAACGATACGTTTTCAGCGTTGAATGTAACACTCAGAGGTGGGTAGAGTAGCCAAAAATTGTACTCAAGTAAAAGTACTGTTACTTCAGAATAATATGACTCAAGTAAAAGTAAAAAGTAGTCATCCAAATAATTACTTGAGTAAGAGTAAAAAAGTACTTGGTGAAAAAACTACTCAAGTACAGAGTAACTGTGTTGAGTAACGTCTGATTTATTTTTTAACACAAGCATTCAATCAGACAGACAAAACTACAAAATAATCATCTTTAGGCAAATTATAGTTCATCCAATCAATGAAATAAATTAAAATTAATTAATTAATTGCAAAATAGCTTACATTAAAATAATCCAGGTAAATTCAAGTACTTAAAAAATAAAGTCAATAAAATAATAATAATAAAAAAAAATAATAAGCACAAGTAACACAAATTTCCAAACCTTTATACTTTCTTTCCAGGCTCTGCAGGCTGAACTAGAACAAGGTAATGGAGCTGCTGTTTGGCACTTTTACTAAAGTAACCATGCAAACATGCCAGGGCTGTTCCTCCTCGTCTGGGTCTGCCGACGGTTGATTCTGACATTTCAGTTTTGCTACGACTGTAAGCTAACCTGTCCCGCCGCTGGGATGGAGTACGGT
Source organism: Perca schrenkii (assembly GCA_025617405.1). NCBI lineage: Eukaryota > Metazoa > Chordata > Actinopteri > Perciformes > Percidae > Perca > Perca schrenkii. The sequence goes on from CM046787.1 coordinate 3,828,864, forward strand.
CACGTGACGAGACTGCACAACTACGTTTGATTGGGTGAAACACAGTCACATGGTAGAGCCTTTAGGGGAAGTCTCTCTCTCTCTGTCAAAATAAAACATTAAAATGAGGCGTACTCGGGGGGGCATAAAAACAATGACGCGTAGAATACCAAAGAGGTAAAAAGAAAAGTAACGAGCTCATTGTAGCCTAATGTAGCGGAGTAAGAGTACAGTTTCTTCTTCACAAATCTACTCAAGTAAAAGTAAAAAGTATAATGATTTAAAACTACTCCTAGAAGTATAATTCTTTTCAAAAACGTACTCAAGTAAATGTAACGGAGTAAATGTAACTCGTTACTACCCACCTCTGGTAACACTTCACCGTTGCAGTATCACGGCATCCTCTGAGAGTTCCTTTATACCTAATATATATATATATATATATATATATATATATATATATATATATAGCCTATATACAGTACAGGCCAAAAGTTTGGACACACCTTCTCATTCAATGTGTTTCCTTTTTATTTTCATGACTATTTACATTGTAGATTCTCACTGAAGGCATCACAACTATGAATGAACACATATGGAATTATGTACTTAACAAAAAAGTGTGAAATAACTGAAAACATGTCTTATATTTTAGATTCTTCAAAGTAGCCACGCTTTGCTTTTTTATTAATAAGTGAACAAATTCCACTAATTAACCCTGACAAGGCACACCTGTGAAGGTAAAACCATTTCAGGTGACTACCTCATGAAGCTCATTGAGGGAACACCAAGGGTTTGCAGAGTTATCAAAAAAAGCAAAGGGTGGCTACTTTGAAGAATCTAAAATATAAGACATGTTTTCAGTTATTTCACACTTTTTTGTTATGTACATAATTCCATATGTGTTCATTGATAGTTTTGATGCCTTCAGTGAGAATCTACAATGTAAATAGTCATGAAAATAAAGAAACACATTGAATGAGAAGGTGTGTCCAAACTTTTGGCCTGTACTGTATATATATATATATATATATATATATATATATATATATATATATATATATATATATATATATATATATATATATATATATATATATATCCATCAGGAGACGTAGCTAATGTTCAGCCGCTGTTTGATTTTAAGCAGGCACTCAGTTGGGACTCTTGGCATCCAAAGTAACCCAAGATGCCTTTTGGTAGGCAAGTCTCCAAACCTTTTTATTTATTTTTTATTTCAAGCAAGTAGAACAACTTTTACAAGCCAATGAAATGCGTTAGTAGATTATGTTTTTCCTCTGAACTCTATCAAAAGTTAAACTAGTTTCATCTTTTCTGACAGAATGTGTTATCATATTTTTCTTACAAACTAACAGGAATGACACACAGGAGAAGTCTTGAATAATACCATATTTTGGTGGAGGAGGAACAAAACAAAACATGGCTAAGATTACAGACACATGACACATCGTTGCTGATGTGGCCAAATCCCTTTGTGGCCAGTGCTGGTTTGGATGACTGAATCTTCGATGCGTCTTGGATACATCTACATCTGAATTGTGATGTTCTTTCTGTTCTCTGCTCTAAAAGAATGCAAAGTGTAACAAGGAGGATCAGTGTAAATGGATATGTTTACCAAACACAACATTTGATGTGCTCATGCGTTTGACAGGAGGGGAAGATCAGGGCAGTGGATTAAAATACATTTCCAGACTTAGCAGCAGGCGGCAAGGGGGCGAGCCCGGCTCAGCTCGGTGTACGAAGCGTGAGGAACGCTGCATCCGTTCGGTTGTTGGTGGCTCCGTTGAAGTCTTTTAATCCGTTTGGAGTGGAAAGTCCTGCTGGATCCTCGACCTCCCTCCATCTGCTCGCATTATCCTTGTAATCCCATCTCATTCTCTCGGTCTGTCTCTCTGTCTCTCCCTCTTGCTCTCTTACTTTCTCGCTCTTATTTTCACTCTCACTCCGGGGATTTAATTGGAGTGGAGGCACAGTTTTAGACAGCGTGAGCCAGCCTCTGACATGATTCTTCGAGGGACGGATGTGTGTGTGTGCGTGTGCGTGTGCGTGTGTGTATGTGTGTGTGCGTGTGTGTGTCTGAAAGTGATATCAGTATATAAGATCAAAGTACCATTACATTTTGGAGTTAGGAGTTGATTTTTGAGGGTACGGGTTAAGGTTGGATTTTGGCACGAAGTGGTTATGGATCAGATGCGGGTAAATCTCCAGGGAATTAATAAGTTCTTCAGGAAGTGACAAAAACAAGTTTGCCTGTGTTCACAAATAAATGTCACCCAGGTTTTTTAGTCTTCCATTCTTCTCACCAGGGTGTCTTTTTAACGCACAGCATTCAAAACAAGTGTACTATTCCCTGCTGTTTTTATTTCCCCTAACATAAATCTCTGTATGTGTGCACGTCTAGCCTCTGATATCCCAATCCTTTCATTTCACAAGTCATTGAATAATGTGCCAACACCTAAAAAAGCACCAAGTGAGTGCTGTACTAATTTCCCCCAAAGATTCTTCATCCCCTCTTAAACAGCCAGTCTGACACTGTTCTTTGACTGCAGTGACTCCTGTTGACATAATGATCAATGGAATTATTAATTTAGTTAATTAGTTAAATGATTCATTTGCTCAGTCACGCACTAGTCCTTTGTCCATCTACACAGCTTTCCTTTTTGAAAAAAGCCACAGTAATATTTTCTTTTTTTTTCAAAACAGATTTTTAGTAAAGGTACAACCCCCTTCTATACTTTAATCATTTCTAGCCAGCTAACACTGTATCAAATAGACACGAGAGTACTGTAATCCTTTTAACTAATTATTATAATGCATTTCCTTAAATTTTTTTCTGTTCTGGCAGCCTTTATGAAAGACCCACATAATGTTAAAAAATAGATTATATCCAAACCAATTATCCATTTGTCTCTTGACCTACTCAGACGAGAGGAACAGAGCAACAGCTTCTCCACTGGACTCTCGCCACATGAGTCATATGCTCTTTTTTTTGTTATAAACCCTGAAAAGCCTGGTACATGTTTGACCAGAGATTTGGGAATCAAACCTCTGACCTTTTTGGTGCAGACTAGAATGTGACAAAGCATCAAAAACTGTTAAGTTGGAATCTACTGTTTCATAACTATAATCTAGTTGACCTGCCAATTAAAGCTGTCGTACTTTAGCTTGAATTTAAACCAAATGTAACATTGGAGAAAAAGGGTTTTGAAGGAAAACATTTTATATGTCTCAAAGTAAGGCATCGGTATTCAGAACAGTTCAGTTATAAAAATTTTCAAACAATACCTACATTTGACGGCACTCAATTGTGTGGTAGTGGAACATGCTTCATATCAGGATATATATATATATATATATATATATATATATATATATATATATATATATATATATATATATATTAGGGCTGGGCAACGATTAAAAGTTATAATTGCGATTAATCACATGATTTCCCTAATTAATCGCGATTAATTGCATTGTTATACGCAAAAATCCAATAATGAAGTTAAAAGTAGTGTATAGCGCAATTTTATTTTAACTGTTCGGCCATATGAATGAAAGTGCCATAACATTTGTTCTGGAAACACTTAACATTAGCATTTTGTTTATACAGTAGCAGATAAATAAAATATTTAGTGTAAATCTCAACTTAAACAATGTCATCAAAGTAAATACAAAATCAGAGCTTATTGCCACTGCCAGGGCATTATATATATATATATATATATATATATATATATATATATATATATATATATTAAAAAAACAATCCTGAGACACAATCATAACATTAAAACTGTAACTCCGAGGTAATTATGGTTACCCAGTGATGTCCAGTAGTCCCCAGTGAGCAGTCAGTAACAGACTTTTACAAAAGAAAAGCCTGTGAGCAACAGACTTTTACAATAATAAAAGAAATAATAAAAACTGTGTTAATGCGCGATAAAATAATTGTCAGCGTTAATTAACACTATAATAACGCGTTAACTTGAACAGCCCTAATATATATATATATAAGGAATATCTTCCACTTGGCTGCGACTAAACTAATTTCACATATTTCCAATGTGACTTTATCGTTCTCATCATTTTTCTATAATTAAGTCCTTTTCAGTTTGTTCTTCAAATTGCTGCAGTGTTTATACAAAGCCATTTGACACGTCTTAGCTTCAGTCAGAGATGTCTAACACTTCTTTTACACATCCTTTGCAAGTTATGTGAAGTGTATTTTGAAATCCAGTTTCAGCCTGCACGCTGCAACATCAGCCACTGCTTTGCCAACATCAGTTTAGTGAAAGGTTCAATGATTCTTCTGTCTTCTTAAAATGATTTCCTCTTACTCTAATGCCAAGTCAAAAGGTGTGTTTCTACCTTTATATGTGAAAGAGAATTCTTCGTGTCATTTTAGAAGAGCTTTCTGACTTCCTAGCGCAGAACGAATGAGCTTGGGATCTGTAAAGCATAGGAGAGTTATTTAGCAATTTTTTTTAATATATATATATATATATATATATATATATATGTATATGTGTATGTGTATATGTGTCTATATATCTGCTGTTGCACGACTTATATTGTCAACGTTACAATGGTAATTCTCTGTCTCGTTAATTTTCTTTAATATGTAGTTTAATAACTTTTACAAAACACAGTAGAAGAAACCTTTTTTTTATAAATAATTTGCGAACTTTAGAACATTTGTGTAAATAGTGGTTTATCGGATCATAATAATCAACAGGATTAAGTTTCCTGTGCTGGAACATTATTTGTTTTCTACAAGTTAGATCAGTCATTTTTTGGACCGAATTATTACATAGATGAAAAATGAATATCAGGATATCAGGCCAGCACTTTGTTCAAGAGTCTATGCCAGTCTGTGTGATGTGTGTGTGTGTGTTTGTGTGTGTGTGTGTGTGTGTATGTGTGTGTGTGTGTGTGTGTGTGTGTGTGTGTGTGTGTGTGTGTGTGTGTGTGTGTGCGCGCGCGTGTGCGCGTGTGCGTGTTTGCATGTGTGTGGGATTTTGGTTAATGAGGACTCACAGCTGGCTTTAATTGCAACAACTGTCAGTTGATCTCACACGTTTTTGCCACTCACAAGTGAACCAAGTACGTGCATACACACATGCATGCAGACACATGCAAACAAAAAGTGCATTAACACAATGTTGAACATGAACTGTGTTTTTAGGCTCCTCAGTCAGTACAAAACATCTCAAACACACATACATACTATACATTGACTCACAAAATACAACATTGTGCTTATTGTGAGATCTGGGTTGCCAAATTACCATTCCATATCCAGACAGATGGCAGTGAGGGGAGCCTGTTAGCTGCATATGTTACTTGTCTTTTGTTTATCGAGATGAAACAGAGTCTGAATCCATTTGTTCCTTCAAAGAGCATAGATAGCACTTATTTGGTCTTAACCGCATTAACCCACACCAACCCAATGTAAAGACACTTGAATGTTTTTTTGGCTCTTTTCATTGCATTTTGTTTTTCTGACAGAATAAATACACGCAGACACAGACACAGACAGTCAGCACACACAATGTTCAGCTCATTATTCAGAGAGACTGTGGTTTCTGCATCTCACGGAAGACTTTCACTGACTCCCTGTGCTCTATTTTAACGATCTAAGCGCACAGCGTGAAGCGCCTGGCCCAGGTGTGTTTAGGGCGTGTCCAAATCCACTTTTGCTAGTTTGACGGCAGAAAAAAGGGTCCGTGTGCCAGGCGCATGGTTCAAAAGGGTTGTACTTAGTGTCTTCATTAATCAGGGGTGTGCTTTGGGCGTAACATGCAATAAACCAATCAGAGATCATCTCCCATTCCCTTTAAAAGCCAGGCGCATTTGGACCTTGGACCATTGCTATTATGATGGAGGATTTGCACCGTAATATTTTTATTTGTAATCTTTTGCATGTTTGTGTGCTGCTGCACTTCCCTGTGTGTGTGTAACAAGCATTGTGTGTGTGTGTAACAAGCATAGTTTGCATGTGCTGTGCACGAGCCTAGGAGCATTTTACTAATTCGCCGTTAAAATAACAATGAAATGTTGCGCTATTGACTTTAGACCGGGTTTTTGATGGTCAGTGGCGCGACTACTTCCCGCTGCTTCACGATAGCAATACGCCCAGAATTCACCTGAACGCACCTCCCTGTAAGACCTGCATGCCCACGGGTGCAAAGATGGGCGCAGGTGCATTTGTTATTTAAACGACATTGGGAAAGTGACAACTGCGTCCGTCTTAAACTAGCAAAGACACTTGCGTCGGGCTTTGCGCTGTGCCGGGTGCAAGATAGGGCCCCCTAACTGCTAGCTAACTTTTCACCTCTTCAGTGCCCCAAAATGCTTTTTTCATTGCTTTAATGTAAATGGTTCAAAAGAAACATCAACATTTTAAAGTCTGCCCATCACAATCACTGCAATTATGTAGCTTTTCATTTGCTTCAGCAGAAAGTTAGATTTAATGCGCTGATGGTTGGTGACTCCAAGTCTTTCACCAATGGTTTGCCAACTGCAGCTTTTTCTGTAAATCCCAATTCTCAGCTTCAGAAACTGTTAAATCTGCTGTGGAATTGTGGCTTTTATTGGCACAGGTCTCTGGTTCAAAGGCTGCTAGACAGTTACTGTATGATCTGCTGTGAAAACACTTACTCTCACTTTGGTAACAGTAAATGAGACAGCTCAACTGCTCAGTTGCACAGAGTTTCTTAAGATGAAGGCGTAATTAAATGCAGCATGTTGGATTTTCAGAAACAAATGTAATATTTATTTGTATGTATTACCTTGTGACTTTGTTTTGATATGTATCATATTGTATATTTAATCTAAAGCACTTTATTTATGGGTGAGGCTATTTGCACCCCTGGTACAATTAGCAGTGTATGCTATTCGTACCCTGGTGCACTTAGAAATGAATGCTATTTGTACCCTGTCGGTGCACACAGAAATGTGTTCTATTAAGTACAAATATCAATGTATGCTATTTGCACCCCTGTGCATTTACAGCAGAGGTGGGTAGAGTAGCCAAAAATTGTACTCAAGTAAAAGTACTGTTACTTCAGAATAATATGACTCAAGTAAAAGTAAAAAGTAGTCATCCAAATAATTACTTGAGTAAGAGTAAAAAAAGTACTTGGTGAAAAAAACTACTCAAGTACTGAGTAACTGTTGAGTAACGTCTGATTTATTTTTTTAACATAAGCATTCAATCAGATGGACAAAAAATACAAAATAATCATATTTAGACAAATTATAGTTCATCCAATCATTTAAATTAATTTAAATTAATTCATTAATTATGAAATAGCTTAAATTAAAAAATAATCCAGGTAAATTCAAGTACTTAAAAAAATAATATCAATAAAATAATAATACATAAAAAAATAAATAAGCATAAGTAACACAAATTTCCAAACCTTTACACTTTTTTTTTACCAGACTCTGCAGGCAGAACTAGAACAAGGTAATGGAGCTGCTGTTTGGTACTTTTACTAAGGTAAACATGCTTTCATTCACAAAGGTGGATCACTTGTTACCGGGTTCAATCGCCGTGGTAACTTATGCTGGACGCCTAACATGGTCGGGAGCAAGTTAAGTTAGAGATCAGAGATCAACCGGTGTAAAAGCACGCCTACTGACCAATCAATACTCCACTGATAACGGCTTCACCGTTCTTAGAAGATCAGGTGGAGCTCGGTGCGCGGAGAGAGAGAGGGGGAGAGAGGGGGAGAGAGAAAAAGAGAGGGGTGTGCTCATACAAAAAATATTTAGAGACCGACAGCCCCGTTAACATTCCCTGATGGGTATATTTGCCTTGTGTAATGCGCACGGCTGTTTTATGTTTTTTATATTTTTTATTTGCTCTCACGATCGCTCTCACTGCCATGGTTGCAACTGAAATAAAAGGCTAAAGCAACGACAGTTTATGGAAAGTACAAGTGTAATTATGGTCAGATATTGTGCCTGACTGATGGGGAAGTGATATTGATACGAGTTGTGCGCATCTACAGCGTCGGCTATTTCTTTTTTTTTGCCAGCTTTCCTTCCCGTTTTAGGAAGCAGCGACTGTATTGCGTTTTGCCTGTAAAACCATGTATGTGTTCATTTGTATGTAGAATTATAGTTTGCTCTTCTTATGTAAAATATGTGGCTATTGTTGGTTATGTTGTGCAAACATCACCTCTTTTATGTGAACACGCGCCGCTGGATTGGGAAACCCTGGGTTGGTTGAACTAGTTGATAACCACCGTCATGACACAGTTTATGCGGGACCGCGGTGGTTAGGTTAGGTGAAGCCGGGTAACTGAAATAAATCCAGGGCATGTTGATCTTGCTTCGTAGTACAGGTACAGTTCCTCCTCGTCTGTGACGTTTCTGACATTGCCATTTTTGTTTTGCTGCGACTGTAAAAGTTAACCCATCCCGCTGCTAGGTTTGAGCAGGGTGACGAGACTGCACAACTATGTTTGATTGGGTGAAACACAGTGACGTGGTAGAGGCTTTAGCGGAAGTCTCTCTCTCTCTGTCAAAATAAAACATTAAAATGAGGCGTACGCGGGGGGATAAAAACAATGACGCGTAGAATACCAAAGAGGTAAAAAGAAAAGTAACGAGCTCATTGTAGCCTAATGTAGCGGAGTAAGAGTACAGTTTCTTCTTCACAAATCTACTCAAGTAAAAGTAAAAAGTATAGTGATTTAAAACTACTCCTAGAAGTATCATTTTTTCAAAAACTTACTCAAGTAAATGTAACGGAGTAAATGTAACTCGTTACTACCCACCTCTGATTTACAGTACCTTGGCATATATTTACACACAGTTATCCATACTACTCATGTGTTACACCTTTTTGGAATATTATCGCTCTGACATTCTTACCCTAACCATAACCAATCCCACTCCTCTTGCCTAAACCTAACCAACCCAACCAGACCAGGCATATTCATGAGTCTTCCTCTACCACCCTGCAAAAAAAAAAAAATGCATGGAAATTATCCAATCCAAAATTAAAAAATCAAGAGGTACAAGTGTGGGCTTTATTTTAAGTCTGCACGCTGAATGAAGTTAAATCTCAACACTGAAGAGTTGAATTTCAAAATATTCATATTCAACAGCCAAATCCAAGTCAACTGACAAAAAGTCTGGTACTGCTTAGTCTGGATCAACAAAACTACATTTCCATGATTAAGCCTCAGATGTTAGGCTTTTCCCCTTACCTTCTGCTCTCTGTGTGTTGCCATACCAACCTGATCTCACAGAATTCTGTGAAATGAACACGGCCCCTTAACTCAAAATCTGTTCATCACGGAAGCGCCGAAAATTCCGTGATGGGCCCACGGAAGAATTCCGTGAAATGAACACAGCCCCTTAAAATTCTGTGATGGGCCCATGGAATAATTAAATGAAATGGACACGGCCCCTTAAGTTAAGGAAAAGGTTGTGGGTAGGCTTACGTTTCCATGACAACAACGGGAGAAGAACGGGACAGTTGGGTTTAGCAAAACAATAACGGGACGCGGCACAACAACGGGACAGTTGGGATTAGGAAAACAATAACGGGACACGGGACAACAATGGGACGGTTGGGTTTAGTAAAAGAAGAACGGGACGGTTGGGTTTAGGAAAACAATAACGGGACACAGGACAACAACGGGTCGGGTGGGTTTAGTAAAAGAAGAACGGGATACGGGACAACAACGGGACGGTTGGGTTTAGTAAAAGAAGAAAGCAACGTTTGGGTTTAGGAAACTTGACACGCGGGACGCAATCCCCGGTCTCCTGGGTGAAAGTCCTGTGTCCATCCACCCCTCCAACCAACCTCCCTACGCTGCTTTTCGGGCTTTCATACTACTCGCTACCGTAGTCGCTCTTAATGCTACGTCATCTTCTCATTGACTTTG
>CM046787.1:3843774-3848774 GCA_025617405.1 Perca schrenkii
CTGACCACCTTCTAAATGCTCTGTATTCTGGACTCTCATTTGTCCAAACAAAGTCAGCTAAGAAGAAAATGGCTCTAGGGTTCAAAATAACTACTTTAAACCAACAGGGGGTGAAAATGCACCAACACACTTTGGCAGTTGCATCACCTGGGTGAATTTTTTTTTAAATCTTTTTACAAGAGCAGGGTTTTACTGTAAGTCGGATACACTTCACTTTTTATAGTAATATTTGCAGGAGCCTGTAGCACTCACTCAGAAGTATTTATGCAAAGAAAACCGTATCATTAAAAGAAATTGGCTGTTAATAGGATAACCTCTTTATTCCATGTCTCCTACTCCTTGGTGAAGGTTGCGTGCCACAATTAAGTCATATTGCCCCTGTAGCGGCTCCCTAATTGAAGTGTGCATTGTTGTAATACGAGTAGCCTATTTATTTGTGTGTGGGTAGAGGCCACAGGGCATCTTTCCTCATGTCTAGTCTTTCTGCCGGCTTTTTGCTGCAGCGGGATCAATTAATGTTCGCATGTGTGTGTGTGTGTGTGTGTGTGTGTGTGTGTGTGTGTGTGTGTCTGTGCGTAATTGTGAGCGTATGTGGCAGGGTCAGTAGAGGAGTATGAGTGTGTGTGTGTGTGTGTGTGGTGTCAGACCTCCCCTGTCTAACCACTACCCTGCAGCACCTCCTCTAATGCTTTTTGCTCTTTTTACTCCTTGTTACTTCTCCTTCTTTTTTTTTTCCTGTATGTCTAGTGGCCGCATTTTTCCTATGACGTAAACGTGATTGAAGTGTTTGCTTTCGATCTTGTATCAGTGTGTTTGCACGTGTTATGGCCAAATACACACTGTCCAAGATCATCAAACAGCACACAAGCACACTGGCTGATTTGTTTTCCACACCTCATCCACCTCTCCTCCTTTCTTCCAATAATTCCCCTTTCTTCTCTTCTCTCCCTGTGGTTTCACACCCTCTTCCATCCCTTGCTGCTATCTATTTCTCCTGACGTCGACGCTAGCTGTTTTTTATCACGTTCCAATTTTTCTCTTCCTGATCTTTTCCCCTCCCTGTTCTTTCCCTATTACATTTTTTCCACAGTTGTTGATATATGCCTTCTTTATTCACCTTCACTTATTCTTTCAGCGTCACTTTTTTTCTCCAGGGGAGACTCATTTCACTCTCTCTCTCTCTCGCTCTCTCTTGCTCTCTCTCTCGCTCTCTCTCTCTCTCTCTCTCTCTCTCTCTCTCTCTCTCTGGCTCATGCTATCAATGTGAGTGATTGTGCAATCTGGTAGCGTGTTAAAGACATGAGGAGACTGTCAAACAGATCAATGAATATGTCTTCTAACCCCCTTTTACACATCATGCTAAAACGCACACATGCAAACACACAAGTACATGTAGAGAAATGGCATCCCGTCAGTCACATACGCAGGCGAACAAACAGGCACATGTGCACAAAGGCTCAAACAAACATGGAATGTGCAATGCCACATTTATAAAATAAAGATTTAATAAGACATGATCATAAAAGATGCACACATGAACAGACACACAAACACACACAAACACACACACACATTCAAAGCACTACATGGCTCACCCAAAGAGGAGTTCAGTGTGATAGATTTCCTGTCTGAACCAGAGGAAGTCAGTTCATCTGATTAAATACAGACAAGTTGAGAATTAAAGATTGGAAGCCACTCTTTCTGTGTGTCTCTCTCTCTCTCTCTCTCTCTCTCTCTCTCTCTCTCTCTCTCTCACTCACCCACACACACACACACACAAACACACACACACACACACATGCAACAGCATCCTACAAGTGCCTTATCTATGCACTACAGTAGCGGCCAATGCAGAGAGTGGAGCTGGCATCATGTACCACGTTGTTTGGCAGATCATCCATCAGCTTGTAACAGCTCAACGGAGGCTAGAGTGCAGCAGCAAATCAGTTAAATTAGACCTCTGTAATAGCCGCATCTGCAAGCTCACTCTCCATTTACATTTTATACATTTAGCTGACTGCTACAATAGCAGCAATACAAGCACACAATAGATATAAGGTTAAAGATATAAAGGTCAGAGCTGTAGTGGGTCTTACAGTGATGACAGTGAGAGTGAACGACAAAGAGAAAAGGAAATATAACAAAGGCTCAGGAGGGAGGTTTAGGTTACTCTTTGTAGTAACAATAAGCATGTCAATCATGTATTTTACATATAATGGTCTAAAGGTCTACATCCCTTCCTACGTAACACTGAACCAGCAATGGGATGTTTATAGTTAGTCAATATGAAGGGAGAGCAGGAGCAGGATGAATAGATGGAGAGTTTTAAAGTGTACATATTATGCTAATTTGTAGGTTCATAATTGTATTTTGAGGTTGTACCAGAATAGGTTTACATGGTTTAATTTTCAAAAAACACCATATTTTTATTGTACTGCACATTGCTGCAGCTCCTCTTTTCACCCTGTGTGTTGATCTCTCTGTTTTAGCTACAGAGTGAGACATCTCACTTCTGCTCCATCTTTGTTGGGAGTCGCACATGCACAGTAGCTAGGTAAGGACTACTAGCCAGTCAGAAGCAGAGTATGAGGGCGTGCCCTGACAGAACCTAGGTAAGGACTACTAGCCAGTCAGAAGCAGAGTATGAGGGTGTGCCATGCTAGCAGCTAGGCAAGCATTATAACATGTATTACAAAGTGACCACGTTTGTCTCTGAAGTAAAGGCTGGACTACAATAGAGCTGTTTGGAGCAGTTTGTGAACAGATGGATGGTAAGTGGTAAGATGTTAAGGAGATGGTAAGTGGATGGGGTGGACTTTGGGCTTTTTCACTTTTTCGCTTTTTCACTTTGTAAACCTATAACATGCACAAACTAAGATATAACACAATAAAGTTATGGTAAAAAGCCAAAAGGCATAATAATATGAGCACTTTAAAGGTATCTTTAATTGGTATCTTTGATGATGTGCTATGAACTTGACTGAACCTAAGTGGGAGGACAGTCACAGGAAAGGGTCTTATCAGTGGCAGTGGAGCAGCACAGTGTAGTTTTTGCATCAGGGATTGCAGGTTCAGTGCTATTGGAAACCAATGAAAATGTATCAATGACAGAAGTCTATTGTCTCACTGATCAGACACAATTGGGTTGGAACTAAACATTGGCATACAGTAAAAATGATGTAGTGAACCATTGCTTTTGCTGTCATCATTGGGTACCTACATTCTTACAGCATTCAAAGGACTTCTTACATGTAAGTTCAGTGCCTAAGTGCAAACCGTTTTTTTCATTGTAGCTAAACACACATAGCCGTATAGAGTAATTTCCATCCAGAATAGAATAGATTGTGGAGATGTCAGCTCCCAAACTCACTCCAATTCCTTTTGCTGCTAATCTGTGTCTGTGCTCCACAGCTAATCCTGTGTGGCTCTTCGTTTGAAATCACTGAAGTGTTTCATACACTGGGAAAGGGTTATAAGAGAAGGAAATGAGGTAACTCATGAGCCGGCCACTTAAATACCCAACCCAGTTTCCAAGGAATTATATGTCCATTTTTGATGATTATGCCCCTTACAATTTACATCTAATGGCAACATTCAGTGTTAATGTATGTCCTTTATGTTGCAAGGCAGAAAGTAAGGGTGTGGAGGTCAGGCTTGTGGATGAGAGTGCAGCCTGTCTAAATTTCATGCAGGAGACCGGAGTTTGCGTCCTGTCACAAACCATTAACTCTCACTTTTTCATGAACAATCTTTCGCTGACCATACTGTAGTGTCTATGCACAGATATTGTAGAGAGCGAAAATTTGAAATTTAAAAAAACCAAACACTGGCATTGAATGTAATTTGGCGTTTTGCAGAATCGTTCAATATGTCTGGCAATATGGTTGAAATATCACTGGACGATGTATTCCTTTTCGTTTCAACATGTGGCTCAGTTACACCACTTTACAGTACGTCTGGCTATGAAATTACCAACAATAACTCATCCTGCCTGTTCACATCATTAATCAAACCTAAAGGTCAGTTCATTCTTCTTCATTTACATGTAAAAAATCAGACAGTATGTTTGCAAGACAAATCAGATGTACAGTACAGGCCAAAAGTTTGGACACACCTTCTCATTCAAATGCGTTTCCTTTTTATTTTCATGACTATTTACATTGTAGATTCTCACTGAAGGCATCAAAACTATGAATGAACACATATGGAATTATGTACTTAACAAAAAGTGTGAAATAACTGAAAACATGTCTTATATTTTAGATTCTTCAAAGTAGCCACCCTTTACTTTTTTATTAATAAGGGAAATAATTCCACTAATGAACCCTGACAAAGCACACCTGTGAAGTGAAAACCATTTCAGGTGACTACCTCATGAAGCTCATTGAGAGAACACCAAGGGTTTGCAGAGTTATCAAAAAAAAGCAAAGGGTGGCTACTTTGAAGAATCTAAAATATAAGACATGTTTTCAGTTATTTCACACTTTTTTGTTAAGTACATAATTCCATATGTGTTCATTCATAGTTTTGATGCCTTCAGTGAGAATCTACAATGTAAATAGTCATGAAAATAAAAATGAAACGCATTTGAATGAGAAGGTTTGTCCAAACTTTTGGCCTGTACTGTACTTAATATGAATAACAAACTAGATAGAGACAAAATAGTTCAGTATCACTCATGCACTTACAGCTCCAATTGAAGGTTAGCTGAGGATTTTTTTTTTAAGAGCCTCGTTTGAAGCACTGCACACTGGTCTACAGCTCAATGCTATTACTTGAGGGTCTTATGAAACCCTCTCAAAACCTACATTGTACGGTTATAACAAGGCTGTTTTTCTAAGTAGGAGACGCTGGGATTTCATAACAGACAATATCACAAGTAGCTGATCTAGCTAGTCATTTTGCTGGAGGTTTACTCCAGCTGAAGATGGCTGGGGGCTGTCAGTTACAGCATGCCGTAAACATGTATATCAAAATACACATCAATATTTGTACAATAC
>CM046787.1:3851274-3991274 GCA_025617405.1 Perca schrenkii
AGTACATCCAGTAGCTGTTATTAGATATTTCAGTCTGGATCAAATATCCCCAAAAATATAAATATCCATTCAGTTCATACCAGCTGCGATGAGGCGTGGAGCGGCTGCGCCAGCCCGTGCGCTGCAGCAATCGTTTCGCCGTCTCCACTATTTTTTTGCGCCAGTGGATGTCAGGCCACGTAGGTAATCAAATACAGGAAGTCCACAATGCAGCTGGACACTTTTTTTTTTTATTATATTTTGGGCATTTATTTCTATGGGGCAGCTTAGACTTGAAAGGCAGTCCTTCCAGCAATTTTTTCTGGGATATTTATGCAATTTTATGCGCTGAAATTGCAGGAACTTGCACAAATTGCAGGAACTTGCACAAATTGCAGGAACTTGCAAAAACTGGGGTTTCAGCATGGCTTCATTGCTGGGTTTGCAGCTTTCCGATGATGTTCATGTCGCATAATTTACGTCACTTCATAACGTTCCCAAGGCAGCATGGGAAAAGGGCTGCTCTTGTGTGAAGTAAACGCAACATTTTTCAACTTTCTGCTAAGACATATGTGACTTTTTTGCAATGAAAATGCGGGGATTATGAAATCATGCAAGCCCCGCATATTTGCAATCTGCAATTTATGCGGCAAAAATGCGGCGTATTTGAAAAAATTTGGCCCCCGCATAAATACGCAGACTTTGGCTGATTATGCAATTGCATATTCTCGTTTTTCTGGAGGGAAAGGAAAGGGGAGAGAGAGAGGGAACGACATGCAGCCAAGTGCCACAGGTCGGAGTCGATCCCGTGGCCTCTGCATCGAGGAGTAAACCCTCTATATATGGGTGCCCGCTCTACCAGGTGAGCTGCCCAGGCACCCAGGTTTATGGTGATTTTGGCGATCAGGCACACGGAGAGAAAGAGACCGACGGACGGACGGACAGAGAGATGGACAAAAACGCACACAAATACAAACCAAACACTCACAGGGAGAAAGAGAGCCGTTATGTAGACTGGAGAGCGGAGGGATCGCTTTGTGACCGGCGCGGAGTAATGCGAGTCTGGTGTGAACATCAAGGCGCCCGGTCAGGCACGAATCTACACTTCGCAACGCTGGTCTTTAAACTTTTGTGAATAAATTGATACGATACCATACCAATTACTATGGGAAATCGCAACCCGAAGGCTCAGTAACCCTGCTTTCCACTATCCCAGATACTATCGGTGTAATGAAATGCTATATTTCACTTTTTGGAGTAGTCACTTCAACTCAACCTGGCTCATCTTCTCCAGCGATACTAAGTGCCAGAGATCAAGAGTTTCTCCACTCCAGATCAAGTTAGACATCCGCCTCCTAACGAAATAACACTCCCTGTCTCTTGGCTGAATTACATTCTGGGTTGTGGGCTGCTGTTGGGGGAGAAAGTGCTTTCTCTTGCTCTTATACAGTAAATTTATCCCTGCACGCTTGTTGAACATTGGCCTGAACTCTTGTAAAAACTGCGGCTGATGGGTTAGATGTGCTTGAAACAAGAACAAAAACACAGTTCAAAACCCAAGTAGTGTTAGTAGTGAAAGTAGCTGCTGTTAATTGCTTACGTTTTAAAGGCTTCAATGGTTCTTTAAGGAGCTGTCAACCTTGAAAGAATTGCATTAGTCTTTCATTGGAGAGTTGGAAAGCTCGGGTGAAACACTTCTTTAGAAGTGTGTGAATCTTGACAGAATTAAAACGTGTACATTTTAATAGTCAGTGTACATTATATCATCTGTGGCATCAGTCCAGAAATCATTCAGACCCCCGGGTCTTTTCTTGCTCTGTTTTACATTCTGCTCTGTCATGCCTCTTTCTCATTTCCTTCCTTCTTCCCTCATGCCAATTTGCGTCGTCTCACTATATCCTCTCATCATCGATCTCCTGTCCATCTTCTTGTCAGTTTTCGGAAGACCTGGGGTGCTCTGTCTTTTTTTTTTCATTCCTTCCCCTGATTTCTCTTTTGCCTTTAGTCCACTTCGCCCCAAACTAGTCTCAATCAAATCCATCTCTATTCCGATATGAATGACTGTCAGTCGAAACATTGCTGAATCACTGAAATAAAGTGCAATCGCAATAATGTGAATGAATGGCCATACTGTGTAACAATGCACTGTTCAAATTTCTCTCCCTCCAGTCTGTGTCTATTTGTCTCTTCCCCCAGCCTTGATTAGCTTGTTTCCCATCCATTGTGCAGAGTGCAGCGCTCTGTGGCTAATTGGCAAGTTCAATCAGGGAGACAAATGAAGAGAGGAGACACTGACCTTTCAGAGTTAGCCACTTCTCTCCTGTCTTTTGACTTCTCTCCTCTTTCTGCCCTTCTTTTCTTCTTATTTCATCTTCATTTTTGCTCCATGCGTCTTCCTGCTTTGCTCTGCTTCTCTTCTCTTCTGCCTCTTGTCTCCTCTCTCTTCTAACCTTCCCTTCATCTCTCATTCCCTTCTTGTCTTCCGACCCCTGTCTGTATTCTTCTCTTCTCTTTCTCTCTCTCTCTTTAGTCTCTTATCATCTCTTCCTCTTTCTTCCCTTCCCTTCTCTTCCTTAGAGCTGGGCAATATATCGATATTATTTCGATATCATGATATAAGACTAGATATCGTCTTAGATTTTGGATATCGTAATATCGTAATATGGCATAACTGTTGTCTTTTCCTGGTTTTAAAGGCTGCATTACAGTAAAATGATGTCATTTTCTGAACTTACCAGACTGTTGTAACTGTTCTATTATTTGCCTTTACTGGCTTAGTCATTATATCCACATTACTGATGATTATTTATCAAAAATCTCATTGTGTGAATATTTTGTGAACGCACCAATAGTCAACACTACAATATCATTGCGGTATCGATATCGAGCGGTATCGTTCAAAAATATTGTGATATTTGATTTCCTCCATATCGCCCAGTCCTACTGTACTCTTCCTCTTCTCTTCTCTTTCCCTCTTACCTTCTCTTTCATTCTCTTCCCATCTCCCTTCTCTTCTCTTCCCTCTGAGGGAAATTAGTTGCCAATCAGTCCAATTTATTTTGACGACTTATTCTCTAGCTTGTCAGAAGAAAATTACAACGTATATACATGCGCTTCCCTAGACACACACACGCACACGCACACACACACGCACACACACACACACACACACAAACATACACTCTCTAGTCCGTGTGTATATACTGTATGTTTCTATTTTCCCTGCCTCCCACAGTTAATAGCCCACCCCTCCCCACACACAGCTATTCAAGGAGGGAGGGAGCCAATGGTCCAGAGCAGAACAATGGCTGCCTCCGTGGTGCGGTGAAGTCGTTTATCTGTTTGAGGCCCGAGCGTGTCCCACTTGCTTTCCGTCTGGCCCGCCTACCGTGACTGATGGTGCAACCACGCCACGATGGGGTCTACATTACAGCGTGACCTCTCTGTGTCAAGCGCTCTCGCTAATGGCTGCTTTGCTGTCATTCATCACTGCAACTGCGGAGATGTGTGGCTGATTGGTTGGAGTGATGAACATATTTATGCATGCGTGCACATGCACATGCGCCCCACACAGCTATGAGCACGTAAGCATGACATTCTTACCACGGATGGTAGAGTCCGGACAACATACATTTATAGTACACCCACTCATACAGATTCACATGATTGCAATCACACTGTAAAAGAAGGCTCTTCAGGACCAAACAAGTGCCTCTTTGTCTGAAAAAGAAAATGCAATTGCGTCTGCAATTATTTTCTTAAAGTAACAATTTGTGAAATGTCCATGGGTCTATTTTGCTATGTGTGTAAGCATCTGCTACAGCACAGTGATAAGTCAGCCTGCAGCTAGTTCATGAGAGCTTTTACATTTGCTGCACTCTGGGTCTGATATGTTTTTTACAGGGGAAATAATCCTCTGCTGCCCTGAAATAGTTGTATTTTATATATTTCATAACTTTGGAATAAAGAGAGGGTGAACTAGATTTTAGCATTAAAGTCACACCAGCCTTTTTTATAAACATTTTGAGCCAAAGTCAATAATGGAATTTGCAGAGTACGGTAAATTCACACTTGGGTTTTGCATAGTTTGGTGATCTTTGACATGGGAATTTGCAGCTTTGACAGCTTGCAAACCATCATGACAGTGCTGATCTTTGAGGGAACGGAAAGAACCAAACTTGCACGATTTTTTAATCATCTTTTAATGAAGAGATGGAGGGATCCATGTTGGTTAAACATTTCTTTTTTTTCCAGAAGCTTATAAATCCAGGCAGAATTACATTTCCAAGAAACTTTGCCATCTCATCTCCATACCAATCGAGCCCTTAGCTCTTTGTCGCTCTGTTTGATATTCTGCTCCGTCGCGTCTCATCCTTGTTTCCTTCCCGCTCCCTCTTGCTAATTTGTGTCATCAGGCTGGTCGGGGTGACATATTTGTCATGTTTGGTCGACTCGGAAGCAGCAGTAACAGTTGCTAGGAACAGTTTTTCACATTGATCAAGAGTTGTTATTTCAAAAGTTGACTTAAAACAACCTGTACAGCTGTATGGATCTCACTGTCTCGCTTGTTGCCATGTTTGTCAGGTAATTAGCTAGTTATATACTGTCTGTGGGTGGAGTCCCCATTCTTAATCCAGCCTAACAATGAGCCTACACTCATTGGTCCATTGTTTCTGCAACAGGGGAAACAGAGTCAGTAAGTACAACACAAGAAATATTTGAATAGCTAACAAAAAGGCTACACAAAAAGCCATTTTCTCATATAAACTCTCGACAGTGTCCAGAGAACCAGGTCTGGACATAGTCCAGAGTTGCCCTTTCACACACGTAGCACGCAACAGGAATTGTCCGTGTCAGACACGTTCTTACTAAATGGAAATATTGTCTTTGGTTTGGGCGAGGGTTGGCGCCTGGTTGTGCAGGAGGCAGAACATGACAGACCGTAGCCGATTTGTAATGTGGTCACACAAAAAACGTTCCTTGACTCTGTCTGACGATTTTGGCGTCGGCCCTTACCGAACGGAAGTTCCCGAATCTTGTCGTCTCTCCTTCTTCTTCACCCTTGTACGTTTGATGTATCACTTCTTTGCCATTAACCCGACAGCTTTACCACAACCAGATAAATCGGTGCTTCTTTCACACAGTGTCTCCCTGTATTGATGCCACTGTAAGCTCTTCACTTTGACCTTTGACCTGATCCCGCAGTGCTTAGTAAGTATCTTGCAAGCGTAAATAGAAGTTTCACGTGTAGCAGCGCCAATGTAGCTTTTTTTCACAGTTTAGAAAAAAAAAAAATACAGTCCATGATCCAGCCTCCCAGACACAGCCAGTTCTGACACTTAATGGCTTTGTACAAGGGGATAAATCCATGGTCCTCTATATGTGTGTGTGTGTGTGTGTGTGTGTGTGTGTGTGTGTGAGGAGTTCAAAGCCTTTTGTCGCAGAGGGATGAAGAGTCAATGCGGTCGGGGAACATCGAACCGCTTGCCCTGTAGATTGCCTTGTTAAACAGCACTTGTCTACCTGTCACAATCCCTCCAGACCTTTTATCTGTCTTCTCCAATAATATCAGCCACTAGTAGAACAGTGTATTAAGAGAACAGTCGCGTCTGAACATCAAAGCATCGTGCTCTTTTTTTTTTTTTGGGGAGATGCCACATTGCTTAAGAGCCCCAGGTGCATTCGGGTAAGTTGCGTTTTTGCTTCTTTTTTTTTTCTCGTGCCGTTTGAAGTGCAATTCTGTTGGTCCCACAGCATTTTGCAGATTGTACCGAGTCTCTTGCTGCTTTCTTACCCTGGCCTTTTCTCACCGATTGCTTTCCTTCTACCATGAGATGTCTTGTGTGAAGAGCAATCAGAGCAGATAGACCCGACTGTGGATCGACTGTGAATCTCACTGAAGCTCAAATCTCCAAGGCGAGCCATTTTCTCTGGCCTATTTTGTTGTTAAATCCATTTTGTTTTTATACTTTCTCTCTCCAACCAGTCACATCAGTTACATTTACATATTCCCCCATGTGCTGAGCAGCTCTCTGAAGTGTAGGTGGAGTGTGTGTGTGTGTGTGTGTGTATGTGTATGATGTACCTGAATGTGTGATATCCTATTCCTCTAAACACACTGCCAAAGCTATTGCCCAGCATCTCGGGGAAAAATGAGCTTGATATAATGTGATAAGCAACAGAAAGCTGAGATAAAAATAACCCTCTCTTTATTACAGACATTGACTTGTTGGTCTTTTGCAGCAATATAATCTAACTAATATGTATGCGTCTGTTTGAGGTGAGATCTAATTAAATGATCTCTTTCTCCAATGTTTTGTCTGCATTTTAACTTGTTTTTCTCAACACAACCCTGCCATCTCCTTCATCTTCCATTCTCTTAATTTGGGGCTATCCTTCTTTCTCTCTTTTTTTCTCTGCACACTCATCTTTTCTGGAGTGTATAGCACTTGTAAAATTGTCGTTTGAGGAGATGATAACTGGTCTATCTGAGAGTACAAGTTTTTGATAGAGACATGCCAAAACAACGTTTCAAACACTCTTTACCCTTCACAGCACATCTGCCAACAAGAACAAAAACTTTTTTTTAGATGCCTTTTAAATAGAAAGCTCACCAGTTTCCACAATGTATGTAGCACAGCTTGTTATTCAGCATCTATAACAGTACAGTACAGATTGTAATCAGTGGAAAAAAAGCAGCTGAAATCAGAGTCTTTGCACCAACAGCTGTCCATAGATGAAGCAGCTGGCACCTTTTGATCTTTCTGCCACAATCCTGATTTGCGTTCTTCTGCTATACAGCGATGTGAACATTAACTTTGTCTATCTGCCATTGACTGCCAACAGGGTTACCTCTCTTAATTGCTAAAAGCTCCGCACAAAGATACATTTGTATGATTAGGTCCTGAAGCCTATGTCAATGTGTTAATTCAACCCGTTCTCACACCAAACTCATAAAATACGGACATTTGGACAGTGGCTGTCAGCATCTGAAGCGTCGAAAAAAAAGCACCCTGCAGCGTGTTTGAAGAACGTGCCGGGGAGAGCAGACTACACAGGGTTTGACGATGACGGTAGCGAGTAGTATGAAAGCCCCAAAATCCGCACAGGGAGGTTGGTTGGGGGGGTGGATGGGTCAAACAACACAGGACTTTCACCCAGGAGACCGGGGATTGTGTCCCACGTGTCACATTTCCTAAACCAAACTGTCCCGTTCTTCTTTTCTGTCCGTTCTTCTTTTCCTAAACCCAACCGTCCCGTTTTTCCTGCGTGTCATGGAAACGTAAGCCCACCCATGACCTTTTCCTTAACCTAACTGCGTCAAAAGTGACGCCGATTGTCCCGACCAAGTGTGTTTAGATAAAGCGCGTTTTTATTACAATAAAAACGACAAAGGCACCACAAGCGTCCGTATTTTACGAGATGGGGGTGAGAATCTGTTGGTTAATTTCACCTCATTCACGGTAATGTTTTCAGTTTTGCACTTCAGAGCAGTGGCACTCCATGAGATGGAGATCAAACCTGTGCAACGGCTTCTTTTATTTGTATTTGCAGTTTGATGTGTATTTCAGACAGCAACAATAGGACCGACCGACAACATATTAGCAAATCATATTTACTTATTTGTTCGTCTGTTGGATTATTAGTTCATTTCTATGACTCTTTCATGTTCCTAAGCATGCTGCTGGTAGCTGTGATTATTCCGAACACAACTGCAACGTTTTCTGATTTGGCAAAAGTATCGGCAAATCGACAGCTTCTAAAATCGTTCCAAATCACTGTTGAAAAATAAATCAGTTTCATGATGTGACAATGCTATGGACAAGGTTTGGTTGGTTTTAGGCAAAACACTAGTTGGTTGAGGTTAGAAAAGGATCTGGGTTTAGGTTTAAATTAGTTGTGGTGAAATGAGGCCTTGTGAAGCTTCGGGAGCATTTTTTTATTTTCTGAGCCCACTAGATGGCGATCTTGGTTTAAAGAAAAAAGCTCAAGGAATGGTAATTCAGTGTGCTTTCAACCCCCCCCCCTCCCTCCCTCCCCCCTCCTTCACACCTAGTGGGCTCAGAAAAACACTTCATGAGGCTTCAATTGGCCGTCACTAGTTTACATAAGCACTTAGTCAACGTTAATGAAACATTGTGATTACGTTGTGGTACTTTGTTAATTTTAGGGGACCATCATCATCATGGTAACAGTACATGGTTAACGTTAGGGAACAATCATGGTCGTTGTTGTCTCCTCTTCAAATGACACACACTTTTCTGTCTCCTGCAATCACTGCAGTTTGGTGGCCTCTATTGGCTAATACATGTGTGCTGTCTCCTGTTTATACTGTATGTTTCTTGTGAATAAAGCTTTAGTTTGAATACGCCATTTTGTTGGAAAACCACAATAGAGAAGGCTGCATATTATATCCAGCTCCATTCTCTTTGTTTATGCCCTTGAGAAGGCATGATATCTAAGTACATGTTTTCTAGAATACATTATACATGTTATACAAGCTTCATTTAGACTATTTTTCATCTTTAAGATGTGTATTTGTTAAGTTAGATATTATGCTACAGATTTGAGTAGCCTAATATGACACACTTACCTTAAATACTTAAATGTTTTGATCTTCCTTGGTTGATTATTTCAGTACTTTTTTATATTCTTTCATTGGCTTATTTTCATACATTCATTTCATGTTGATGGAGAGGCTAAACATTTTGTTTTCCCATCCATCCTCTCTATCCTCCCTACGCAGACTTTGTTGCTCTATAACAGGGGTGTCAAAATTCGTCCAGAACTGGCCCACCAAAGGTCCAATCAGGCCCACTGGATGACTTTGCAAAGTGTGAAAATTGCAGAGAAGAAATTAATTCCAATTCCAAATTCACCACTTTAATCTAAAAGAGAATATCAGTTATTTATCCATAAATTTACGACTTTAAATCATAGAAATTCTGAGGTTTTTTTCGGAATATTACCCCTCTGTCCTGATCCATTTCCTACTATGGCAATAAAACGCTGTTGTAGCAGAAGATATTTGCGTTTTCCAATATCAAGCTGACGAGAAACTCTGTGGCAGATAAAGTTTCTGATCTTTCTGGAGTGGTTTACTGGTCTGGCCCACTTGAGATCAAATTAATGGTATGTGGCCCATGAACTAAAATGAGTTTGACACCCCTGAACTATAATAAGGTCACCAGTCACATTCCTTTTTTGCTCCTGATGAGCAAGAGTCATAATTAGTTCAGCCGATAGTGGGCTTTGTCTCATAAACATGAATAGATGTAGTTTTAGGGCACTTGCTGAAATTATTTCTTTTTGGGAGGACATTCTCAAATATATATAATGTATTCCTAACACCACATCTGCATGTCAGAACATAGAACAATGGAACTTTTGAACTAGAAATTTACTGGATACACTCTCAATGCTCATAAAGGAGGAACACCCCTGATTGTACATACTGTAAGTAAAAGTAACACGGGGTACTAGTTGCATGCCTACAAAATATTCTATAGCTTTGCGGGATTCTGCTTTATCAATTCTGAGAAAATACCCCTGAGGTCATCATAATTATCTTGGCTTCACTTTGTTTTGGAATTTAGAGGATGAATGCATGTACCAGTCAGGGAAGATCTGAGGCATGGATGCACTTGTTTGCAGTATGGGAAATGCAGGATCCAGTGTTTTTAGTTGTTGACCAATACTATGGACTAAATATAAGACCATTCTGTTTTTATCTGTCTTTTTTGAGTCCTACAACTTAATGGAAATATAAAATCTAATCACTGGACTACCCTTTCATGTTCATAGTTCTACTTTTTGGAACGTAATGTGTCTTTGCTTGGCTTTGCTAGGAGCTCGGTAGTAAAAGTTAGTGTTTGGTTCAAATATGAAACTGGAGCAAGCAGGTGGTTAGCTTAGTTTAGAAGACTGAAAGCAGGGGGGAACAGCTTGCCTGGCACTTAGGTAAAAAAAAAAATGCATCTATCTACCAGCATCTCTTTGGCTGGGCTGCCAAGCAAATAGCTTCTTGGTGCTCCTGTGCTATTTGTATGTATTTAAATAAGGTACGCATACATTTGGCGCAAAATTGCCCCCCTTCAGCACTAATAGCCACACAAAGTTACAGTGAAATTATTAGCATCTCATGAGAGTTGGTGGTAACCTAAGTGCATTAATAAGGAGTGTCCTCTGCTTCAAACTATGCCATCTTCTTTAACAGTCTGAAGATGTGCAGTTAAAAACACCAACAGCAGTGACAGACTGGGATGTTGAATCACAAATACGGTTTCTCTCTGTCACATTACATTCCCTACCTGAATCATACCCACAATATAAGCTTTTGCAATGAGAAAATCAAAAGAAATCATCTCTCACTCAGTTTTCCAGAACTGAATTAACAATACAATTAGCTCTATTACGGTAACTCTTACAACTGCTGAATTAATAGGCCTGGGTAATGTTTCAAAGAGCAGATAGAGAAAAACAGCCAAATAAAACTACATTCTCGACATTGTTAACATCAGAGCAACCACATAAATTACTCACAGAAGGGGAGTGAGATAAGAGAGACGGAGAGAGAGCAGGATGGGGGCCAGACTACGACAAGTTGCAAATTGGACTCCGCTGCAAAACTTTATGTACATGTTTGCGCTGTAATATCATTAGTTCAATATCTTAACCAACCTTGAGAGGCATATAGCTGCTGCAAGTGACGCGTTGGCTTAATTCATGGTGCCATCAGCGGCCGCAATCCATTTTTTGTGAATTTGCCCCTGAGCTTTCAATGATCTTTACTGAGGGCCACAAGATGTGGGAGATTTAGAAATTATAAATCATGATTCAATCTAAAATGTACTTTTGGAGATCTGAACTTTGCAGATGATATGCTTTTGTGTGGCGAAGTTATTAAAGAATGTCTAAACTTTATTGTGCGAGTTATCTGTTGTTGCAAGCCAAACTGTGAATGGCACCACAGGGCTGTGTTAAAATGTTAAAATTGCTTTTGGTTTAGCCCCTCTAATTGTCTCTTCATTGTGCGGAATAATTTGAGGCTTTTTAAATGTCATAGAGCCATCAGCATGACGCTGTAATTAAAAAAGAAAAACCTTTATGAGTGTCATAATGAATTGGCTATGTCGTTATCAGCATCGCTAAACAGGCTTTGTTCCTGACTCTGTGTGTGGGTGTGTGTGTGTGTGTGTGTGTGTGTTTGTGAAAACATGCTGTCATTTGTGTAATGAATTATCAGTCTGTCCTTGGGTAAAGTATAATGAAGGTTTGATACATTACATTATGAATATTTGGTGACATGTTTTTGGTTCACGTCACCCCCCACAGTTTCATTAACTGTAGCGCTAATGTTTGTTACAACCTCTGTAAAATTACAAAGTTGTAGCCAGCTGAACTTTTACCGTTTCATCTTTTTTTTCAGTTAATGACTAAATGACTCCCATAAATATGTTACTGTCCTTTTTGAAAATATACATGGAGTCCACCTGTATTACCTGCTAACTAGTCCACATTGCCAGACCTATCTCCACAGCGCTGTGGAGTAAGGTCTGGCTACACCAAACACTCTGGGTTGTTATTAATAATTATTTAAACCAATTACAATCATCTAACTCCTATTTTCAACCAAGCGCATCTGCGCTGCATACCGGAGGCGCGTCAAGTCAATGCTAATTATTCCACCAGCTGCGCCACAGCGCGTCCCAGAAGCGTGCGTGAAGCAGTTCTCCGCTCCGCTAAAGATACACGCCAGGTCTATTTTCACACGAGCCGCGGGGCGTTTGGTCCTCAGTCCTTATCCTGTATAGAATTCTGTGGTCTGTGTATATCTTGTTGTTCCCTGTTCTGTTTCCTGTTTTATTTTGATAGTCTGTTTTCTGTTTTGTCATGTCTAGTTTTACCTTCTGTGCCCCGCCCTGATGTGTTTCACCTGTTGTCTCACCTGTTCCTGGTTTTTTTTGGATTTCTTTGGATTTTTCTGGACTTTGTATCATTACCTGTAGAAGCCCCAGGTCTCCCTTGGTTTGGTTTTTGTGTTTCCTCAATAAATCCTCGACTTCAACCTTCTCCTACCTGCCTGCTTCTCCCTGCATTTGGGTCCTTTAATTCCCTGAACCGCAACAGGTGGAAAAACATAATAGACATCACAAATCCCTTTCATCAGGACAACACCAGAAAAGAGAAGCCATGGAGTTTAATTACAACAGTGCTTGGAGTGGAAGGTAGATACTAGCTTAATAAAGACGTGATTGTTCCTGTACTGTAGGGACAATTATAATCTGCGAGTCGGGCAGGCTCTGGAGACACTCCCGTTGTGGTACGGTGCGTGACCGACAGACATGTATAAAGTACTAGAGACCCATACTTGAGTAAAAGTACAAGTGCTCTATCAAAAAAGTGACTTGAGTAGAAGTTGAAGTGCTCTTCAAGCACCACCCTTAAGTAGAAGTACTAAAGTATTCAAATTTTTTTGGTCTTAGGTAGAGAAGTGTGTGTAATGTTTTGAAAAAAGTGTTTTATGCAACTGAAAACTGAGTGGTTTTGGAGATTTGCTGTGTAGTTTTGTACGTTGAGTGAGAGGTTTAAAAAATCGTGTAATTGGGCTGTGGATCAATAAAATAAAACAATCTGAATCCAGATGATACATGGAACAGCTTTCCCACTCTGTGATACTAATGCAGTGTCCAGCCTGGACAAGCCACATGAGGGACCCGAATTTGCATTTTCTAGAATGTCTCTAAATTGGCTTACCCTGGTATTCTTAGGCCCTGTTCGCACAAATACGCTCGCAGGTGAAAACGACAAAATATTTTACCAGATGTGCCTTTCGTTCAGACGCCAAAGGCGTTTTTGGGGTTTAAAAACGCAAAAAAGTGAAACCACCCTCCAGAAAGAGAGTGTGTGTGTGTGTGTGTGTGTGTGTGTGTGTGTGTGTGTGTGTGTGTGTGTGTGTGTGTGTGTGTGTGTGTGTGTGTGTGTGTGTCGGAGTTCCGCTCTGTGTCAATATGCAGAGAGGACAGATTGCTTACGTGTTCAGATGCTTTTGGAACCGAAATTTGGCACCGAAAGATAAATAATTTTTCAATACTAATAGGGCTAGATTTATCAAGCCGTTTGCGCCTGTTTCCAGGCATTAATTGGTCGCAAAGACGGACGTAACCGATGTGGGCTATTTACAAACAGGGCGACCTTGGGTAAAATCGCAGATTGTCTGCCACTTGAGCGAGAAGAGACAAGTTGCGAGTTGAGTTCCACCCAAAAAGGTGGGAAGATAAGCGCAAAGTGCACCTAATTATATATTCCGTGGTATTTACAAAGACTGTCAGTAAGAGCGCGCCTCTATTCTGCGGGGGAAATTCTCCACCTCTTAAAAGCAGGTCTAAACCAGCCGCAATCGAGTTTCCTCGTAGACCTTTATGCCGCTGGTGAAATGGCAACAGTAATCTGAGCAAGACGAAGACATAGGCGAGGCTGAAAATATTTTTAACACAAGAATCACACTTTGTCAGTGAACACAACATCATTTAGCGTTACAGATCAAGCAGCCATGCAATATTAGAGTTACTGGAAGAAATCAAAGATGAAATTGAATCTCCCACTCAGCGTTCAGATCCCATTCCAGCAGTTGTTAAACTCCTCGCTGCATTACAAATATTGGCATCAGGATCATTTCAAACAGTCATAGCATCAGCTGTGGGAATATCGCAGTCTGCACTCAGCCATATCATAGCACAAGTACCGCTTTGCTACAGCGCAATTTACGGAAGCGGGATGAGAAAGACGCCGATTGCCTGATGGGTGTCAGGGTTGATAAATACTACGCAAAATGTGGAAGCATAGTGTGTGCTATTACCGAACTCGCATAAACAGACGCAGCGCAAACTGCGCTAGTGTTAGTAAAGGTCCTCAGGATTTTTCCGGTGCCATAAAAGTATCGACGTTCGGTACCCAGCCCTACGTACGTGTGTGTGTGTGTGTGCTGCGTGTGCACCGCATGTGTGTGTGTGCCGTGTGTGTGCGTGCATTGTTTGTAGCAATAACTCCACCTCTTTGTCAGCTTTTGTTGTTCACTTTGCCATGTTTTGGTTTCGCGCTAGGGAGGGAAGTAGAAGGAAGGTTCTACACATGCGCGCGGACTTGGTGGTGTTGTGTGGCAGCGCTTCACACTACCACCTAGCCGACTGGTGTGCATACTACAACAATTTCACACACTTTTACGTCACCACATGCGCACAGATTTCCCCCCAAAACGCTTGTCTAAATGCGGAAAAAAAAGTGAGAACGCAATGCCACTTTTGCATTTTCTCTTCAGATCGTTTCCATCTAAACATAGCCTAACTCTAACCCTAACCAATCTCACTCCTCATGCCTAAACCTAACCAATCTTCTTCCTGATTACATAAATGCTCTCTTTGCAGCAACTTATCGAGACAAACAACTTCCACACCATCTATCCTCTTAACACATTGGGTTTGGAGAAGGTTGGTTTTCAGCAATCCTCTCAAGAACTTTTCTGCAAGTGTGCTCCTTAACCCCTTTAGGGAGAGCTACTAGTGATATTTTGCAGGAGCCTTTCCACTGTTATAATTCCTTTGAGGATTTTGTCCGTCATGGCTACATTGCTGCTTAGCCTTCAGCTGAGAGGGTGAGAGTTGTATACAACCTCGTTGTCTAACAAAGTTGTACTCTTATTGCAACATTAGGATTATATTTTGGAGTTTTAAACATGACCTTTTGCATTGGAACCGGGTTAAGATTGGTGTGACAGTCATTTTTGTTGTTGTTTGCCCTTTGCAACATGCTTCAGTGTGACCAGTGTATGTCTGGACTTAAATAGGTTAGTTTTACAACCACACAACTACAAACACACAACTAGATGCTAATGACTAGTAGATACAGAAGGGGTTCTTCTGGACTGCCTTCATACTGAGCCATTTTAAATGTGATTGGGCCAATCTTAATTGGCTGAGCCTGTACAGTAAGTATGATTTTGCATGGTATCGACTGATGCTGACCTTATTACGCGGGCATCAGCCAGAAGAGACCGATCCATATTACAGTTTAAAGTTTCTTGGTCACTGTCATTCTCAGTTACATTCATTAAGTCATGCCAAGCTGCCGAGTCAGCTTTTAGCACCACAGCAATCCCTGGCCTCATGGTACATCACATAAAAAATATTCTTGTGAGTCCCATGCTGTTTGGTCTACAGATTTTAAATTTGGGGGCAAAGAAAACAAGATGTGTCTGTACTGGCAGAAACCCTGAGTTGAAGTATTGAAATCAGTATCAGGAGAAAGAAAAACTTGCGTGAATCTGTAAAAACAATAAAATGCCAAAAACCACAGAGCCCAGTCAGCGGTCTCATCTGTCTTAGAACTATTGTTACAAAGCAGAACTATAATTTATGGTGTTTGCAGGACTTTTAGTTGCCTTTATAACACCAATTAAATGGAGGACAGACAGGAGTGGCACAGGGTGATGATGTGCAAAGAACTCTCCACGGTGGATGTGAATACAGTACATGCACCACCTTGACACCCAAAACATTTTAGTTGGCACGTTGTGTTTTAATAAGGGAATAGTCCTTACTCTCTACAGACTATTCCTTTTTATTTTGTCTGTTGTGCCAGGCATTCAAAGTAACATGTAATTTTTCTCAAATTTATAGCATGCATCTCAACCTGACCTCACAACTTGTGTCAGGTCCACCGTATGACATTTTATGTTGTATACTATATACTTCAGCATTGCCTATGATGTTTTGAATGTCGATGGAAAGTGATGACATTTGATATAGTAGTACTGCTACAATTAGGTAAAAGCTCATATATGGCCCTTCATACACAACTACATGTTAGTTAGAATTACACCATAATAAAAGATAAATAGCTTGATAGATTGATTAATTGTCCTCTGAGACCCGACAGAACAGCATCCCTCCCACCCTTCAATCCGCTTGACAAAAGAAACCTGTAGAGTCAGTGGTTCCCAGAGTTTTTCACCTCAAGGACCCCTAAACTGAAATTAGACCACAGATCCTCATTTGATAAGATTATGCCCCTCGGTATAGGTTTTTTGTTTTTAGATATATTTATTACATAAAGTGGGTGCAACCTATGACATAAATAGTCATCCATTCTGTCATTTTGTCACTTGAGGAATTATAGTGAAAATCTTTTGTCCTGGGGACCACCTGGAACCGCCTCAAGGACCCTACTTTGGGAACCACTGCTGTAAGTAGCCGCGTTAAAAATTCAATGTGTGAAGATATCATCACCATAATAAATACTGGAATGCCAGTCACAAGTGTTGACAAAATGTCTTTATAAATGTATGTTGTGTCATACTGCATTATTTAAGACTCCTATATATACTATATGTATGTCCTGTACGTAACGTAGGCCGACAGAAAGCAGTGAAAGTCAACCACGCCTCGTCTTGTTGCCACGTTGCCTTGTAGTTCTCCCTTTAGTGCTGTACCATACGATATGCTTGATGCAATTGTTTAATTGAGGTACAGTGTGAAAGTCCTTTTCATCACTGTTCTCATTATGTTGAGGAAACGTTCAAACATTTGTTTACGATCTTGGGAACATTTTAGACACTATTTACACTATCATACACTATAACTATTATACACTATTTTAACCATCAGCAGCAAAACGGAATGTCTTTCATTTGCCCCAACATAATTAAATTTTTCCCACTCATGAAATGTTTTAGATCTTTTTTATCTATCTTTTCTCCCCTATGTGAATGACTGGCCTTGATGAGGTTGGAATGGTAATGTTAGCCTGGCCTTTGTGCTGGAATGCAATCTCCTTTTAATACATTTTTATTTTCTTAACAAATTCTTTAGTCAATTTTGACAATGGTTCAAGTTGGTTTCAAACCTTCATCAATTTCCATTGCAGATAGTATTCCGAGGAGTTACAAAAGGCACATTATGTGCAATATGAAAAAGTTGTGTTATCTTTTAAAACTAAGTTTGACAATCCATTATCTGTCCTTACGGATGTTCTGAGCTGGCTTAAAGTTAAGAGATGGTTCAGAGAGGACATCAACAAAGAAGAACCAAAAAACATCTCCATGTTTAATTCTTCTTCTCCTAGAGTTATCAATTGACAAGTCATGCTTGTTCTGAAATATTCATCAATATAAAATAGCATCTGACAGATTTACCACAAGCAAATCCTCAAATCTGAGTGGAAGCCACAGGTGATGTAAAGCACAATATTGAATTGACACGTGTCTGTCTGTCTGTGTGTTGTGAACCCTTGTGTGAGTAATTGGCCTCTGAGCAATAGTGAAGCTTGATAATTATAACACTGTTTTTGAACGATTATTGATTTGTGATTGGCTGTAGGGCTTTTAATTACCTATAACTTATAATGAAGTATAGAACAAACGTGTTTCAGCGCCTGCAAGTGTAATGAGTGTTTCTTAGAGTGAACTATAACTGGGAAGGTTTAAATATTCCCTTTCAAAGCTCAATGAGAAGGTTAAGGCTGCAGATCTGTCTCAGCACCATTCACACTGCATTGCAGATGCTTAGCCACTGCAGTAGATAGACAATGTCACGTTGTAGGTAGAATTTACCAGATAGGTTAAACATTGTGCTGTTGTGTTATTGGATATATATTAGCCAATGATACAGGTCACCTTTTTGTTGTTGTACTTGCACTCGAACAATGTTTGTCATATCATTTCAGGATGCTTTAGATAAAACAAAACCGTAATTCTATATTGTAAGCCGTTTTATTAGTATATTAAATGAGCTTTACCTGAGGGACACAGGGCACTTGTGTATTTTGCATTTCTTGTATTGTGTATTTCTCCTCCATCTGCAATGATCTTATAAGCCTTAATGCTTAATATTGTCACGATCTGTTAGCAAGGTTCAGAGAATTGCGAGCCCAAATGCAGAGACAGGTTAGCCTGGTTGACACCAGACCCTTCTCAGTTGTAACGGAGAGTGGGTCTGGGAAAGGTTCATAAACAGTTCATTTCCAAAGGGGCGTCACCAACGGACGCCGCTCAAATGCCTCTGGGCGCATTGGAAAGTCCTTCAACCAATCAGACCAACAACCCGGGTGACGCTGCGCTTCGGTAGCCATCATGTTGAATGTAAACAAAAAGCTGCTCGCCAAATGGGTTTGAATGGGCTCTTCGCCAGACTGAAATGCAGAGCAAATCTCAAATTTGCCGGAAGTTCGTCAGGGTTTACCCAGGTAGTGAATAGTTTTGAGGATTTAATAAAATAAACAGTGCAAACAACAAAGGAAGTCCTGAGATAAGAAGGCAGGCAAAAATGAAATCCAAAAATCTCAGAGAACACTAAAAACATCAAAACCACAAGGAACACAGCGACAGGGAAAAGCAACTCACCACAAACACCCTAAACAGAACAATGAGCCGACAAGAAACAAAGAAAACACAGAGACTAAATACACAGGATAACGAGGTAACAAGGGACAGGTGACACAAGGCTGGGGAACAGGTGGAAGACATCAGAGCGGGCCAGACAATCTCAAAGGCGGGAAAACCAAAAGACAGGAAGTAAAAAAATGGGGAGCGGAATGAGCCTGACTAGAGTCTCTCAAAATCTGACGAAAATCTTTTAAACTGACCTTTGTTGAGCTGAAATGAAGACAGATTCAGCAACTGCACGGCCTATTTGTCGCTTAAAATGTTTTCAGAAACACGTTTCGGTGAACTATTTTAGTACAATATGAGATCGTATTCTGAACGAGCCGCCATGACAGTCTGGCTTTGAATTTCCGGAGAAAACAAACCCATGTGACGCGTTCGTCCAATCAGCTGCCGGTTTTCATTTCTTGGGCAACAATACAGAGTAGCCCCGCCTGCTGCTATGAAGACATATTACGTTTCTCAAGTCGGTGTCGCCTCAGTGTGTTCCAAGGCCGTTTTTTGGACCTCGGGGACCCGACTTATCATTCCGACTGGCTTTTCTGTCAACGGTCGGCCGTCTGGTTGGTGTGTCTCTGCTATAAGAGAACACAGAGACTACAAATTAAAACAGGAAATGGAAAACCAACAGAAAACATGACACCAACTAAACACAGAAACTTGACACAGGGATGAGACATGACAAATATGGCTTTTGATTATAGTCATGGTTTATGACTATTGCTTAACACAATGACTTTAGCTTCATGTTCATTTAAAGTGAAGCAAAGTAAAAGTATGGCATGATATTAAGGAATATAAATCCAAGAGAGACTCCTGACAATTCTTTTCTCAAACCTCATTGTACAGTGCAGTGGTTTTATGGAAACTCATAGTTTGATTGTAAGCATAGCCATTCACAAATGGGAAAAGCAAGAAGCTTGCACCTGCCAAGCTTCTGGTTTGTGTGTTTATAGATTATTGAGCCCACTTTGCACACCATGCCGCGGATGAATTCATACATATAAATGGCATGCCTTTCATCTGTTTCTCTCATGCACGGCTGTGTGTGCCCGAGTGTGAGTGTATGCATGCTAGAGAGGAAAAGAAACATTTTTTATTCATATGTTGACAGCAAATGAGGGATCGGTTTGTACAATGACTATGATGTGGAGGACAGCTCTTAAATGCATGTGGGATTGCACCCAAAATTCACTGGGGACTGTTTGGGATATGATATGACTGAACGCCGTTAATCTAAGTTTACATAGCCATGTACTACAGCATGAATTCCGAAATATGATTGACTGCTTAGTACATTGCATAAACTGAAGTATTTCTTTATCCACATGCCAGTCTTGTTAACTAAAACAACCCACAACTGGGAAATCGGTAACATTTTGCATTCCCATGGACAAAGCAAGAGAGGGATGAAAGAGATATGTCCTGGTTGTGTTTCCCTTGTTTCACTCCTGTGTCATTACATCCTTGAATCATCATCTCACTTTCATCCCTTTGTCACTGCTTGCTATCTCTCTCCTATGGGTAATTATGTTGCCAATTTTGGTGACAACACTGAAAGATCAGTTGGATAAAAAACACAATTTCACTTGTGGATGACTGCTTTGTCTTGAGCATGACACCACGGACTAGTTTCACAGCGATAAAAAAAAAATTTCACATGCTAAACAAATTATGATAATACACTAGAATATATAATGTATACTAAAGTCTGTATGAAAACTATAATATAGTATGTAGTACAATATATATAGATACAAACTCCTCTGTATCAAAAAAGAAAGTAAGGCTCTATCTCGAGAGCTACCTCAACTTTGGTTTGGGGGGGCTCAGCTTTTCTTAGACATGAGTAGGGGGGGCGCCAAGGAAAAAAGGTTGGGAACCACTGCTCTAAGCGATGTTGGGTGACGTCACTTCTTGTTGACGTTCAAAGAATTGTCAAACAAAATGGAGGCTAGGCTCATTGTCGTTCGTCGGAAAGCCCTCCTCTAGCTAGCTTCCCTCTTCACGCTTCTCTCTCCTCCACTCCCCACACCCCCCTCCATGTGCACGCGCACTAACCCGCCATCCCCCACCATCCCCCACGCTCAAAGCCTTCTTGTCGGCTGGAACACTGTTTGTTACGTTTGGTGGTGCAGGTTGGCGCAGTTTGTTTTTGTTGGCGTTTGTGGAGCCTGGGCTGTCTACAGAGACTGCGTTTTTTACAGTGTGTTCCAGGGGGCAGGCAGCTAGCGGATAGTGAGGAGATGTTTGCTGTATGTGACAAAGACATGTTGTAGCCTAAAAAACGCATAACATCGTTTAGAGCACCTTTAAATCTCCCCTGTGCGCTGGCCCAGAGCGCCACGCTGGGTGGCGATCCTGATGCAGGTGGGTTATTATTCCACCTACGGCTTTGTGCTTTGCCACCTGTGACAGACAACTCTCTTCCCCAGTATCTGGAGGGTGGCAGAGACTATAATATTTCATAGATATCTTTTTTTTATCATAAAAGTAACAGCAGGTAGGGTACCATACTATCTGTTGAGTAAGTAGATAAATGTTACCTAGTATGATTTGAAAGTGCAATAGAGTAGGAAATGTTTTTTTACTTTTTTGGGCGTCTTCCTTTTATTCTTTTTACAGTTTAAAGAAAAAAGAAAGCATATGAAATGTGAATGTACATGAATGTACACCACGCAAGGTTTATCTACTCAAAGACAAGTCAGTTGGTGAGTTATGGAGCTAGATTATCTGTATTCTACGTGTGTGTGTGTGTGTGTGTGTGTGTGTGTGTGTGTGTGTGTGCTTGTGAGTGTGTGTGCATCAGTGGTTTCGTGATGGATCAGTCTCGTTAAATTTTGATTGTACGCCTGCCTGGCAGGGACACGATCAGAGTGCAGATGTGCAACTTGTGATTATTGTGTGCGAAAGTGTTCAGGTTTCCATGTTTGCGTGTGTGTAAGAAGTATAACCTTTGCGTCATATGTTGACAGGATAACAGATGTGCGAACAACACATGAAGTAACAGCATACTTGGAAGGAAGTGAATGAATCATTCTGTATTTGCGCTGCATCGACTTGACAAACACTGCTGGTTTCCTATCATACTTTCTAACCTTAAGACTACATTCAGCTGTGCGTAGCTTCCGTACTCTGTCTCCACCATGAATTGGTGAACACACATTTGAGTTCTTGCTACTCTTTATTTGATGTGCACACCAATGGTGTTTGCTGTGCTGTGCAAAGGTTTGATCAGAATCTTTACGTTCATTTTCTCCCTTCACTCAGATGATGAAATCCAGGTGAGGGTTAATTGAATTCTCCATCTGATGTCATTGAGTGGGTTAGTTTCTCAGGTTTCCTATTTTGTTTTTAGCTTTGAACTGGAATTCTGGTAACACTTTATAATAAGGGTACCAGAATTACGAATTCACACATGACTTCATGCAAGAAAAAGCATGAATTCATTCATGTAGTTCTTCATGAACTATCTGTAATGTACAAGGATTAATAGTATCTCCTGCATG
Source organism: Perca schrenkii (assembly GCA_025617405.1). NCBI lineage: Eukaryota > Metazoa > Chordata > Actinopteri > Perciformes > Percidae > Perca > Perca schrenkii. The sequence goes on from CM046787.1 coordinate 3,873,199, forward strand.
ACTTAATGAAGGAACAACATGTTAATTAAAGCACCAATGAGGTATTTCAGTCTTCATGATTTCTCCTTTATTGATGATGTTCATGTCTTCTTGTATATGTAAATTTGTAGTTGAATTGACAGGCTAAAAAATGGAATTTGTTATTCTGTCTTCTTATTAAATCCGAAGAAGCACAGAGTACTGTACTAGCAAGATGGCATTATCAGTTTGAATAATGTCAACTGTCAGAAAGTTTGTGATGAACCCAGATGTATTTGTCTGTACCCAAAGATACTCCAGTTCTGTGTGGATGTAAGACTGAAATAAATGAATGTAAAGACAAGTGCAGTAAGTTAGAGACCAGTTGACTTTGTTTTTATATATATATATATATATATATATATATATATATATATATATTGTTTTATAGTATCACAGTCTGATGAGTCTAAATCGCTGAAGATGAGTTCAGGGTAAATTAAGTAACAATTAAATGTTTTTGTTGTAAATACAGCACTATTCTAATGAGTTGAAACATGAAGATCTGTTGCTTGTTGGCTGTCTTAGTGGCAGATGGGTTGATATCAGCTTGGTCTCTTAGGCTGTTTTCACCTGGTTTTAAAATCCCATCTGAGTGATCGGCTCACAACTGGAGAGCTCTGAGTGCGCGTTTCCACCTGGCAGCAGAATGGGTCTCCAAATGAGTCCTGAGTGACCACTTGTGATCGGATCGCACTTCACCCGCTCTATATGTAAATAAACACGTACACCGTTACCATTACACGCTGGTTGTGTGTGGGTGTGTATAAATGTCAGTTGTTCTTCTCACATAAATTATACATTAGAAATGTGAATAATAAAAGAGTGCTGCACACTGTCTGTCTGTTTGCCGACATTACTGAGGTGGCGGGACAGAAAGACGTTTTTAAAAGTCTCTTTTATAGTGTAGTTTATTTCTTTATTAGGCTGTTTTAAGTGCCAGAAAGCCGTGCTGAAGCACTTAGTGTGTGATACAAAGGGAATAGAAAGTTCCGCCACTCTCCGGGCACAGAGCTTTAGACAGCCGGGGATATAAGAGTAGGCAGCACCGGAACAAAAACACAGACTGCATGATAATGACTACCAAAACACACAATTCACTCAGTGGTTTCTGTGGCTTGAGAATGAGAACGTAGTTCCGCTCAAAGTTGAATAGGCGGTCTTTAATGTGACCCAGGACTCATACTAAGAATGTGGAAAAGTGGCACAGACCGCTTCCAAATGTGGTCTGAGTGATCAGATCTCAAAGCATCCTCATCGCGTTCTGGGTGCTTCTATGCATCCAGAGAAGAGACTGCTGTGGAGCACATATTAGCCTAACATTAGCCTCTACCAAGGCAAGGCAGCTTTATTTGTTAAGCACATTTCAGCAACAAGGCAATACAAAGTGCTTTACATAAAACATTAAAGGGTAGTTAAAAACAAATATATTATGAGAATAAAAGTTACAGTGCAGTATAAGAAATGAACAATTCTTTAACCCTTGTGTGTTGTTCGGGTCTGTGGGACCCATTTTCAATGCTTGCTAAAAGAATAATGTATTTATTATTTCTTCTAACTCAATCAATCAATCAATAACCCCCCTACACATAACTATTACATATGAGGTGTTCGGTCTACTGGTCCCGAGTGTATTTAATTGTAGGTGCTATGAAACTATGTTTTGTGTATGTTTTATGTCTTTCTGCACCTGCTATTCCCACACAAAGTTACAAAATTGTTACATCTCAAGAACTTTTACTTGTTCTGATTAAGTTTTAAGAAATAAGCACCAATAATGATACAAAAATTTTGTTTGTATTTTTTTACCTTTTTATAATTGAATTTCCTTATTTTCTCACAAAAAACGAAAATGATCTTGATCCCAAGTGGGGAAATTACAATTTACACTTGTTAGAAATCACTACACACAGGCCTGAAATACACACACTCAGGACCTATTCATGCACAAATGGAGAGATGTCAGAGTGAGTGGGATGCCAGTGCTGGACCAGCACCCTGAGCGGTTGGGGGGTACAGTGCCTTGCTCAAGAGCACCTGGCCGTGCCCAGGAGGTGAACTGGCATCTCTCCAGCTACTAATCCACACTCTGTTCTTTGGTCCGTACTGGGACTTGAACCAGCAACCCTCTGGTTCCCAACCCAAGTCCCTACGGACTGAGCTACTGCCATGATCGTAAATGTGATCTCACAGGGGTAAATGGCAAATATGAACCATAAATGATGTATACATTGGTAATTGAGCTAGTAAGTAAACATATGTTAAGTATTTGTACATAAATTGTTATGGCTGTATTGATTTAAAAGCCTAATAATGTGGTGGGTCCACCAGACCGGGTAACATCGGCTGTGTAACAAAAATATGAACACCACACAAGGGTTAAAGATAGTCAGCATCAAAAAGACAGGTCTTCAGCTTTGATATAAAAGAAGTGAGAGTTGTGACCTGCAGTTTTCTGGGAGGTTGTTCCAGATATGTGGAGCATAAAAACTGAAAGCTGCTTCCCCCTGTTTAGTTCTGACTCTGGGGACAGAGAGCAAACGTGTCCCAGACGACCTGAGAGGTCTGGGTGGTTCATAGTGTAGCAGCACATCAGAAATGTATTTTGGCCCCAAACCGTTTAGTGCTTTATAAACCAACAGAAGTATTTTGAAATAATTTCTTTGAGAGACAGGAAGCCAGTGCAAAGACTTCAGAACTGGAGTGATGTGATCTACTTTCTTGGTCTTAGTGAGGACTCGAGCAGCAGCGTTCTGAATCAGCTGCAGCCTGATTGATTTTTTTTAGGGAGACCTGTAAAGACACCGTTACAGTAGTCGAGTCTACTGAAGATAAAAGTATTTTTTACCAAAATAGGAGAAATACAGCTCCCAGTAACTTCAAAGCTGTCTAATTTACAGGTTGTATCTTCTTTGCTTGTTTCATGATCTTAGTTACTGATTGGCCTACATTCCAGAGTCAGCTGCTCTGGTTTGGAGTCGCAGAGTGTGTAGTCTGTATCCACGACGTTCCACTTCCGTGATTGCTCTATGTCCCGCTTTTCGGCCGGATGTCCATTACCTTCCGCTTTCTTTGTTGGAATTTAAACTCCGGTGGATTTGTGAGGACTATGGTTAACTGCTCCTCAGATCTCTGCAGGGTAAATCCAGACAGCTAGCTAGACTATCTGTCCAATCTGAGTTTTCTCTCGCACGACTAAAACAACTTTTGAACGTACACATGTTCCACCAAAACAAGTTCCTTCATGAGACTATTTAGCAGTGGCACCGTTGCTCTGCTTGGCGCTTAGCACCGCCCAAGACGATTGTAATTGGTTTAAAAAATCGGCATTAAACCAGAGCACATTTTTGTGGAATGCTGTGTGGACTAGCCAGACCCTCCTCCACAGCGCTGTGAAAGAAGGTCTGGCTATGCGAGACTACAGAGTGTGTGAACCCCGCGGCCTCACTGTGAGGCATGCAGTCACCAGGGCTAACGTCACATGCTAGCGGCACGTTATGGAGCTCGGCAGTGTACCAACAGTAATGTAACGGGCAATGGGACTAATTACTTTTTCTGCTAATTAGTAAAGTAATGTAATTGAGTAATTGATTACAGGTTTTTAAGCAGCTTGCTCAACACTGCCCAACACTAATGAAGGATAAGCTTGTACAGGGAATATATGATGTAACAGTTGAGCCTATCTTTCAGTTTTGGAGCAATAGGTATGAGACATGAGGGAATTCTTTAAAACTTTACCCTAGAACATGCCTGTCTGAAAAGAGAAAAAAAATCTTTTTACACTTTTTATGTGGCTTTCCCACACTTAGTAGTATTTAGATTATTATTTACTGTAATAAACATATGTAAACATGTGGATTGCACTTTTTAACAGTCTATGAACTTTACTAGACAGTTAACAGTATACAGGTATATTACTGAAAAATTCTGAAAATAAAAGGAGAGAAATATCTGCCGTTACATCTTTGAAAATATTTAGGTAACTCAAAGTTAAATGTAATCACTGTCTGAACATTAATATCTAAATATGAATCGTAATTATCTCTAGTCAGTAACAGCAACACACAATGTAGACTAACTGGTGTTCGGCATTTTAGCCATGCAACTGTCGTAGATGGCTTTGTGTTTTTTTTTTAAGTGCTGATACAGGTTCGTAGTGTTACCCCGTGAGGTAGCAACGTTAGCAAGACAGGTTTTGCACAATACCTGAAGCTGCGCATCATCTTAATATTCCCACACAAGTGACATACTGTTCCTATTTGGGACTAAAGTTTCTGTCGAGCCTGAGGCCATTGTACAACAGGTCAAGGTATGGCGTAGCGTTAGCGTGCCAAGTTAGTGCTTTCTTCTTCTTCTTCTTCTTCTTCTTCTTCTTCTTCTTCTTCTTCTTCTTCTCTTAATGGCGGATTGCAAACAACTTTTAGGTGCATACCCAAGGGGGTAAGCTTTGCTTCAGAACTCAAACCTCCATTTTGATGCTACAAAACGATCACCTCCTGTTAGCATTCCATTGACTCCCATTCATTTTGACGTCACTTTGACAGCGAATAACTTTACATCTGAAGCGTTTAAGACTGTATTTGTCCATTGTTTATTTCTAAAGAAACACAACAATGTATAAAAGGCTCCATTACCTTGTACCTCACGTTATGGCTCCGTAGCAGACGTTTTTGTAAAAATAGGATGATTGTGTCACATAGTTGAGGAATTACCGTATAGTACAGGAGAAGCTCGCAGGCAGTTTCAACTTACATGAGCTGTTTAGGATTAATTACTAATGTTAACTAGCATTTTAGTTAGCAATAATTAGCCTGTGCCCATGTTATCTCCTTACATATACCTACGCTCTCCGTCTCTGCAAGATTCTGAATGATTGAGATTTCTCTTGGCACAGCTACCAGAAGACTTATAACTTTCAGACAGGTTGCTCACGTCACATCTACGCCATCTCTCTCAGTTGGAGGCTGCTCAGTAACGCTCAGCCAGCACCAGACGGAAAAGTGCTTCTAATATCCTTCACTGGTCTCCGTCCAGAGACACAGGATCTGTTGGTCCATTCTTATATACTGTCAATGTGCATACTGTACAGGAGTGTGTAACATCATGTAGTTGATGCTTTCTCTGCGGAGTGCAGACTGCTTTGCTCTCGCGAGTCACGTGACCAAATCACAGCCTTTGCGATTAGGAAATTGCGTTTTAACATATCGCAATATAATTGCAAATGCAATTAATCATTCAGCCCTACTAGCGTACTAACATTACAGTTTATTGTTTTACTCCATCCTATGAACTAGGCAGAGAGAGGAAACAAAAACAATATTTTAGAAATATTACAAAATGCTCCTAGTTGTTAGTCATTTAGGACTCTACCCCCCCCCCGCAATGTGATGGTGAGTAGTTGATTGTTACTGGATACACTGATGGAGTTCTGTACCTCAGCCCATGCCTTGGCACAACGCTTCACAGTTTTCTACCCTTTCCAATTCCGACCATCAGAAGGGAAATTGCCTGTTTAAGGCTAACAAAGAGCACATAATGATAGAGACCAGAGGGAAAAGAGAATGCTGACCAGAAAGAGGTAGAATTAAGACAGGAGGTTTGCTGGGAACAGAGGGGATAAGGAGGAGAGAATTGAGCTGAGAGGCAGGGGAGCAGCAGTGAGAAATCAGGATGGAAGATACAGACTTTTTCTGTGTACTGTAATAATTGCGATTATGTTGTGTAACCTTATGTGCTCACACACTTTTAACAACAGCCTGAACATTACGTACATGAATTATGTGAAAATGAAAAGCAAATACAAGAAAAGGTCAACAGGAAAATATTCACAGCATATGTAAAACAAATGATTAAAGCACAAAGAACCACGGAAAATGTTTGTCTTTTGTTTTGTTCATACATACATAGTAAATAGGCCTTTTGTATAATATGGCCAAAGGATTTTTACACCAGGCACTGCAAGAAAAAAGCTAGGATCCAAACCACCAGGGTAAAATCATGTTCTCCCCCATTTGAGGCCAGCACTGAAAGACTCAGGAGGAGATTCTACCGAAGTTAAAAAATACACATTTTAAAATTTTATGTAGCTTATTTTATGCATTTTCCTTGATAATCAAGTAAACTCATTATACCATTCGTAATCACAGTATGGTAAATCGCAATCGCAATATGACTTTTTCTCGAAATAGTGCAGCCCTAATTATTACTATTTTTCATTTTATGGATTGACTGAATAGATATCATCAAATGCACAGACAGTCCTTGTGTGTCCTCAAATATTTCTCTTCCTCGAACTCTCTGCTTTTTTACTGTACTTTAACGGAATGACAGAAACGATAGATAGATAGATAGATAGATAGAATCTAGATAGATCTAAAAACAGAGGTTACAAATTACAATAGTTACAGCCAAATATAATATATGAATACATGCCTACTTGTGTACAGTTTTGGAAATATTATTTCACTTATTTCACAAATTATTGAATTATTAAAAGGTGCTTATTAGTAGTTAGTAAATACATTGTTTTGTAATGTCTGAGGTAATTGTATTTATTTGGGGTTCAAAGAGGAAAGAAATGTCTAATGAATGCACTCTGTTTGTATATTATGAACATATGCAGGCATATCCATGTGCAAGACTGGGAATGATGAAAGAAGGGAGAGAGGAGAGGAGATGATAGAGGAGAGGAGAGGAGGAGAGAGGAGGAGAAGAGAGGAGAGAACAGGAGAGAACAGGAGAGGAGAAGAGATGAGAGGAGAGGAGAGAGTTCTACACACACACACAAACACAAGCATGTACACATTGTGAAAGACAGTTCCATCTGCAGTTTCTTCCAGCTCATTCCAACTTTGTAACAAGCAACCACTCAGCTTGTCTTCTTCTGTACCACAAAAGCAATTACACCAGATTTGTCAGTGTTAAGGGTTTTACTTCACCTTAAAGGAGAATGATGCTAGGAGAAAAATCAGGAGGTCACCACCATTATTAGAAATAATCCTTCTGAGACTTACAGTATATGTGAAGCACGTTTAAAAAATGTGAAAGACAACCCCAAAAAGAGGTAAAAATAAATAAATAAATGAATCAAAAACATTTCAGAGGCTCTAAACATGTATATATCCTTCTTACCTGTAAATAAATGGTTCCCAAAGATTTCAGACACCCCTATAGTGGACCATACCATCTTAACCTCGCAGTGCAACGTCTCGTTTCTTTCTCACGTGTGATGTTTTGAATATGCAGAAAGTTTTGAGCATAACAGGAGAAGTATTAAAAATGATAATAATAATTCAGTCATTTGCATGTTACAGAAAAGGCACAAATTGTTGGATAAAAAATCACCAGAATGCAAGAAATGAAGTCTTTGACACTCAAAGTTACATGTGTTACACGTGTTGTACTGGACACTGGAGTGTCCAGGTGACTACAGTTTTTTTTTTGAATGACAACTTTTTCATGTGTTTGCATTAATGGGTGCATATAATCATCAGATCCTGTTTTTGCTATAACAAAAAAATAGACATGAGGTATATGAGCAAGCAGGACTAACTAACATTAATAATTACAAAGGGAGTTTGATAAATCTGATGAAGCCTCTTGAGGAAATGACCATGTTTACCTCATGGTAATTACCAAGTGGCTGTTTTGATGCATATGCAAATCAGTTTATTAAAACGGATGAACACAACTGATTAAACAAGCAGACAAGAGTTTACATCTACCTTTAATCATCATTACCTTTAATCGTGCCCTTTGATGAGCTCTGAAACATCACATGACATGTCATGTCTAACCCACGCAGGTTTGGAGAACAGAGATGATGAAAGTCTCTACAGTGTCGAGCTATTTTCGTAAGAAAGCTGTGGTATTGAATAAGTCATTTCAAAATCTGTTGAAAAACAATTGACAAGCAGAAACATTTTTGCTCACATTAAAACGATGTGAGGCATATTAATGGTCTTGCTCAGCCATGGTCCACCCACACAGGTGTCTTCACTTATTATTAAAATAATAATGATAAATGAACCCTATTTATATAGCACCTTTCACACAGGGGTGTAATTTACCACAAAGTAAGAAATAACAGAACATACAAAAACAAGCAAAGTAAAACTAGTGCGGATACGTGTGCAATAAAACCAGACAAACAAATGAGTCCCAATCAACGCAGGCGGAAAATAGCACGAACAGGTATGCCAAGAACAATAGAATATGTGAAAGATAGAAATAAAACAATAGAACAGGAGTTCCATAGTTTTGGTGCATAATTAAAGAAGGCTGAGCTGTCGATTTTCTTCATTGTGAGAGTTTCCATTTGAAAACAAGGCTGCAGAGGATCTAAGAGGCCGTGAAGGTTTATAAAATGACAAAGAATTAGAGCTTAGATCGGCCCAAAAAATCAAGCCTGACCCAGGCCAAGCCCGAGCACGTTGTGTCTGAGCCCGGACCGGCCCGGCCCGACACATTAACTGTAATTATGAGCCCGAGCCCGATTTAAACCGACACTTTTTTAACACGTGGGCCGTTATAACTGACGTTCTCAACTACAGTTCTGAGTTGTTTGAACTGCAGAAATCTGTTTAGAATAATGCAACAAGGACGAAGCCTTTAAACTGGGCTGTTTGTTTATTCAGCACAGTAGGCCCGGTGGGATGCTTGCGAGTAGGCCTAGAGGGGAGACTCCGCGCATGACACGTGTTGCATTTATGGCACGTATTGCTGATTATGGCATAACTTTCTCCCCACCCAATTAGGCTTAAAAAAAAAAACATAAATAAATAAATCGCTCGATCAAGGGTCCGGCCTAGGCCCGGCCCAGCCGGAGGATAGTGGCGGAAAATAACGGCCCGAGTCCGACCCGACCTCTGGTCGGGCTCGGGTCGGACTCGGGCCGAGAATCTAAACTCTACAAATAATTAGTAATGTAGGCCGGTCCCAAACCATTAAGAGCCTTGTAGTCTCGCTTTGCCTGGCCATTCACACGCTGCAGAGCGGAGGAGGGTCTGGCTACTCCACATAGCATTCCGGGATGGGAAAAAAGCATACTCTGGTTTATTGGCATTTCTTTAAACCAATCACAATCGTCATGGGCGGCGCCAAGCTCCGCACAGAGCCACTGTAAAATAGTCTTGCAAGAGAAAACTCAGATTGGACAGATAATCTAGCTAGCCCTCTGGATTTACCCTGCAGAGATCTGAGGAGCAGTTAACCATAGTCCTCACAAATCCACCGGAGGTTAGAACGCCAACACAAAGAAAGAGGAAGGAAATGGACATCATCGAAAAAATACATGCATCCGGCAGAATTTGAGCCGGTGCAGGTTAGCTAAAACGGGGTTGATATGCCTGATTTGACCTCTTCTCAGGATCGTGTGGGTTAGTAGAGACTGTTAAATTGGTATCACCTGCTTCATTTCCCATGATCCAAGAGTTTCAAAATAAATTCCCTATGGCTGTCAAAGACATTCTTGAAATCAAATTAATCAAATTAAAGTCTAATTATTACTATGGGTATTTGATGTGGTTTCTTGGGCTCATATACAAGTAAAGCACTGTTTATAGGGACTGGATTTGAAATACTGAAATACTGGCGGGGGGGACAACGGGCTCCACACTGTTCTCACGGACCCTTCCCCAATATTTTCACGGCCACATGCACTAACATGAACACGCAGCTGGGCGAGCTTTTTAGGGATTACACACACAGAGGGAGTGTGACTTCATTCTCTGCCCTGGCTGCATTACTCTACTCTATCTTTACATTTCAAGTATTTGTTTGATGCTATATTAATATTCTGAATGTCGAGTAGAGTCCCTTTAAGTAAACCTTTTTTGCTTATTTAAATTTACGTACTTTTTTTGTATTTGAAAGAGACCAAGAGAGAGAGAGAGAGAGAGAGAGAGTGTGTGTGTGTGTGTGTGTGTGTGTGGAGGGGGGGGTCAGTAATGTTTGCGGATTAGAATCCAATTTGTTCTTGTCCACCAGCTCACGGGCTGATGGGAAGTCCCCACTGCCGAGCTAAGAACAATGATTGCTGGAGAAGATGAAATGACATGCTGTGTGAACATCCCGCTGATAAAGTGTCCTTAAAAACCCTCCCTCTGTCCACCATTAAGTCCACTTTCCAGGGATTTAGAGGGGGTAAAACAGATGATTTCCCAATTGCAATGATCATGTCCAATCTCATTGAGTTAATGTGTAGTTTTAATGCTCAAGAGTCATGCTGAACAAAACAAGGAAAATAAGCAACGTTATTCTGTGGGAGATATATTTAGGTAATATGTGTGTAGAGCTACAAAGATGAATCAATTAGTTGTCAAATATGAAATTGCCAACTCTGTTGACGACAAAAAGTAATAATCTCCAATTCCAGCTTCTAAAATGTGAATATTTTCTAGTTTCTTCTCTCCTCTGTGACAGTAAACTGAATATCTTTGAGTTGTGGACAAAACGAGACATTTGAAGACGTCATCTTGGGCTTTTGGGAAACACTGATCGACATTTTTCACCATTTGCTGACATTTTAGAGACCAAACAACTAATCCATTAATCAATAAAATAATCGACTATGAAAAAATTCTATTCTATGAAAATTCCTTAGTTGCAGCCCTGTGTATGTGTGTGTGTGTGTGTGTGTGTGGAGTTTTTAGTTTGCATTTTCAGAATCCTCTGCTTTTATCTTTAACCCATCCATCTCATCACTGTCATCGCCACCATGGCAGTTGTCATCATTATCGGAAGAACTGCAATCCTTATTACCATCCTTCATCACAACCACTGGCGAAATCACCAACAGCATCACCATCAAGGCAGCCATTGTCATTATCATAATCTTCATCATTATTCCAGTCAACACTGTGATCACTATCAGCACCAGCAGCACCATTACATGCATCATTATTAGAACCGCAGTCATCATCACCCTCACTTATCCTCCTTCCTCTGTGCCATTTGTTTTGCCGCCCCCTCCTCCTTCACTTCTTCCCTCCTTCCTCCCACCGTGCTCCCATTCCCAGCTCGCAAATCCCTTTATTAAATCAAATCCCTGGGCATCCTGAAAGCTGCAATACAACCAAGGAGCAGCTAAACCGCCGAAGGTTGCATAAGCGCTGTCCATCCCTGTTCACTGCCGCCTGATTGTTTCTTAGTGTGTGTGTGTGTGTGTGTGTGTGTGTGCGGTGTGTGTGTGTGTGTGTGTGTGTGCGTGTTAGTTGCATGCAATCCATCAGAATTTCCCATGGCACCTACATACTACTTAGCCAGAGGGAAATGTTGTGTGCTTTAGCGAGGAGAAGTCATAAGCAGGGGCCTATAACAGATTACGGCTGCATGGTGCATCGCTTGGAGAAATGGGAGATACACTATCCCGAAACACTAAGATGCCAAATGCCCAGCAGCCATTCTGAGTGGTCTGTGTGTGTCAGTGTCAGTGTGTGTGTGTGTGTGTGTGTGTGTGCGCGTGTGCAAGAGTGACACCAGTGTTAAACATAATGGTTTTAAGGTGCTCCATTTCACATTTTGCCCCCATTCCTCTTCCACACATCCACCCCTACTTTTTATGCATGCTCCTTCCCTGTTTGTTTTAAACTCTCTTTCTCTCTTTTATTCATCCCTTGGCTCCTATTTCTTCCCCTCTGCCTTCCTTTCCTTCCTTCCTTTTCTTTCTGTGTCTATTTCTTCCTTCATTTTCTTTTCATCTTTGTTTTTTGGCCCCGGGGTGGTGGTGGGGGTGTCTTATTACTCTATCTTAGAGACTAGTAGGTCCAGCGGCGTACACATCCACACGCTGTCCTGAGGCCCGAAGGCTGTTTGTCTTTGATTGAGACTAATGGTGAAATTACGCAGGCTGCTGTTCTAAACAATAGTCTTCACTCACACTTATCTGGGTCGCTGGTACGAAAATGGGAGGCTGGCTCGGGGTGTTGGAATCGGCGGGCAGGGTGCCAACAGTTGCTGGAGGATAGTGGGAGGGAGGGGCATGGAATGCAGATCACGTGGAGCTTCTCAAAAATCAGGTCTTTCCTTTCTTGGGGTCATACATGTTGTTATGTCTCCACATTAACATCCACTCATTGTGTTGAGGGTTAAGCCAAAAACAATGTGGTAAAGGAAAATTGCAGTTGCTTGGCTTTTAACAAATTTAAAGAGATCAGATCATATTACAATTGTTCTTGCCTCTCTTAACCAATCAGTTTTAGATTATATTAAAGCCCCTGAAAAAAACCTTTTTATATACAAATTTATATATTCATGACTATATAAGCAGCAGTCAAAGTTAATATTTGCATTCTCAGACATTATTTGGTAACACTTTACTTGAAGGTATCTACATAACAGTGACATGACACTGTCATGAACACATTACACTGTCATGACACATGAACTCTAACTGCAATCACGCTGATAATGGTAAAATCCTGATTGGTGCGCTGAAGTACATGACCTCACCTTTTTCCAGCTGAGCACCGCCAACCTAAACCTAGTGAGAAGAGCACAGACAGAAACACAATAACAATATCATGAGAAATAACCAAAGATGCCACTTTGGTAGAAAGAAATTGTGAAGGATCCCATTGCTCAAGTGGATTGAGAAAAATAGTTGTTTAGGGCTCAAAGCCCTTTACAGGCTACCTCCTAGCTGTATTGCTGAATTTCTGGTCCTGCACGAGCTAGAGGGCAGTCTCAGATCCTCAGGCAGGGGTCCTCTGATTATTCCTGGTAAATCCTGGTTCAGCAACAAAAGTGACTGGGCTTTTGCAATCAGGGGCTCTAACCTCTCGAGTTCTCTGCCTGAGGATCTGACGCTTGCAGAATATATCTTTCAAATGCCCCTCAAAACCCATCTTAGGAAAAAAGAAGCCTGCCTGTCAGACTGTCCTGTCTACACAAATCACCATTCAGACACCACTGGCTGCTGAACAGGACCGTGTGCGGCTGAGTGAATGATGGCTGTTGTCTGTCGGCAGCAGCGTGATGTTGTTGTTATTGCCCTGCAAAACCACTTTGGTACAGACTTTTTGACATCGATATGAGAGATTGCTGTGTTCAAGCCGTTTCTGACCAACAGTCGACTTTAGTTTCTTCTATGATCTTTAAAGGATTATTTCTTGGACCATTAAGTATTGTTTCACATTGTTTTCTGTCTTAAAACTATAGTCAATTACTCATATAAAAATTGGGATTATTTTTACCTTGTGTAATCCCTGTGTACAGTACCTCTTCATCATTGTTTTAATACAAACTTGGGGGGGAAGTATTTTTTGCCTAAACCAAACGGAGCTAACGGGTCATATGTATATTTTCTTTAATGGTGATACAAGTTCAGACATCGCTGACAAACGGACACTCAGAAACCACTCATCTGAGTTGTTTTGCAAGACAATGACAAGTCATTTTGTCACTTAGTTGGGATAAATTGATACTTTCTGCGCTTTTAATAGTCTGACATTAACTTGTCCCATTGTTAGTGTTTCTATTCCTAAAATATTTTACACTTGAATCACCCATGTCAAACTGTAAACCATGTTTTGAAAGATGCTATACAAATTGTATGTTGATTATGTGAAAGACAGATAGTTGATGCCAAACATAAAACTAGTGAGAAATCAGGGCATTTGAAGCTAGCTCAGTCCCACCTGTGTGTGTGTGTGTGTGTGTGCGTGTGTGTGTGTGTGTGTGTGTGTGTGTGTGTGTGTGTGTGTGTGTGTGTGTGTGTGAGTTACAGTGCAGCAGTAAGGGATGTGAGCCATCCCATAGATGCACTCAAACATTTTTAGATTCCTGCAGAGACTCAATTTCTCTCTCTCGTTCTTGTTTTGCTGTCATGATTTCACAGTGTTCACTGCATGTTTACTGGCGGTGTGTGTGTGTGTGTGTGTTCGGTGCAGTGGGTGGGCGATAGCGATAGACAGATGAAAAAGGGAGGTGACAGCAAGAGAGAGGGAGAGAGAGACAGTGTCAGGGGAAAGAAAGCCTCATGGAGTGTGAATAAGGCAAGAACGATGATGTGGTTTGTGGCTATGTTTTATCTACTGTGTGTGTGTGTGTGTGTGTGTGTGTGTGTGTGTGTGTGTGTGTGTGTGTGTGTGTGTGTCCAGAGTAGAAATGGCATAAATGTTCTACCCATTCAGACAGTCTGCCTTCTTATTTTGTCTTTCATCGTCTCTATTTCCTCCCATTTGACTGCTTGTCTGACTTTTTGAACTTTTGAAAGTTAGAATAACAACAGCCCTACTATCAACAGTATTGTCATTGGAAACGGTATTAGATTTAACTTTACTGTCATAAATACATGGTAATCTAACATACTCAGAAAGTGCAAAGTGCATAAGATCATTACTGATAATTATAAAGATCATTGCCAGTACGTGCTTAGTAAGTGTACAAAATTAACAATAAAACCAATATGGAGTACTGTATGTGGAGTATGAACAATGAAGCAATATAATAACATGTATAATGTAAGGATGTAGCCATATATACAGTGGGCAAAAATCATTGAAATGTCTCATTCCAGTCCGTTTCATCTGACTGTACAATTTAGCAGCGAGGTGGCAGAATGGTGGGAAATCAGACCGAGGTATTCTTTTCATATTAAAGTAGTTGCTTACCCGAGGGCGAGGTCATTTTTCATTTTGCAATGGCATTAGAAATACAGCTTCTTGAAACGTGGGGTACACTCGCCGCAGCCGACCTGTCGAGCGCCAGTGTGACGTCATGGGAGCGCCGTAACTGTTTATATCGCGCGTAGTACAATAGTTGCGGTCTTCTCCTGAACGGAGGTGGCGCTAATGAGCAAAGGCTACCGAATTTGCTATTTCTACAGACTACAAGAAGAAGAAAAAGGTAAACCATGGCAGAACTGGCAGCATCATTGACGTCAATGCTTTGATTTGATTGGATGACCTACTTGGTGGGATCAAGCCTTTCATTCACCATAAAAGAACTCATCTTAACCCAGTAAGTTCACAAGAGAGACTTGCAGTCACTCTGAGAGTCCTGGCATCCGGTTACCCTCGAACTCGTCCGTGCTTCCTGTTTCCGCTTTGTCACGCACTCAGAATCCTGGCGCGGCAGCGAGATCTACGTCATTTTGACGTCACATTGGCGCGCGCCACCTCGGCCACGGCGACTGTAAAACGGCCCTCAGACTTTAAGAGGAAGAAATATTTTTCAAGCTTGCCTGGCTAAATATTTTAAATGGATCCCCATTGATTAAAAGACTGACCTAAAGAAAAACAACTGTAGTAATGTTGTCTGTAGTAATTTACGTAATTACTATAGTCCAGAAGTTTTACAAGTTTTTTTATCAACACATTGGATGTCTTCCCTTGCCATGGACCTACATTATCACTAAATATAAATGACTGTGGTGTTCCCATTGCTTACACCTCCATTACTTTGTGAAAAACAGTAAGTGCGAAGTTTTGCACACATGACTCCAGTTGTGCCCACTGTCGTTTAGCAATCGAAAAACAAAAACTTTAATAATATTTTGAAATATAAGTTTTCTCCTAAAAATGACATCATTAGACACCATTATTTCAGTCAGTTTTGGTGTGATGGAGCTATCAGACACCAGTTATCTGTTGGTGTAATATTTTGTGTATCAGTTATGTGTTGCTGTGTAGTGATTTAGACCTATATATGATGGGTGTATCAATACATGAAATAGTGCTTTGGTGCAGTGTCCAGAGCTGACAGGGCTGCACTATTGTTACAATTGAATTTAAAATATATTAAAGTGCCTCCGTTGTCTTGCGCTGCACTATCCTGTACAGAGATGATGCACATCTCCCTGGGTAGATTGGATGGTGGACTGTGTGTGTGTGTGTGTGTGTGTGTGTGTGTGTGTTTGTTTCTGCGCTCCCAGAGCCTAAAGTGCCTGTAAACCATCCTCAGTCTCAGTGGAATTGTAATGGGCTGTCAGTGGCTCAGTATCCCATGAGGTTTTGCTATTCTTAATGTGTGTCTTGTTGTTTTTTTCTTTTTGTGTGTGAGAGTGACTGAGTAAGAGAAAGCAAGAGAGAGAGAGGGTGTAATGGTAAAGTACATTGGCCACTGTGCAGAATCATCCTAATTGACAGTGATGGCCATTTCCTGGGGGACTCGAGTGAGGGACTCTGTGTGTGTGTGTGTGTGTGTGTGTGTGTGTGTGTGAACTATGTGCTTTCAGAAATATTGTTACAGTCTATAATTTATATAGTTTCATTATCTAATGAGTACTGCTGAAAACTGGAGTAGTTCTTGTAAGTTTAGAAATACCAATACTGATTCTGATCAAATACAGTTTTTATACATTGTAATTATTAACAATGTGTTTTTTTCTTGCTCTGCTTCTTTTTTCTTTCTTTTTTTTCTCGCATTTCCTCTTTCCGGCCATGTGCCATGGAGCCCAGGGGCAATTGGTCTAGACACACACACGCACACACACACACACACACACACACACACACACACACACACACACACACACACACACACACACACACACACACATACATATATATATATATATATACACAGACATTTGGACTTCTACACTTGTGAGGACCCTGGTTGTCATAATGCATTCCCTATCTCCAAACGCTAACCATCAGGATCCCAGCTACATGCCTAACCCAACCCTTACGGTAAAGTCACATTACACTCCGGTCCAACTAATAGTCCTTCCAACGCCTGTCCATTTCTATTGTCATGAATGGAAGACACGATGGACAGATTTAGGCATGCCTTTCCACTTTTGCTGTAATTTTAAATATGCATGTATTGCACAATACATTTTTCAGGAAAACCAGTAATTCCAAAATAAGTAAACACTTGGCATTAGATGTTGTGGCATCAAAAGGGGACGTGTGGTAGAGGGACGCTATTTTCCTCTACAGGAGTGGCTACCCAGTGGCAAAATGGCCGCCACCCACACTACAAGTCCCAGAATGCACTGCACAGGGAGGTGCAAAGGCCCAGCCTGTTGATTACTGCAGGTGCTCATGCACTGGAAAAAGACAAAGAGAGCAGAGGCAGAGAGAAGAGGAGCAGAGTTCTTGGGGAAAGACCCTAAGCTACTGGGACTCTGCTAAACCTAGTAGTATTACTCCCAGTACGATTTTGTGTTTGACTTACTGTTTTTCGTTGGACAATTTTCTGAAAAGACTGCTGACAATAAAACCTCTGTTTGTCTGCAACCACTTTTGGCTTGTCTCTGCCCTACACCCCACCTGCTACAAAGAAACACCTCTCATGGCATCACAATGTGCAGAATCTATGAGCTCACAACAGCCTCAAAACCAATCAATACAATAAACAATAATCACTAAGTCAAAGTATCTTTTACAAATATGTTGCTTAAGTCAAACAATGTGCCTAATCTTTGTGACTTCATAGGGATCAAAACCTAGAATGTGAATTCATCATTGTGAGAGCATCATAGCCAATATATTAATATTGTTAACAATGGCAAAGAATAAAAATCACACTTGTTACCTATTTTAGGAAGGTGGGACACAACCTAGCTAGATATGCACATATGCACAACACTCAACTCAAAAGCTTATTTTGCTCCTTAGAACCCGGTCTAGAGACAAATAGATGGATCGGTTGATGATGAAGTCTTAGTAAAACAATTATTCTTGTGGGACTGCAATAGATCACCTAGAAAATTTTTTTTACCTTAACCCTGAAACCAAGTCTGAACCCTCAAACAGCCTGTTACAGGTCCATCTAGGGCGGCAGGAGCATGTAAATGAAATTAACGAACAAAAACAGGACAATCACTAAACATGGCTCACTGATACATCAGAACGGGAGAAAACAGTTCAAAACCAAATGGCGACCCACCTCTACATATTCAGTGCTATTATGTTAAAAAGTGGACTAGTTACAACGTTACGCACAGAACAAACTAGGTCACTAGGCCTAACACACCTCACAGGTATATCACACTAAGAACAAAAGACAGAGGACAGAACTGAGGAGCTGCTGTCAGAAAACCGAGCATTTTATAAAGGCAGATGTGATGGAAAAAGCAGTCAGCAGAAGACACTCCAGGCAGTCACAGAGAGGCTATAGGTTCTCACACAAAAAACTAGATACGAATACGAATATACAAATACGATATACTTTATTGTCCCCATTAGGGAAATAAGTTTTTGGCTCAAAAGCTGCAAACATAAATAAATACCTTGACATTTATGAACAAATGATACCAGTCACAAGAATAAATTGCACATAAAGTATTGCACACATCCCGTGGTAAAACATATATTTACCTCACCCCACTGTGAAACACCATGAAACTATTTTTTTTTTGCGCTTTCTTACTCCGCTGTTTTTGTCACTTTCTTTGATGCTTTTGATTCTTTTTGGTTTTATTTTATCCATGGTCAATAAACCTAATGTAAATGACATTATGCCTACTTTTTTAGTTTGAAAAAAAAGCAGAAACTATTAATTATTTTGAGTAATTGTTAAGATCAGAGGATGTTGAGTGGATCACAGACTGTTTATGTCCAAGTTTAGTCAGGATTCTGTCTTTTTCAAATGCTATGAAATTGAATAAAACACCCAAAATGCAAAATTCAATGAAAATTATTTTTGATTTTACCTGCGAAGAACATCCATCCATGTTGTTTTGGGGGCAATTTCGTTGAAAGAAACCTATATTTCTGATATAAGAAAAAAACTTTCAAATTTGACCCGAGGAAAACACAAGGGTTAAACTGGTGTTTAAAAAGAATTAGAAAACTCATGTACACTGACATACAAACCAAGCCTCCTACCTACTGCGAAGCTGTAGGATTGGTTATCCGGGTAGAGACAAGCTGCAGAGAGACAATCAAATCACAAGTAACATTAATAGAGAAGGAGCTGTGGTTAGTGAGAGACGAGTGAGAGTAGATTACAAGGCACGAGAGGTGAAATGCTCTTTTCACACCAGTTCTTTCTGTCATTATTAATTTGGTGGAGGTGAAATCAATGCTAGTGTTTGTTGTCACCTGTGTGGTACAAAGTCTGCTGCTTCTGGAGTTGATCTGATGAGTAAGGGTGTCACGATTTCGATTTTAAATTAAAATCAACCGAAATTAAGTCACAATCTTGAATTTTGAATAAAAAAATGGAATCGTCGATGCTGCCACGCCCCCATGTCACGTCCGGTCGGCTTGCCAAGTGGAAAAAAAACCATAGAAAAAAAACACGTGTAGCCTGCTCGAGGTAGTCCATTTCCTGATTGATTCTACCACCACTCCAGTGGAGGCACTAATGAGCTAGATTACTACACAAACAGTAGCTGGAGAAGACCAGCTACACACAACGGAGCATACACCGATCGCACTCAGCTTGAGCGAAGCGCTGCCGGCACGAATGAGGTAAAGAAGCCAGGAGTGAGTCGGTTCACCCGGTTCAGTGACACTACTCGGGTGGGTCAGTTCGTCAACACTAGTGTTGAAGTGCTGCGAGTCAGTCAACCTCCTCTAATTCAGCTACAGCCAGTCAAAAGATAGCATGGCAACTGCAGATGCAGGAGACCCATGGACAGAACTTGAACCCCCTCCTCTTTCACTGAAGTCGCCGGTGTGGAAGTATTTTGGATTCCAGCGAGTTATGTTGACAACGTTTGCGTTGTCGACAAAAAAGCCACAGTTTGCAAGCTCTGCTATGTGCGTGTACCATATTCTTCCGCTGGCAGCACGACTAACATCTCAGTTAATCTGTGTGGTTTATGTTCAACTGGTCGGAAATAGTTTGTTAAAACACTTAATTGTTCAGAGAAGACTATGGACATGGCTGTTTTATTGTTTTTTGTTTGTTTTGTTGTGAACTTGAATATCATCTTCTGTGAAGAAGACTACAGTTACAAAAGAGAAACTAGATGGCAGGTTATGAATAAAGGTTATTGTTACATTATGTTGTTAATAAATGTTTTAAATTCGACAATGAAGTGTGGTACATAGCAAACAAAGGTCAGATATGATATTACATACAAGTCTAGTCTAAAAATGGCATAGCAATCTGTGCTTTAAAAAAAATAAACTGATGAGTGTGTTTTACTTGTACTGGTCCAAGGACAACATGCGAGGCAATAAGGGCTCCTTCACACTGGCTGCGTGGCGTGAGCGTGGCGTTTCTGTTGCGTGTCAGTTGCGTGGCGGCTGCGTGGCGTTTTCTGTGTCTTTACACACCAGAAACGTGTCTGACGCGGCGCTGCTGCTGCTAGCCTTGTCTGTACACATGGATTTTCCTGTTGTTTAAATGAAATAATAGCGTGTTCTTCAACTTTATTTTGTCAATATTATATGGTGGAATATTTGAAAAACATTTATATCTGCATTTATGTCAAAACCTAGAGACTTTCAAACATCAAAATGTCATTTATTAAATGTATTTGTGTCAAAATGACATATAAACATCTCTTTGTATTTATTTTGCCTGGAAAAGCTTCCAACACGCTTGCGTGTCACATGAAAAATAGGCGGCGGTCCTTATTTCTAGCATGCACGCGTTTTCGGCGCGGCTCACGCAGCTGACACGCTCACGCCACGCGGCCAGTGTGTAGGAGCCCTAAGGATCTTCTCAAAAGGTCCTAGGTTTGAATTTTTCATAGATGCATCGGGCCAGGAATATCATGCAGAACTTGACCCATAAAAAGTTAAAAGAAATCAATGAGTACCTCTGCAAGGGCTAGAGCGAGGAAAGCCACCGCCGCAATCGTCAAAACAAAAGTGTTGATCCGTCCCAAACTGGCCCTGTATTATGTTTCTGTCGGCAGATTTCCATCTGCCAATCTCTGTTACCATCCTCCTTCTCGTCTCTGTCAAGTACGGTGTCACCGCCCAGATAGAAATGATGTGCAACCGTCACAGTGATCACTGCAAAGCTCTTTGATGGAGAGAAGTCTGGGCTACTCAACTTTTTTGTTTCTTTTTTATCATTTTCATCATTTGTCAGTGTGGCCTTGGATCTAGTAAACAAGATACGTGTTTGTACCTTTACTTTCCGCTCTATAGTTTAAATGCTGTTTTTTATGATTATCTCTTTCCATACATCCACCTTTTTTTCTGCTCTGTCTGTAGCTCGTTATTTGTCTTCTTTGACAGAGAATTTCCGGTTGCTGATAGGGGTCGGCTATAACAACAAAGTCCCTGACAGAGTGAAAACACCTGCATGAATTGTAGATGTTTCTCCTATTGCAGGTGTTAATAAGAACTGTCATTAAGTGATTTCGAGGCTAGTTCTCAATTTGTGCTTTAAGGTCTTAATGTCTGTACTTAATGTCAGCCTCGAAACAGCCACATCAGTCAGAGCACACTCTTTCTTTGTGTTGTTTATACCTACTTCCACAAAGTAATGTGTGTCATATAAAATTCAGCGAGGTAGAAGCTCGAAGACTGAGGCTGACTGAACATTAGGCTGCGTTATTATGATGTACTGTGCTAAATGTGATGGCTCCAAGCAGATAAAGGGCTTCTTTTGTATTGCTTGTGTCATTAATGTTTAGTATTTTATGCATTTTTTTTTCATACGCAACATGGTGTTCAGACTGCTTAACAAGCCAAGTCACCTTAAAATGAAATCATCAACTTTTTCAACAACATGTATAGGCTCTAAACAGCCATGTACATGCAAGGAGCATGGCATCGCACTCCTGTAACATTGTTGGAGTCACAGCGGAGAGTGGTTGCTCGCAATGCAACTCGCCTGCCGGCAGTCAGATTCAGGTGTGTTATGCTAGCAGCAGCTAATGTAGCCTCGAGCTGCTAGCCTCAAGCTGAGATAAGGACAGGGCTGCAGAGGTTTGGTGAGCTCTCGCCTTTCTAACTCCACACCCCCAGATTCTTTTTTCTGATTGTGTCATTGCTAGGTGATAGACTGACAACCTATGCGGGGTGTTAGCTTGTCAGTGCATGCTGGGATAGACTGCACTCACTCACTGTGTGAGGGTGGATCGAAGATAAATCATTTTTAAAGTTATTTCCAGTTTTTATGTTTTGAGCTCCAGAAGTTGTGTTGGGAAATAACCTACTACTTGTTGAACTTAACATTATACACTTGGTATATTAAACACTGGATTCCATGTCCAGGGCCCATTGTAAGTCAAAAAAAAAGTATAGTATATATATATATATATATATATATATATATATTCAATAACACAAGGTACATTGTGTATAATTTAGAGCTGTAAAGTATAAGATATATTGTCTCGTCTTGCATTATGTGCCAAAGGAACACATTAATCATAATAGTAACTTTTACATTCCCAGCAAATTAAAATCATCTTGTTGGAATATTTATCAATGACAAAATAAGCCCTGCCAGCACAACAGATACATCATCCTATTGTCTGTACTTACAGCACAAGGACAAACCTGCACATCAACAAAGACCACTGCTACTCTTAAAGTATGCATGTATTACATATGAACAGGATAGTATCACTGTCCCTGCACAGGTGAAGTATATGTTTTTAGTTCTAAGTTTAATTACCATACCTTGACACCTTAATACCTATACACTACTAGCTACTAACAGGCCACAACATAAACTCAATGCCTTGATTGCCAACAACAAGAAAGGATGCAGGTCTTAGCTGAACCCCTTGTGACCTTAACCCAGGAATTTCCCCCGGGCGGATGTGCCGCGTTCCGGCTGCGCCGTGGTTCTGTTCCGTCATCTGCCATGCATCCAACCACGCCGGGAGCATCTTAGAAGCGGAGCGTTTTGCCTCCCTGTGACTCGCAAATTCCGTTGTTTTGGTCAGTTTTCCAGGATATTTGGGCTTCTACCAGTAAAGTAAATAAATATTAAATGGTTTCTTCCATTTAGTTCAATTATGAACGACACGGATCAAAGATTTGTGGCTGTGTTTTAGTTGTTAAAATAATGTAGTGATGGAATATGCAATCGGGCGTCTTCTATTTTGAAAATTTGACCGGATGCTCTAGCTGTTCCACTCCCTGCCCGGCCTGTTGAACGCCCCACGGCTGCCAAAAATAGACCTGGCACCGCCGGAACGCAGCGCAGGCGTGCCTGGTGAAATCTAAGGGTAACTCCCTTTCCCTGTTGGCTCAACTCCTCCCTCGACAGTGTCTCTCGCACTTGCTGAGTGGTTGGGCCAGATCGCTCCAATCCTCTTGCTCTGTATTTAACTGTGCACTGAGCCCTTTATAGCCTTTAGGTTAACAAACAGACACATAGGAAACCGAAATACGTCATGGATAAGGGTTGCAATCAATTGATAGTGCTATATTTATACTGTATATATGGAATCTGCTGTCTAGTCTAATACCTAGTCTAATACCTTGCTATATATCGTCATTGTTTTTGTAATGGTATGGTATATGGTAGGTAACCAGAAAAGAGACAAAAGTCAGACAACAAAAATGGCCGACAAATACAAAATCTATGGACACCACTGTGGGTCCAAAAAGTCTATAAGTACATACGTAAGTACATAAATTGAATTGCCTGACACAAGCAGCAGTAGAATAAAGCATCGCCAAGGCAGACAACACGGAGGTTGCTGGCTTTGTATTTAAGTGTATTGCGTTGTTGCAATCATACATATGGATGAACAAGTTTGTGTACCCCAGCTGCGTTACTACACTTTGCTTTGTGTGTGCGTCTGACTGTGTTGGAGGATGCCAGCTGTGCCAGTGGTTATAGTTTGCACTTGAGCTTTGTTGGGTAAAACTAAACCCTGTTGTCCTTACATGTACTTGAATGTACAAACACTCATATACTCTCACACTAACACGCATTCCCTGGCCTGCAAGACGCGCACGCACACACACACACACACACACACACACACACACACACACACACACACACACACACACAGAACAACTGGGTTCCTCTGTAATGACAGACACTCCTCGCCCACAGCGGATTGTCGGTCTGACGACTTGCCATTTCTCATCACTCTATGCAGACGAGTGAAACACAAACATGCAATCGCTCCAAACCATACAGATGGAGAGACCTACTGACATGGATGTAGATGATGTTTATAACGTAAAAAAAAGTCACGATGTGACTGACGGTGATGCTATGACACAGCATATCTATTCTAGCAAGAGACTGTGGGAACGGAGACATAGATCCCTCAAGCCTTGGTGAGGTTGTCAAAGCTGGAGGCAGGAGTTGGATCATAGCATGCTGGTGATGGGAGTCAGCATCAGTAAAAGAGGATGCAATGTTTTGAGGGGGCTTTACCACGTCAGCATCAGTCACATTGTAAATTCACAGCACATTCTTTCTGGGTGGCTTAAGGCTGATAAACAAGCCCCTTTTTCACTGCTGGTTAGCCTAGGGTTAAGTGGGTTAAATTCTAAAATAGTCTTAACTCTGCAAGGTGGCTAATCTTGGATCACAGCAGGGTGAGCTAAGCTGAAGTGGACTTAAGTCTTGGTTATCCACTTTCAGATGTGCCAGGTTGACACAATAGTCGAGTGCTTTAATGTCTGTCAGCAGTGGACTACACATTTTCGAGAATGCAGTGCAGTAACAAGGCTTTTTAATGTCTCTATATGTTACATTTGTGCAATGAACAATGAAATCATATGTCACATGGATCCATCTTAAATCAATGCTGACTAATGAGTGTAAACACAGATTCACCTTCTTCAGGCACTGAAAACTGAGACTTCATTGATATATTGAATTTGAGCCTCAACCATGCATAAACTGTAGAGAGAAATTGCTTAGTGTCTGAAATGCTTGTGGGATAATTAAATAAAAAGTAAAAATAAAGTGGTTAACCTCTTCATACCTGAATATTTCCAGCTCATTTCTCCCATGTAGAAATGAGACTAAAACATGTGTGTGAAAAGTCATGTCTTTGTTAAATGACCATTCAACTGAGGTATTATTTATGAGTTAAAAAAAACTCAACAGGCAAAAACTTCATATCTTTCTAAGTTTTCTCTTAAATGTGTTCTTAAGAAAGTCCCTAAGAAAGGTCTACGTCGGATTCGTGACGTGTTCTTAAACAGCAGAATTGTTCGCACCTGTGTTTTTAGGATAGATGAATCCCACGTCTTCGTAATTGAAAGTTGTTCCAAATTAGCATAAGAAAACGCCCCGCAAATCCTGCGCCCGGGCTCTGGAGCACCGGAGCCGGCTTGAAAGCCGATGAAGGATCGGCGGTGCCCTATATATCTATGGCAACCAAACTTCACTGGTGAGACAATTCTTGTGACGGTCAGGAAGACGTTTTGGCAGGGGGAAAAACTGATCAGAAAATGTAACGGAACATTGGAGAAATGTAGTGGAGTAGAAAGTATGCACTATTGATTTTACTTAAGTAAAGTACAGATACATGAAAAATGTACTTAAGTACAGTAACAAAGTATTTGTACTTCATTACATTCCACCACTGCATTTCGGCCCTATAAATAGCACGATCAATCACCAAATAACGCAGGATTTAACCAGTTTAATTGCTGATGTAAATTGCAGTGTTTGTGTTTCTTTACATAATGATTTTTTTTTCAACAAATGATCAGAAATACATTACAGTAAATACTATCATTGTAAATGACTGTAGAATTAAATAAAATGCAGTAACCAGTTATTTGGAGTAAACTGTCATCACTCAAATGTGCGTAAGAGTGCTCTTGAGTGTTCGTAGATTTTGTTCTTAATAAAGAACAAATCCAAGATATGAAAACATTAGTGAATGCCAGAATCTTCGTAAAAAGTGCATAAGTGGGGTTTAAAAACACATTTCTTCGTAAGAACGGTTGGTGAATGAGGCCCATTGTTTGTTTTATATGCAATTTTGAGATTTTGGATGTCTTCTTTACAGACTAGTGGAGAGAAAACATTGAAAAGTTAGCATTACACCAAAAACAGTTGTCTTAATGTAAGTAATAAACTGGGGACGTTTCATAGTAATATCTATTAGTTAAATAATTGTTTTACGCTATGCACCTGAAGTGCAAAATGTACAAAATATTTACTTCAAAGCTGTTTTTTTCCTCATACTCTGAGACAGTAATTTCCACTTCATTAGCACTTTCACACACCAATATTCCTATCTATATTCTGAATTTGCTAGATTTGGAGCTGGATTTGGATTTATATATTTGTATATATTTGGAGCTGAATTTGGATTTGGATTTTATTTGGAATAAAATGTAATATATACACACACACACATATATATATATATATATATATATATATATATAATTACATTTTATTCATAAAAACGTTCTTTTATTTTCTAATGTATGGAGTGATAAAAAATTAGATATCCAAAATTCCCTCTGTAAAAACCTTGGACTTTAATCTGTCAACAAAATGAAACAAGAGCTTTGAACCTGGATTTATCCAATGTTCAGATTGCTGTTCTGTGAATGTACGCACATTAGCACATATTTAATAAGATAAAACTTCAGAATAAAATTTCAGAAAACATGTAATACAAAATAGTATTGTCCTAAATGTAAGTTATCAATTTATAGTTGTAACTTTGTAAAGTTGTAACTTTTCATGGTGATATCAGTTAAAATGTTTTCCACTAGTCTCTACCCAAAGGTGAAAATGTGTTTAACTTCATTTCTTGCTTTGTCCGTCTGCCATGCTGGCCTGTGTCAAAACCTAACAGTTATTGGTTAAACAGAAGTGACTTACCTACTTAGCTAATGTCAAATTTGATGTGCATTGTAATGGATATTGAGTCTAAGGGCCCTATCTGGCGTGCAGCGCAGCGCAAAGCCCAACGCAAGTGTCTTTGCTAGTTTAAAGGAACACGCCGACTTATTGGGAATTTAGCTTATTCACCGTAACCCCCAGAGTAAGACAAGTCCATACATACCCTTCTCATCTCCGTGCGTGCTGTAAGGCTGTCTGACGGCATCAGGCCAGCACAGAACATGCAGGAATGGTTCCAGTAATCCTACTGCTCCCAATAAGTGACAAAATAACGCCAACATGTTCCTATTTACATGTTGTGATTTATAGAGTCACAGCGTGTACAAAAAACAACGTAACATGAGACACAGCCGTCCTCTAACTGTAAACAAACCAGGGAACTATATTCTCAAGCGGAAGAATATAGTACTTGGGCGGAGTGATATGCTCACAGCAAGCCTGTCTGAGAATATAGTTCCCGGTTTGTTTACTGTTAGAAGATGTCTGTGTCTCATGTTACGTTGTTTTTTGTACACGCTGTGACTCTACAAATCACAACATGTAAATAGGAACATGTTGGCGTTATTTTGTCACTTTTGTCACAGTTTGGAGCAGTAGGCTAGTTGGAACCTGTTACCTGCAGGATCTGTGCTAGGCTAAGCTAATGCTGGAACCGTCAGGCAGCGTTACAGCACGCACGGAGATGAGAAGGGTATGTATCGACTTGTCTTACTCTGGGGGTTACGGTGAATAAAGCTAAATTCCCAATAAGTCGGCGTGTTCCTTTAAGACCGAAGCAGTTGTCAATTTCCTGTCCAGTGCCAACGTCGTTTAAATAGCAAAAGCACCTGCACCCATCTTTGCGCTAGGGGTGCACGATATTGAAAAAAATGTGATATTGCGATATCGATAATGAATATTTCGATATCGATATTAATTTCGATATTTTTAAACATATGTAAAATTACCAAAGTTATGGGAAAACGCATCAAAAATAGATTTCATATTTCCCAGTGCTAAAACAATACATTTAAAATGATATATATATTCAAAATGTAATGATTTATTAAAAATGTAATAACAATAACTTATAACAATATCTTATTTCACCAGTAAATTCCTGTTAACGACAAAAAAAAATACACTAGTTGGGAAAAGGGTATTTTACAATTACTTTGAATGCAGCACGAGGCTGGCGAGGCCAAACCTTCTATGTCAATGGGCCAAACACTGTATGGGAAAGCGTATTTTACAATTTCTTTGAATGCAGCACGAGGATGGCGAGGCTCAGTCTGTGCTGTTTTTCAGACAACGGTAGCTACAGTCTGGTGTTACAGTTATCTCAAGTGAAATACAGACACACTCTTCACCGTTTAGCTGTCAGCATTTTAACCTCATTTTTTACTCTGTTAAAATGCTCGGTTAACTGCTAGCTAACGATAGGCTAACGTTACCTGCTGTCAGGTGTAGCGCTAACTAGCTAGCTAACGCTAATGCCAAGTGTTTGTTAACTAGCCTCCCGTGCGGCGATGTTTCAGTTGAGTTCCCTCTAACGTCCGTTTTCGGATCATCAGAGAGAAGCGCACGTATTTAAGTGGCACCTAAATAAGGCGCTCCACGCAGCTGATGTTTGTTTATACTTCTCCGCTGGTGGGTGCATCGAGCCAGCCGGTGTGTGTGTGGTAGAGCGAGGAAGAAGTGAGAGAGTGAGGGCGTTTTTCTTTGGAGTAGCGACTCTAACGTTATAGTGAGAGAACCAAAGTGTCTCCCCTGTTCTTTCTGAACACGGTGGGAAATCTGGAGCAGGAGAAGTGAACCTTCTCCTTGATTTCATGTTGTTTATGGAGAAGGAAAACCAGGAAATGAGTCGGGGAATTGCAACGCTACCAAGTGATGTGTATTTTTCGAGAGGTGCATCAAAGAGTGTAGACGTAACAAGAGGCTACACTCAATAGAACGTTGTGCTGCAGCTTATATATATGTCAATGATTGAGTGCAGCTCCGCCATCTTGGACCGAATGCAACACAATGTTCTATTGAGTTTCTCCTCTTGTTGCTTCTATACTCTTTGGTTACATGTTGGGCGGGATGCAACGTAAACAAAATATCGCGTAATTATCGCGAGACTTCCGGTATAATATCGCGCAACGTGATATCGCGATAACGATATTGAGTCGATATATTGTGCACCCCTACTTTGCGCCCATGGGCGTGCTGGTCTTACAGGGAGGTGTGTTCAGGTGAATTCTTGGCGTATTGCTATCTTGAGGCAGCGGGAAGTGATCGCGCCATTGACCAACAAAAACCTGGTCTAAAGTCATTTCATTGTTATTTTAACAGCAAATTAGTAAAATGCTCCTAGGTTCGTGCACAGCACGCGCACACTATGCTTGTTACACACACACACACACACACACACACACACACACACACACACACACACACACACACAGGGAAGCGCAGCAGCACACACACATGCAGAAGATTACAAATAAAAATATTATGGTGCAAATCCTCCATCATAATAGCAACGCACCAAGGTCCAAACGCGCCTGTCTTTTAAAGGGAATGGGAGATGATCTCTGATTGGTTTATTGCATGTTACGCCCAAAACACACCTATGAATTAATGTTGTCACTCAGTACAACCCTTTTGAACCATGCGCCCGGTGCACTGACCCTTTTTTCCGCCGTCAAACTAGCAAAAGTGGATTTGGACACGCCCTAAACACACCTGCACCATGCGCTTCACACCGTGCGCTTAGATCGTTAAAAAGGACCCTAAAGGGGTTAAACAGTTTATTTTGTGTTGCACAATGTCTATTATTTCAAGTAAACCGCATTATGTTTATAACCTGCACTGCAAACTGATTATAAAGTCATTAGAAGCCCAGATAAACTTTGTATAATATAATCAGACAAACATTTACATTCATTTCAATGTAATTGGATTAACTATGCAGGTGCGTCATAAAATATTCCCTGAACTTTTTGTCTGTTACATCTCGCTTCAATTATAACAAATGATCTTGCACTGATAATTAATGAGAACCAATTAAAGTAAAGTGTTCTCAAGTATTTGGTGTGTTTGTTTGTCTGTAGACCACAGGGTTATGTGTGGCTGGGTGAGATGTTTTTCTCATGCCGTGATGTTATTTTAAAGTTCAGTGAAATGTGGCATGGCAAGCAGTGACCCGGGTAACCTCGTATACCTTTTGCAACCTGGGTGATGTGCTACCGTCAGACAGATATGGTCAACACAGGGCCCCCGGAGCGTCAGAGTGGGGGGTGATTAGGATGACCTACAAACACTGGAGGTTGTTGCCGGAGCGCACACAGCAAAGGCACACTCAGGAACATCAGAGTGCTGATTAGCGTCAATATCGGAGTAATGAGAACAGCTCTTTGTAAAAAATGTATAAATAATAATGATGAATCTAATTAACATGGCTCTGCTGTAAAAAAAAATAAATAAATAAAATAAAAAAGACATGCTGCTTAGGGAGGATTACATTCTCATATACCTCATATACCCTAAGAAAACAGAGATGGGATAATGAGTAAGAAGTACTTGTGACTGCATAACTCAGCAGTGGGATGATTGTAGAAAATATAAGTGCTCTAAATGTGGCATGGTCACTTACTTAAAGGACAATTCCGGCGCAAAATGAACCTAGGGGTTATTAACAGATTTGTACCGACTCAATCGTTCTCTGGGACATGTTTTCATGCTAATCGAATGTGTTTGACAGAAGCTAGTGCGGACCGCTGATTAGCTTGCAATGCTAGTATTCAGAGCACAGGGAAAGTACAAACAAATCGCTATTTATACCACTAAAAAGGCTCAAAATATCACCAAACTGGTAGCATAATGAGGGTCCCTAAATGGTAACCGAAGCATTGAGAACTTTGTAAGTGTACAGAAAGTTTATTGAAAAGATAGATTATAAAGACACTCGCATTCCGTCTTGAAAACTCATGACTTACAGCTGGCGATGCAAACTAAAATCAAAAGCAATGCTCTGGGCAAGATTTTAGTGCAACGGATCTCATGCTCTGGTTCTGATGAACCATTGGTATATTCAGCTACAAAAGGTAATACACTGTAATTGGTATGTATTCCACGTATTTATTCCTGTATGCGCCACATTGACTGCCACTGTTTAAAAGTGTGAAGAGGGTGGAGGTCAGGGTGGATGGGTGGGTCATCAAAACACAGCGTTTTTAAGCGGGGGAGCGGAGTTTGTGTCCCGGGAAAAGTTAAGCAGAAAACACAGGACTTGTACCCAGGAAACGGCTATTAGTGTCCTGGGATACTACGTAAGGGGACAGGTGTTTTAACCCAAACCTTGATATTTTTTCTAATGTCATTTTGGGTCATCACCGCATGACGGTCACCTTTTTTCGGCTTAACTTAACGGGAACGGGAACGGCAACGGCGACTGAAACGACTGGAACCTCCCGGTTCCCTGTAACCGGCTCACAGTGACATTTTCTCGGCTAAATGTAACTGCAAAGCCCGTTAAATTTAACGGTCATGTGACCGGTTGTTACGTAGTCTTGCATTGCCAGACCTTCCACCACAGCGATGCGGAGGAGGGTCTGGCTAGTCCACACAGCATTCTGGGATGGGAGAAAAACTTTTCTGGTTTATTGGCATTTCTTTAAACCAATCACAATCGGCTTGGACTATGTGCCGGCGGAGCCACGGTGCCTCTGTAAAATAGCCTCAGGAAGGAAGTTTGTTTTGTGTACGTTCAAAAGAATTTTTTAATCGTGCGAGAGAAAACTCAGATTGGACAGATAGTCTAGCTAGCTGTCTGGAGTTACCCTGCAGAGATCTGAGGAGCAGTTAACCATAGTCCTCATGAATCCACCGGAGGTTAGAATGCCAACACAAAAGAAAGAAAACAGAAGGGGATGTACATCCGGCAGAATTTCCGGCTGCACCTGAACAATTCCGGAAATTTTAACAACTTTTTGCCAAAGAAATGGTCCCTAAGAAATCTCTTAAGTTTTTTTTCTGAGATTATATTCCATTATAATGAAAACACTACTGTGGCTCGGGAAAGGGAAGTTTGGGGTTCCCCTGCTGGAGCTGCTGCCCCCGCGACCCGACCCCGGATAAGCGGACGAAGATGGATGGAAGGATGGATGGATATAAAGAATACATGTTTACAGTTATACTGAAATGTGTGTTTCACTGACGTAGAAAGACACATTGCTGTCATCTACACCAAAAGAGAAGGTGTACAAAAGGCCATCTGTCAGCCGTCATTGTTGGAGTTTATGCGTTCTCTTAATACATCCACGAGTTCATGTCGGAGAGTGGCGCAGACACCACGAGCGGGCACGCGCGACACCCAACGGAAAGGAGAGAGAAAGAAAAGGAGACTGCAGCGGTCCAGAGGATAATTAACTAGTTGGGATTTGGTGTGGGCCTCCGAAGCAGCTCCAATGTTCATTCTTTTTCCGGTCTCTTGCTCTTTTCATTATCCGTTTTCCTTTTTCTGGGTGAAGAAGAAGACTCCTGTTCCTGAAATTTGGATTTTGAATACGTGTGGTCCTCCATGTTTCCCTTTTCAAACTTGCCGCGGCCAGGAAGCAATGATACCCATTAGCAGCAGCTGTGAGTCGAAAACGCGAAAAGGCGGAGCGGTATGTCCTGTATGTCCCTTACCAGCTAACGTATTTCAAGATAGCGCATCATTATGGAGCAAATGTAAAATTCCAAGCTAATAAGAATACTTGAAATTGATGGTGGTGGTCAATATTCATGAAAAAGGACAAGTTTGTAGGGCAATACAGATTTTGATAATGAACAACTAAACACGTTACACACTGGGTTTTTAAGCTCCAAGGAAAAAGAATATAAAGCTTTCAAAACCAACTCCCAGTGGTGTAGATGTTTATACCATAGTACAAAGGACTTCATGTGTTGGACATCTGAATGTTTAATTAATGAATGATGATGTTATTCACTCTGAACTGTCCTTGATGTTCAATGATAGTTTCTTGATTTGAATAGTCTTACCTTCTGATTGAAGTGGCACGATTGAGAGAAATTTAATTAAGATACAAAATGTGCTTAAGTAATTCTGAAAATGAATACCGGGTAGGTGAGATGGTTTGTCTATACAGTTCACACACATTTAAGTCTACTGCCAAAGCATGGGTTAGCTTAATAGAAAACACATTTGAAAGTGACTGAAGTTTTTTTCTTTTTTTTCCTCCCTCTTTCATTTATTCCAAAAAATATATAGAAAAAAGGGTAGAAAGTGCATAGAAAAACTGAAGAAGAGAATGAGAGTAGGTAGTGCGTTCCAAGTCAATTTCTCCTTCCTCGGATTGACTTCAAAGCAACACGGCTAATCCTCTCACGCCTGCTCGTTAATAATCCGGTTAATAATCCGTTTAGCCGCTTTCATGCTGTGCTGTTTGTTGGCATTATGGTTCTGCGGAAGAGTGCAGGGAGGAGTCGTGGCGTTTCTCTCCAATGTGCACCCCCACCCGCCCCCCATTTAACGACCAGAGGTATCTATTTGTGGCGTACTTCACTCCAGCCAACGCACACAGTCAAACATTTATCTTATTAAGGCCTCACCGCAACATAAATAAAGATTTATTTAATCACTTGAAAATGAATTAACATTGTATTCTTTATTATATTTGTCTTATATAGAGACGGCCCAGGGAAAGTCAGCGTAATGGCAGCTTTAATATGCCCACACATATAAACTCACATCCTTGGCTCTCTTTCTTATCTTTCTACTCGCTCTCCCTCCCAGTTTTCTCTTTCATATTCTTTTTTCTTCCCTTTGCTCTCTCATTTCATTTATTTTTCTTATAGACGGAACTAAGCCAGCCTTAAGGTTTTGGACTGGAGTTCATATTTTCATAGAGCACGCTGGCTTGAAACTGCCATTCCCAGTGAGCCGAACAAGCGGGTTGCCAGATCCCTCATGGTTTTATCTCTCATTATATCTGAGACTCGCAGCCACCTCTACTTGCCTTCTGCAACCGCTGGAACAGAGGGCAGATGAGAGATGAAACAATTAACTCCCATTTTGTATAATTAGGATAGAGAACTTGACAGGTGAACCAAAGAAAGAGAGAATGTGGAAATAATATCCAGCTCGTCCACCGTATTCCTGTTCAAAAAGGCTACAGCTGCACAATGTGAACCACAAAGATGGCTGGATGGGTTATTACCTCTGTGATGGTGGTTATCAGAGGTCCATGCAACATTGTGATTTCCCCAGTTTTTGTAATTCAGAGAAAAAATATGAAATTGTGATTCGACACACTAGATCTGCAATGGTGAGTCGATTATTCAATAAACAGAAAGCACCTATTTTGCATTGTTTAAGTAATTTTTCAGGAAAAAAATGCGAAACTTGCGATAACTCCAGCTTCACAGATGTGGGGATTTTATGGTTTGATTTGACAGAATAAAAACGAAACAAATACAAACTGAAGATATTTGAGTTTTGGATCGTTGGTCCAGAAAAGTATTTTATTACATCTCCATATGGGAAAATAGCCTACACCAAGCATTGTTCACTATTTTCTGACATTTTATGGACCGTACAAAGAAAATAATAAGCAGCTAAAATGTTTGTAAAAAAAATAATAAAAGCCTTAAATGCTTTAGTTATTTAGAAAAATTTTGTTTGAAGACACAATCTTTGTTTGACCCAAAGGTCTGTTTGTGTTTACTTGCAGTGGCAAATTACAGTCAAAGGGAACTAGCTTTTTGTTTTAACAGCTATCAGATTTTTTTAAGCTGTATGATGAAATAGTATAATCCAGTACAGTAGGTAGTAAATACTTATATTTAGCTAAGAATATGAAGGGAAAAAAAGCCAAAATATGAGCTCCTTGTGTTGCTGAACAGTTGCATTTCCTCTCCTCAGCTAGATGTGAAACTGTAAATCACCTTTTTGTTCCACATTAAAAGAAAGTAAAGCATGTCCAAGTTGTGGCCATAGGTTGCACGTTAGGCTAGATCGTTGATTTAACCCGGTGAGGACGCATGTTTACTGAAATCGAACACACCCCGAGAAGGGAGTCGCGTATACAGTCTATGGTCCAGACCAGCAGGTGCGTGTAATTAACGTTAGTGTAAAAAATGTCGCAGCCTTTTAAGCAAAAAAAATAAAGAAAGAAAGAAAGAAAGAAAGAAAGAAAGAAAGAAAGAAAGAAAGAAAAGTGGCGCTCAAACGGAAAAAGGGGGAGAAACCAGGGGAGAAACATTTGGACCAAGAAGTTGTGAACTTCTATCACATAAGAAAGGGAGGGTAAATGGAACGTCGACCAGCTAGCTAACGTTTTCTAGCAAGGAGGACCCGCCGGCTACAGATACGTAGCCTACCGGTATTTGTGTTGTGTTGTCTGCCGAGGCGATGCTTTATCTGCTTTATCATGACGTCGTTGACTGTAGCTAGCTGTTTAATAGTCAAACTTTACCTAGCTAATGGGTTTGTTGCTTGCAGGCTAGCAGAGTGTTGTGCCTAATTCGTTGTAGGCCTATTCATATTAGATTTGCGTAAGTGTCCGTCTAACATGACATAAAGAGAATATGGCCAGGTATAATGTTTTAATTAATAACTTATTGAAAGGTAACGTTACTGACGTGAAGTCAGACATGCTGAAAACAACTTAGCTACAGTAACATTACAGCATGCATCAATACACAAGACACGGCATAGTCAGGCTTTGTCAAACTTTGCTATATGGCAAGATTTTTTTTTTTTAAAGATTATTTTTTGGGGCTTTTCCCTTTTATTTTTGAAAGTGGATAGCTATGAAAGGGGGAGAGAAATGGGGGATGACACGCAGCAAAGGGCAGCAGGTAGGCTAACTGACATCGAACCCTGCGCCGCTGCAGGACTCAGCTAACCTGGGGCGAACCTAAAGGTGCTTTTCCATTACCAGTGTCTACTCGACTCGCCTCGCCTCGCCTCTACTCGACTCGCCTCGACTCGCTGTGCGTCCGTTTTCCATTGCAGATTTTAAGAATCGCCTCAGCGTGGCTGGTTGTCATAGCGACTGCCGTGGCCGTGGCTTAGTAGCTTGCTTTCCCATTGACAAATCCCCGCCGCATTTCCTGGTTATCCGTCTCCGTGAACAACATGATATCAAAGAGATAGTTAACGTTTACTGCTCCAGATTTCCCACCGTGGTCACATATATATGACTCTAGAGTCGCTACTCGCTTTGTTTCTCTCACATATATATGACTCTAGAGTCGCTACTCGCTGCGGAGATAATCGCCGTCACTCTCTCACTTCTCCCTTGCTCACTAGCTACACACACACACACATACGGCGACTCGACACACACACATCACACATTACACACACCAGCGCACCAGTATAACCATCAGGCCACTTGTATGCTACGGAGAAAGCTCTGCGTGGAGCCTCCGGCAGCAAAAACCACGCTGGCTAAACTATTTAAACATGCCGTCTGTCGCTGGCAATGCAGTGATCAGTGACGATTCTTTCCGACCAGTCAGCAGCCTGCAGGGTTTCACGTCACCTTCTCAGCTCGCCTCAGCTCGCTTGGAACCTCGACTGAGGAGGTGCTAAAAAAAGTATCTGTTAGCAGGTACCAGGTACTTTTTTTCGTAATGGAAAACCAAAAAAGGCGAGTCGAGGCGAGGCGAGTAGGTACCATGTAATGGAATATACTGTCTATGGGGCGAACGCTCTTACTGGGTTAGCTAGAGGCCGCTCCAAGATTTTATTTTATTTTATTTTATTTTTTTAATATATATAATTTAATAAATCCACAGTGTTAAACTACTGTGACTGAAGTTGTTTGCAAGCTTATATGGAAAAAAAACCAAACATTTAAGATCCAGGCTCTCGCTGGCATAAGAAACATGCAAATAGTTTAGTTAATTTGTTTCACAGAACTTAAAAAAAGAAAATACGTTAAAGAAATACAAAAATAAAGGTGATGTGAGGGC
Source organism: Perca schrenkii (assembly GCA_025617405.1). Lineage (NCBI taxonomy): Eukaryota > Metazoa > Chordata > Actinopteri > Perciformes > Percidae > Perca > Perca schrenkii. The sequence continues at coordinate 3,909,832 of CM046787.1, forward strand.
GTGGTAGAAACTTGTAATGGTTTATATAAAAACAACAACCAACAGACATACACAAACGTAGACATTCAAAATAAATAAAATACATTAGAAATGTATAGCCTACACTGCATTTCCTCCTTCAACATAATTCAATTCTATTAAAACCTTGTGTACTTGAGATATAAATTATGTAGCTTAGGGCCATGACAACTGATTACACTGACTTTATTATTGTGTATCTTAAAGGGATACAATAGAGTAAGTTGATGACAGCAGTTGAGACGCTGCCATGATTCAATCATTCATTACATTTTCTTTATTTTGCAGTGTGGTGTGTATTAAAAAAAGTTAAAACTCAACCATTAAAAAGATCACATTAAATATATCATGCTCAGAACACTAGGGATGTCATTTTTTTCTGCTTGATCTTGAGTCCCTAAAATTGGATTATCTGTTGATATTGGGTCATATCCAATGGTTTTAGTTATTTTTCAGTTTCTTCTTAAAGTAAGGCTTAATATTGAATTTGTTTAAAGAATTGAAGCGTGTTTGAAAGTAGGGCTACAACTAACTACTTATTTTCATAAACGATTCATCTGACTATTATTTCTGTTTCAATTAATCCATTAATCTTTTGGCCTACATGGCAGAAAACAGTGAAAAATGCCTGTCACTATTTGCCCAAGCCCACCGCTTTAAATTCCTTGTTTTGTCTGACCAACCGTCCAAAATAGAGCCCGAGCGATTTTTAAGGCCGATATCCATACAAATATTTGGTGATTTAAAAATCCGATATTCCGATATATCGGCCGATATATACTTAAAAGAAAAATCCAGAAACGCGTAACAAAACATAAACAGATTTCAACAGTTTAAAAATAAACTAGTTTGTTTTATTGTCACAACAGAACAGAGGAACAAAATATATTAAAGTTCTGATAAATAAAATGTATAAAATTACAAACTTAATAGATATGAAACCTTAAAGGGTTAAAGGGCCCTCTGGTGGACAGACTGCGACGCCAACACTCGAACATGGTTGGAAGGGGGTTTTGTACGTTTTTATTTTATTTTTTAAATATTCATTTATCGGCCATTATAAATGCCGATACTGATAGTTTGGAAAATGCCTAATATCGGTACTAATATACCGATAATATTGGCCCGCCGATATATCGGTCGGACTCTAAAAGTTAAAGATATTTAATTAACTATCACATAAGTCAGGGGTGTCAAACTCAATTTCCTTAAGGGCCACACTAGAAAGTGAGAATCTCATCAAGGGCCAGACATAGTTTATTGCTTTTATGTCATGGGAAAAGTCAAATATCTTTGACTGAATTATTGCATGTCTCACATAGCCTTCTCACTTTCAGTTTGGTCGGCAAAAAAATTTCTAAAAAAATGCCAAAAGCGTCAAAAATGTTGGAAAAAAACGTTGTAAAAAGTAGGTGGGCCAAAATGTATTGTGAACCTAAATGTATATAGGGGCTGGATCAAAATTAGCAAGGTCCCGGATATGGCCCGTGGGCCTTGAGTTTGACACATGTGACATAAGTGAAAGAAAATCGCCAAACAGAGTTCAACGAGAGAAAATGTTGGCATAGTCAAAATAGTTGTAGAATAATTTTCCGAGTTGACTGATTGAAAAATTGTTTCAGCTCTATTTAAAAGCTGAACAGCTCTGCATTAAGAGTACTGCATGCTTTGTATAGTATATAGTCGGTGGGAATCTTTTGTAGTGGAGTTGTACTCTCATCTCAGGTTCATGGTAATAAAGTCCAATTTCGTTTTTTTTTTTAACTATCAGCATCAGATTTCTTTGATTATTTTTTATTTAAATTTACTGTATTGATTAGCCAAAGCCATTCAGCTCAAATGGCTCGATGGCAAATAATAGCACAAGTTTTGTTTTCAGAAATGTGTTAATTTGGGTACTTGTCTGCGGTTAAAAATACTTCAGGCAACTAGGGCTGCCACCTCTTAGTCGATTAGTCGACTAATCGGTCGTTTTGGTCTTAGTCGACTAAGATTTCTTTAGTTGATTAGTCATTTTTTATGCTTATTCATGCTTTATTACTCATTTCTAAGAAACTTATGAGCACATTTATGGTAAACACAAGATTTAAAGTGGTGCTTTTGCAGGATTAATTGCGGAGAAACTCAGTTTTACAGATGGTTAATTAACTACATTTATATTGTGCTTTTCTAGTCTTAACCACCTCTCAAAGCGCAGAGCTCTGTCAATTAAATCAACTAATCGATTAGTCGACAAAATTGTATAAGTGTTACTCGACTAAGAATTTCTTTAGTCGAGGACAGCCCTACAGGCAACATAGGCTAAATCACTGTTCAGGACCTAGATAAACAAGAAAGCAAAGGTAGAAAACTCTAGTTTGGGGTTAGAAAGCCAACAGCTTTGGTTCGGGGCTAGGGTTAAGACTTTCCCTGTCAGTTGACATTTCGCTCTTAGGAAAATGACTGGGATAATGTGAGGCGTGAGCTCCCTGTTTGAGACTAACGGCATCTGCGTCAGCCAGCCTCCCTCTGAGCACTCGGCACAGTGTGAACTGCTGCTGCTGCTGATGATGATTTTTAAACGTTAACTAAATAAATGCTGCATTGACTTTCCCATTTTTAATCTTTGCTATGCACTGAATGGTCAGGCAACGTGTAACAGAGACAGGAGACAGACGGTTGTAAGCCCTACTGAATCCCAGCACACCTTAATAGGACTTAGTAAAGCCGGAGATCATAGAGATTACCTCAGCTGAACTGTAAATTGATTTCACATGTATGCACACACACACACACACGCATGTTGACCTGAATTGGACTGTTCTTAGTTAATTTAAGGATTCAGTAATTAGTGGATTGTTAAATAGGGGACACATTGTCTTCCTCTTGTGCTGTAAGGTTTGCGTCACCTGGGGTTGCACGACTAATGCCTTCTAACTGGAGCAACAGAGTGGAGGTTGTTAACAATAGCTGGTATCACAGTTGGTAATACAGTCTTAGATCCACATGGTAAGCAGAGTAATCTCATGAAGGGATTTACCAATTACTGGCTTTGGAAGGCTAATACTAGCTCTGTGCAATCAACGGAAAATGTCTTGAAAAAGCCATTTTCAATCTCTAACCGACCTCATTTGAGTCCTGTCAGTATGTTTGACAAGTTGGCTAAATGTGCATATGAAGATGAGCTTGTACTGAGAAAAGAATCAATATATGTCGCGTGGGCATATGCTTCTGTGAACGCAAAACAGAAAAGACAAATGTAAATCCTGTCAGTGCATAGTTGTGAGTTTGAGAATAAATCCATCCAAATCTCTTCAGTCACCTGAAACACACCCATGTTATATAATTTGACCAGGACATGTTTCAGACACAGCCATCTGTTACATAAGCGCATGCTTCTGACTGTTCCCCTCGACACACCCCGAAGATGTAATGTGACGAAAAAAATGATTATTCAAAAAACTATGTATAATATTGTTTATTGTGAAAATTGAAAGAGATGTGACATGTATATCTTAATTGTACTTTTGATTTTCTATTTTAGCGAATGCCTAAAAGGGCCCCTAAACCTGCATTTGATTGTTTTTGGTTTGCTCGTTTTGAATATTTAACGGCCACTTGTGAGCAGCACAACAATCCGTGACGACGACTTAATATATTTTCACGTTTAAGTTGTTGTTGAGCATTCATTTGGAGCTGTGTTCCTGTCCACTCAACATGAGTCTAATATTCACTTTTCTTTTATCCCCATTTTGTTCGCCAATAAACTCCTAATGCTTCAATTTGTTCACATGCTAACAGGGGTCGGCAACCTTTTTAATATGTAAAATATGTTTTTTTCAACGGTACTGTAAATAACATGCTGTGCTCCTGCAAATGGCTGTGAAAGAGATCATTTGGCATGCGTATTGGAACATTTCCAAAAACTCTCTTGCAAACTTTTGCTAGTTTGTCATTGGTTGAGTTGCCGCGTGTCAATGGTGGCACTCGTGCCTAAGATTGCTGACCCACTGTGCATTGGATTTATCAGGGCTAAGTGCTAAAATGCTCCGTATAGCAGAGGGGAACCACAGAGTCGGGTGATACCTTTCTTTTATTAAATAACAAGTCTGATCCATTGCTAATATATTATTGATTGGTGTAGTTCATTTATTGTTACTGATGTACGTGTGACAATTAATGGTGGTATTGATTTCTCTTGATATTGCCGAGCCTTACCATCGCTTTTTGAATTGGCTGTTGCATTTCTGTGAATGTGTTGGGTCCCTATGTGTACATGCCAATTTGTGTGTGTGTGTGTATTTGTTTGAGCACAATATTGGCATTGTGAGGATTTTCAATTATGAGTAGCTGTGCTGGAAGAATAAGCAGTGAAATTATTGGCTAACCATTTGTATCATTTGCAATTAGTGTAAGAACTAAAGCTTGATTTTCTTTTTTTCTCTCTCTCTCTCTCTCGTTCTCTCTCTCTCTCTCCATCCGTCCCTTGGTTTAATTGGCTTTTCCGTGTAAAAATATGAAAAGTCACTAAGACGGCGGCAGCTTTCCATTTAAACAGATTATGGATGGAACAGTTACCAGTGAGGGCCAAATAGCCCTTTGTAATCCTCACAGAGGACATTTAATTAACCGGCCTTTGCTGTTCCTTCATCACTCCATGAGGCATTCTTTTCTCTCTCTCTCTCTCTCTCTCTCTAAAATATATATATATATATATATATATATATATATATATATATATATATATATATATATATATATGTGCTTTTTTCTTTCCCTATTTTTTTATTCCTTTTTTCTTTCTTGTCTCTTATTGTCTCATTTCTCCCTTTTTCAAATATGTGAGTGTGTATATTGTAAACTAGAGACCATACCTGCACACACACACACACACACACACACACACACACTCACAGTGCTGTGTTGTCAGGTACTGAAACGCTTCTTCAGAGGCTAAAAGACTGGAATAGTTTGTGCTGCATGTTAACGCTAAATGAGAGTGAAATGAGGAGTTCCACATTATGTCTTCAGTACTGTCAGCACAATGTAGAGCAGGAAGGTGAGAGAGAGATTGAGAAATGAGGTAGCCAAGAGCTTGAAAGGTGCTGATTGGTGTCATCGGAGGAGAGCAGAGGAGGAAGAGGAGGATGGGGAGGATGGGGGTGTCTGTGTTTAATTCATCAGCTGTTAACTGAGTCCTTTCCTATTTATCATCCTCAAGCTCTGTCACAGTGTAGGTTACACAATCAATGCACACTCCCTTCTGTGTCGACACACTATGTAATGTCTAGGGCTGCGCACTATTGGAAAAAACTGACTGCTTTTTTTCTGCGAAATTCATGCGATATGAAAAAATAATAGGGAAATGTCTTATAGGGGAAGGGTCAGCCGGCATCATTAGTCATTGAATATGAGAACCGTGCAAGTTTTCCTTTTGTATCAAGCAGCAAAAAAGTTGTAGCATTTACATCTCACGTCCTCCGGGTGTGACTATTGCACATGCTCACATCTTCATTTGATCCCTGTAATGTTGATTCTTACTGTGTACCATAGGTCTACTTAAAAAAGCCAAAACTGCCATTTTTTACCGCCAGAAATGGACTTGCGTCCGATTCCAGGCTATGGTATAACCCCTAGGCCCGGTCAAGATCTCCCCAACTAATGCAGGTCCTTGCAAACATCCTGTTTTGGGTTTAAACATCCCAAGTAAAAGCTTAGGGTAGCTCTGATTTTAAGGGTCGGGGTCCTTTTTATTAGCCTACATTGTTGAAAAGATCCGCCAACACTAGACCAAGTGGGTGGGAGGGGTTTACAGGGTTTAAAACCTGAATCTTGTCTCCTCTAGGTCTTACTCAATGGACTAAATCGCATGCACTTAAATATCCCACCTTTAACCTACCATATACCAGGTGTGGGAACAAGGGAGGGAGGGGAGGAGGCAGTGAAGGTGCAGATATACTCGCGATCGACTGTGTGCGGTACAGCTGCACGATAAGTCGTTATAAAATCGCGATCTCGATTCACCCTGTTCACGATTTAATTTTTAAATGACTTTGATTTAAAAAAAAAAAAAAAATTAGGTAGGACAGCTGTCACAAAGTTCAGGGCTTCACCCTCAGCCAATGACAAAGCGCCGTTTAGTTACGAAAAAAGGCTCGCATTCGGTGGTGTGGAAGTATTTTGGATTCAAGCAAGACGACGAGGGTCGGTCTGATGTGATTTGCAAGGCATGCTTTGCCCTCGTTGAAGCACTGCAAGGTAACACCACACATCTTTCCCAGCACCTCAGAAGTCACCAGAGTTTGTGTCCCGGGAGAAGTTAAGGGGAAAACACAAGACTTTAACCCATGAAAACGGCTGTTTGAGTCATGTTAGTACTACATAAGGGGACCGGTGTTTTAATTCAAACCACAATCTTTTTTTATAATCTAAACTAGTCATTTTGGAGCATAAAATGTGTCGTTGCCCCATGACGGTCACTTTTTGTCGGCTAAACTCAACTGCAACAGCCGCTGAATGGACCGTCGCCTCACGGTGCACTGTACCCACACCAGTCGCCTTTTGTCGGCTAAATGTAGCTGTAAAGACGGCTAAACTTGACTTTCATGTGACCGGTTTCACGTGACCGGCCGGCAGTCGCTGTATTTTCCTAGGACATCATACGAACTATTGTGTATACGTTTTTGTACAATATCGTACGATTCATGTTCATGAGTGCGTTGAGGTAAACATAGCATATTATTTCATGCACATTTTCATGGCAACATTTTTTTATCATGTTCTCCTAGCTTCACAGTGTCAAACTGGTTGGTCTCGGTGTCTTCTTCTCTGAGTCGTTTTAAGAAAACCAGAGCTCAGGGCATGGGCCCCTAAGAGAGTTGTAACTCAATAAACTGTCTTAGGTGATCAAAATGGGCACTCCCAACGGTTGTTTCCTCTGTGAGCTTATCCAGGCCAATTGTAAATTGAGGGTTTGACACTCAACTCCATTAGTGCCCTACAAGTCATGTGAAAGCTCTCTGAAAGAAGTTTCAGCTTGTTGTTAGTACTTTCTTATATCAGGTAATTCTCCAGCGTCATCGGCTACATAGCACTTGTCAAGCAACTTTGTGGTTGACGCCGGGGTTGATAATCAGAGTTCCAATTTGAAGTGTTAGAGGTTATTTTATAGACTTGACAGAATAGGAAATGTAAGCGTAGGAAGAAACGATCTTTCATGCTTTTATATTGTAGAGAGTCCTGTTTTAAATAGGTATTTATTTGTATGAAGGTTTGCAAAAAAGTAATGTTTCGTACATGAAGAACACATGTCTGTACAAGGGTTCAACCATACTGACATTTGAATCTGTCAGAAAGACAAAGATACCGCTGAACAAATAGTTCAATAAGAATAGAAGAAATCACTGTCTTTTTAAAATGGAAACCAAGCATCAGAATGTGAGAAATCACCAGTCTTTTAAAATGGAAACCTAGCATCAGAATGTGTGCAAATTTCAATAGGAACATGTTTTTAGTGTTAATGCCTCTAACAAGCTGGGATACACAGGTGTGTTGCTTTAGCAAAGCTACTAAACTTCACATTAGATCAGATTTCTTAAGATTTATTGAGTAATGTTAGTAAAATCTGTCTATTTCCAGCACTGCCTGTATTACTACTGTATCAACACTTGTTTTTCAAGACTTATAGCTCCCACTGTTGGGCTATCTTTACATCACCGAAGCTCACAACAGCAACTCTGTCTCCAGTATGGAACATTGTACATTTAGCTTCCAGTTGTAAACAAATCATTAATAGTGACGCCTTGGCTGTGTTCATGAAAAGTTCATGATGAATGTCAGCCTTTTTGAGATCGCTGTGCTATTGCTTATTTATCTCAAAAGTAAAATCACATTTGCTATAAACCTCATTATTTCCTGACCTGAAGACGCCACTACAGTCAAGTGTCTTTAGCTTTACTGAAGGGGCTTAACAGATCCGACTTTTTTCTAATAGTAATTCACTGCTTCCACTACATTTTTTTCTCACCACAAACCCTGCAAGCTTGAATGGGAACTTCATCCATTTAACACATCAAAGTCTATTTACAGGTCTTGCACATAGAGCTGAAATGATGAGTTATCGACAAAATAACCCCATTTCATCTGCAACAATTTGAATCTTCAAATAATAATTTTACTCATTGCTGGTTCCAGCTTCTCTAATCTGAGCATTGGATCCTTTTATGTGTCATACATGATAGTATACTTAATATATTTGGGTTTTGGACTGTTGGGCCAACAGAAAAACCCAATATGAAGACACTTCCTTGTGGGAAATTATAAAGCTCCAGATTGTAAAAGAAATATAATTTTTCCATATATATATACATATACAGTACAGGCCAAAAGTTTGGACACACCTTCTCATTCAATGCATTTCCTTTATTTTCATGACTATTTACATAGTAGATTCTCACAGAAGGCATCTGATTACTGCTTTGCACACTCTCTTGATGAGCTTCAAGAGGTAGTCACCTGAAATGGTTTTCCAACAGTCTTGAAGGAGTTCCCAGAGATGCTTATCACTTGTAGGCCCTTTTGCCTTCACTCTGCGGTCCAAACCATCTTGATTGGGTTCAGGTCCGGTGACTGTGGAGGCCAGGTCATCTGGCACAGCACTCCATCACTCTCCTTCTTGGTCAAATAGCCCTTACAAAGCCTGGAGGTGTGTTTGGGGTCATTGTCCTGTTGAAAAATAAATGATGGTCCAACTAAACGCAAACCGGATGGGATGGCATGTCGCTGCAGGATGCTGTGGTAGCCATGCTGGTTCAGTATGCCTTCAATTTTGAATAAATCCCCAACAGTGTCACCAGGAAAGCACCCCCACACCATCACACCTCCTCCTCCATGCTTCACGGTGGGAACCAGGCATGTAGAATCCGTCCGTTCACCTTTTCTGCATTGCACAAAAACACGGCGGTTGGAACCAAAGATCTCAAATATGGACTCATCAGACCAAAGCACAGATTTCCACTGGTCTAATGTCCATTCCTTGTGTTTCCTGGCCCAAACAAATCTCTTCTGCTTGTTGCCTCTCCTTAGTAGTTGTTTCCTAGCAGCTATTTGACCATGAAGGCCTGATTCGCGCAGTCTCCTCTTAACCGTTGTTCTAGAGATGTGTCTGCTGCTAGAACTCTGTGTGGCATTCATCTGGTCTCTAATCTGAGCTGCTGTTAACTTGCGATTTCTGAGGCTGGTGACTCGGATGAACTTATCCTCAGCAGCAGAGGTGACTGTTGGTCTTCCTTTCCTGGGGCGGTCCTCGTGTGAGCCAGTTTCGTTGTAGCGCTTGATGGTTTTTGCAACTGCACTTGGGGACACATTCAAAGTTTTCGCAATTTTCTGGACTGACTGACCTTCATTTGTTAAAGTAATGATGGCCACTCATTTCTCTTTACTTAGCTGATTGGTTCTTGCCATAATATGAATTCTAACAGTTGTCCAATAGGGCTGTCGGCTGTGTATCAACCTGACTTCTGCACAACACAACTGATGGTCCCAACCCCATTAATAAGGGAAATAATTCCACTAATTAACCCTGACAAGTTACACCTGTGAAGTGAAAACCATTTCAGGTGACTACCTCATGAATCTCATTGAGAGAACACCAAGGGTTTACAACGCTATCAAAAAAGCAAAGGGTGGCTACTTTGAGGAATCTAAAATATAAGACATGTTTTCAGTCATTTCACACTTTTTTGTTAAGTACATAAGTCCATATGTGTTCATTCATGGTTTTGCTGCCTTCAGTGAGAATCTACAATGTAAATAGTAATGAAAATAAAGAACGCATTGAATGAGAAGGTGTGTCCAAACTTTTGGCCTGTACTGTGTGTATATACAGGTGCTGGTCATATAATTAGAATATCATATCATATTTCTTTTAATTTTGATGATTATAACTGACAACTAATGAAAATCCCAAATTCAGTATCTCAGAAAATTAGAATATTACCTAAGACCAATACAAAAAAAGGATTTTTAGAAATGTTGGCCAACTGAAAAGTATTAACATGAAAAGTGTGAGCATGTACAGCACTCAATACTTAGTTGGGGCTCCTTTTGCCTGAATTACTGCAGCAATGCGGCGTGGCATGGAGTCAATCAGTCTGTGGCACTGCTCAGGTGTTAGGAGAGCCCAGGTTGCTCTGATTGTGGCCTTCAGCTCTTCTGCATTGTTGGGTCTGGCGGATCGCATCATCCTCTTCACAATACCCCTTAGATTTTCTATAGGGTTAAGGTCAGGCGAGTTTGCTGGCCAATTAAGAACAGGGATACCATGGTCCTTAAACCAGGTACTGGTAGCTTTGGCACTGTGTGCAGGTGCCAAGTCCTTTTGGAAAATGAAATCTGCATCTCCATAAAGTTGGTCAGCAGCAGGAAGCATGAAGTGCTCTAAAACTTCCTGGTAGACGGCTGCGTTGACCTTGGACCTCAGAAAACACAGTGGACCAACACCAGCAGATGACATGGCACCCCAAACCATCACTGACTGTGGAAACTTTACACTGGACTTCAAGCAACGTGGATTCTGTGCCTCGCCTCTTTTCCTCCAGACTCTGGGACCTTGATTTCCAAAGGAAATGCAAAATTTACTTTCATCAGAGAACATAACTTTGGACCACTCAGCAGCAGTCCAGTCCTTTTTGTCTTTAGCCCAGGCGAGACGCTTCTGACGCTGTGTCTTGTTCAAGAGTGGCTTGACACAAGGAACGCGACAGCTGAAACCCATGTCTTGCATCCGTCTGTGCGTGGTGCTTCTTGAAGCACTGACTCCAGCTGCAGTCCACTCTTTGTGAATCTCCCCCACATTTTTTGAATGGGTTTTGTTTCACAATCCTCTCCAGGGTGCGGTTATCCCTATTGCTTGTACACCTTTTTCTACCACATTTTTTTCCTTCCCTTCGCCTCTCTATTAATGTGCTTGGACACAGAGCTCTGTGAACAGCCAGCCTCTTTAGCAATGACCTTTTGTGTCTTGCCCTCCTTGTGCAAGGTGTCAATGGTCGTCTTTTGGACAGCTGTCAAGTCAGCAGTCTTCCCCATGATTGTGTAGCCTACAGAACTAGACTGAGAGACCATTTAAAGGCCTTTTGAGTTAATTAGCTGATTAGAGTGTGGCACCAGGTGTCTTCAATATTGAACCTTTTCACGATATTCTAATTTTCTGAGATACTGAATTTGGGGTTTTCATTAGTTGTCAGTTATAATCATCAAAATTAAAAGAAATAAACACTGAAATATATCAGTCTGTGTGTAATGAATGAATATAATATACAAGTTTCACTTTTTGAATGGAATTACTGAAATAAATCAACTTTTTGATGATATTCTAATTATATGACCAGCACCTGTATATTGCAATATTTGACAAAATAATTGATAAAGAAACTAACAGCACATTAATCGATAAGGAAAATAACTAAGGCTGTCAGCATTAACGCGTTAATTGTCGATTAAGGGCCGAGTATAACGCGTAAATTTTTTTTAATCGCATGCCGGCATTTATTAATTTATTTTCACTTCACTCGGCTTCACGTCGTGCCTAACAGGCTACTATTTTGACCCTTTGCCGCATCTTAACTTATCATACTTCCTCCTAACACATCTTACTGCTGCAGGCATGATGGAGAAAGACAGCAGCAACACAATTCTGAATGGCGCTTTTTATTTTCCAAAACTCCCGGACGGCTCACAGACAAGTCGAAAGCCATATGCACATTGTGTAAAGTCGAATTAAAATATCACCGAAGCACGTCAAGCTTGAGCTACCACCAACGAGCTAAGCATAGTACAGTTAACAGGCGAGTAGCACTCTCCAAAATAGTGCTACTCGCCAACCTGTTATTGAAACCAAAGTGCAAACGCTGTCTCATCAGCCGGTGATGTCAGTGAGTAATCAAAATTATTTAGAAGTTACTGCACACTATATTGACTCTGGTAAGTAGGGTTGGGTACCCAAACGTGCCGACCTAAACGGTAGTAACGAGACCGAATAAGAACGAAAATTTCGGTGCCTGACTTTACACTACACCTGACAGCAGGTAACATTAGCCTACATTTAGCTAGCAGCCGGATTAAACACGGTTTAAACAGTGTAAAGTGTGACTGTATTTCACTGTAGAGGATTCCAACCCAGAGACGTCTGCTCTGCAGCGCAGCAGCTGCCGTTGTTGGAATTAAACAACACAGATGTTGTGTTCACTTAAAACAGGTAGTCTCGTGGTGCATTCACAGTAATTGAAAAATACCCTTTTCCCATCTGGTGGCTTTGTCATTCAACAGCAATTTACTGGTGAAATAAGTTATTGTTATAGTTATTAAATTATTATTAGCCTAAACCTTTAATTTTGACCATGGCCTTAACAATAAACAAGTTGCTGACTGTTGTTTAGTACCCTTCTTTTTTTATTTTTTCGTCTTTTGTTTACAGTAAATAAATAATAAACAAATACAAATCTTAAAATCAAGTTCATAAAGTAATTTTCTTTGCATTCATTTGATTCCCAATCAAGATACACTGGTAATAATTGCTTTCCATTGTTAATATGTACTTAAAAACAAAAATAATAGAATTTTAATCATGTGATAAAACATGCAATTAATCGTGACTAACTATAGAAATTCAGCGATTAATCGCTATTAAAAAAAATTAATCGGTTGACAGCCCTAAAAATAACTGACTATATAATACTATGTAATTATTGGTGATATGAATAGACAGCAGATATTTTGACTTGATAGCCTATAACTAACAACATTAGTTGCATTGAATTGCAGTAATTACTGAAACAGAGTCATCGCTAATGTTTAGAGCGGAAAAGATTAATCGATTAATCAATTAGTTGTCAACTATTATTGCCAACTATTTTGATATTCAATTCATCTGTATAAGTATGTTTTTTATGAAATAGTTCTCTGATTCCAGCTTATTAAATGTGAATATTTTCTAGTTTCTTCTCTCCTCTGTGACGTAAACTGAATATATTTGAGTTGTGGGCAAAACAAGACATTTGAGGACGTCATCTTAGGCTTTTTTGGAAACACTGATCCAACATTTTCTGACATTTTACGAGAAATAATCGACACTGAAAATAATCGTTAGTTACAGCCCTACTAATGTTGTTGTTTCCACCTGTGCTTTTCGTGCAAGGGCAATTCAAAATGTCTGCTGTGAAAAAGGACATGACAGAAAAAGTTTGCAAGCCTTTTTGCAATAGAAAAATTGTTACCTTAACCACAGTTGGATTTTTTGTTGTGATCATAACACAACTAACATGAACATTATTCATCAGAAGGATTTCTGGACTCTACACATACTGAATGTGCTCTGAGAACAAGATAACAAGAAAGCGCTGCGAGAAAATGAACACGCACTGTAGCGATGCTTGGACTTGCAACCTATTGGAGCAAATGAGGTCGTTGGGTATGGAAAAGCCTTCTGGAGCGTTATTAGTAATTGCCGGTCCCACTTTTTCTAGGGATTGCAACATATCATTAGATCGGGTGAGATGCATTAGTGTGAGGGATGGCCGTAGCACCAAGCTGTATCTCCCTATGGTCCTTTATTAGCCACTAATCCAATGATGATCGTTATTAGGGAGAAAGGAGTGTGTGTGTGTGTGTCTGTCTGTGTGTCTGTGTGTGTGCGATGCATTTTGGCACAGTGCTCTGTATATTAGCCCAGTGATTTATTATCTGGCTAATGCTGTCCCTTCTTCCCCAAAGCTGCATTGTCCTTTTGCCAATTAATTCTGAAACTGTTACGACCACTGGGAGGAAGGGAGAGAGCGAGAGAGGGGGGAGATACAGAGAGAGTGAGATCATCAACAGATACATTGGGTGAACCCCGGAGTCAAGTGCAGTGCTATTTTTTTTTTTTTTCTAAAATGTGGCTGGTTAATCTGACTGTTGTCTTCTTTTGATGTCCACTTATGTTTTTCTTTCTAATAGGGATGCACGATATATTGGCAAACATGTCTTTTGCTAAAGACTCTGCTCTCCTCCTAAGAAAGTTCTATCCACCTTTCATCATTTACAGTCTCGCTACTTGCGTTTATTAAATCCAGAGAATGTAAAACCTGAAGATGGAGAATATTGATCATCTGGACTTGTTGTTCAGCCATCAGTATATAAGCATAGCACAATTACAGTGATACCATTTTGTTATCTAACCATTCCAAATAAGAATCACCCATTTTCTTTTAACAGGTACCAAAACAGCAGCTGTGTGTGTGTGTGTGTGTTTGTGTGTGTGTGTGTGTGTGTGTGTGTGCTGATGAGGTCTCTATGGGACCTTAGTGTGTCTTACCAGTGTCACTATGATTGCTGTTTACCACGGGTACAGACGGCGCAGCACTGATTATAATTACTAGTTGAGATGCAGAGATGGGCTCCTCTCAGTTTATTCTTGATCATATTTCTGTCGTCTGTTGTCCACATGACACATTCAGGAAAGCTATGCAGGGAGAATGAATGCAGGGACAATTGAATAATACTTGATCACTTTAGCATTGTTAACACATACTATTTTTTTTTATTTTTTTTTTCTTTTTGCAACGAATGTTGCCATAAAATGTTTTAATTTGAATCGCAGAAATTGGAAATTCATGCTGGGGTTTTATTTTTAGGTGTCTCAAAACCTGTTTTGCTATTGTTTAACCATTTGTTGCACAAAACTCCAACTCTCCACCAGTTTTCCCACTTTATCGTCTTGTCTTTAACAGCAGGAGTATTCATTATTATGTTGTAGGGCTGTCCCTAATGATTTTTGTTGTCATAGGTTAATCAGACGATTATTTTTGTCATTGATTAATCCAACGATTATTTAACTGAACTTTGGAGAATCAGTAGTTTTACTTAAGTATTTACATAAAGGCATAAAACTGCCACCTGCCCTCCTTTCAGTTTGTTTTCCATTTTTATTAAAACCAGATTTTTTTTTTTTTAACGCACACAGAAAACGGAGAGCTAGGTGACGAAAAGTGTATTGGATTAACATCAATTACTATACCTTTTAAGAGCATAGCAGGGCCGGCCTGTGTGTGGGGAGTGTGTGGTAGAGCGAGTGAGAGAGTGACGGTGATTAGCTTCGGAGAGTGTAGCGACTCTAGAGTCATAGTGAGAGAAACAAAGTGTCTCCCCTGTTCTTTCTGACCACAGTGGGAAATCTGTAGCAGGAAAAGTTAACCCTCTCCTTGATTTCATGTTGTTTAGGGAGCAGGGGAACCTGGAAATGATTAGGGGGAACTGCAATGCTACCAAGCCACAGCCGAGCAACGTGCGAAGCCGCAACGTGATTTTTCAATGACTAATAAAAATAAGGTGCACGTCAGGCTACGCTGTAGGGTCCGTGTCTCCACATACCTTGGTACGTAGCCACGGCGTAGATTTAACGCATGGGGCATGAATCACTCTTTAGATGACCGTTGGCGATGGTTTTTAGCTGCAGCTTCTTCAGACGAATCCACGCTTACGGGCGCTGCCATCTTCCTCTGTACCGACCTCCGACGCATCGACGAACGTTATGCAGATCAGCGTATTTTTGTAATAGATTTGAGCCCTATTATGTTGTGCACTGATATTTTGCTTTGTGTAGTAGGCAGCCAATCCAGATCACTCCAGATTGTATACGGCTGCAACCAATGATTATTTGTATTAACAATTAATCCAAACTCCTATTCTGGATGGATTCATTATTGATGTAATCAATCGATGGTCAAAGAATTGTGGAAAGAATGTCCATCACAATTTCTAATCCAGTCCAGTCGTGTCTTCAATTGGAATAAAGCAGGTTTGCCAAGATAATGCACCCTCCATTGCAGTTGTTGATCTGATGCCTGTTTGTTGCCCAGAGGCAAAAAAAAAACATAGGCCAAAACTAAAGAAGAAGAGGAGGAAGCATAATGACATGGAAGCACCTGGTGCATGCTCTGCCGCCATGGTAACAGCTGCCCTGACGACAGTGGTGATGAAGATAACACACTTTTGGTTCATAATCAAAGTTTTTTTTTACTTTTACTTCTAACACTTGAGTACATTTAATATCAGAAAATTACTTGAGTAAAGTAAATATCAGATACTTTAAGACTTTTACTCAAGTGATATTCTAAAAGGAGATTTTTACTTCTACCAAAGTCATTTTCTGGTAAGATACTTGTACTTTTACTCAAGAATTGCTTTCAAGTACTTTGTACGAGACTGATTATATGATAAAGAAAGTCAGAATGTCCTCACATGAAAGAAGCTAGTGACAGCGAATGTTTGTTAAAAAATTTAAACAATTTATCGATTATTAAAATAGTTTTAATTTTTCTGTTGATTAGTCAATAAGAAAAGAGTCAGTCATTTTAGCTTTAAAGGTGCAGTAGGTAAGCATTATAAAACTATCTTTCTGTCATATTTGCTGAAACCCTATGTTCCAGTAGAACTACATGAAGCACGTCATTTAAAAATAATTCCGGCTGCTCTGGCATCACCTACAGCCTGGAGTGCGATTTGCAAAAAATCCACCACTCCCTGTTCAGATGCACGAATCAAGGCCAGGTGGGGTGTTTAACTGCGTGACAATAGGATCGTTCGAGATGAGCCAGATCTGCGCAGAATCGATCACCGGCGATTGGCGCCCAATGCACGCCGGTTAGATTTGTGTCCGACTTGATCCCGACGTGCTCTGACGTCATGCACACGTGGGCAACGATGATCTCACGAGACCAAGGCGGCCGCAGTTCTGAGACGCAGGTAGCGCAGTTGCTTTTCACCAACTGCAAGAGCCAGGCGGACGCAGGCGGACCCAGGGCATGCTGGGAAACGCCGGCCTCTCAGCTGATCGAACAGCTGATTGGTCCAGAATCGACTCAACATGATGACGTTTTATATAAACTTTTTTATTGATTTTGGCTTATTGTGTACAGACCACCTGTTGTAAGGCTGATAGTTACATTTAGAAGTCAGAGAGACTAAATCTGTTCAGATTACAGATCATCTACAGTCTGTTGGTAATTAAAATCAGCAACAGATCTCATGTAGAGAATTTTGACAGCTACTCTGTCAAAATAAAATCAACTGGAGACTGTGTAGGAGCTGATATATGGGTCTGATAACATTTTATTAAATCGGAATCGGACCACAGTGTTTGTGTCACTTCCTGTTCAGCCTGAAGGCTGCTGGAAACAGCTGGAAAACTGTCCGACTTGAGAGCGGACTTTTGTCACCGCCCCCCGCTGCTGCCACCTGCTCTCGTCTACTTTACAGGCGAGGCGCAGTTCATCTCGAACGAGCCTATTCACTGCTCATGTACATGCATTCAATCTCCCTTGTGGGGGGAGGGGCTTAGGAGACCGTTTTGGGCTTCAGCGGAAAGGGGGGAGGGACTGAGAAGTTGTCAATGTTCAAATTCTTGGCTAAGTCCTGGATCTTCACGATCCTACCTACGGCACCTTTAAGTTGCATTAAGTGTTGTTTGAAGCAAAGTTTGGTTGTCTCCAGAGAAGCATTAATTTGACATATTATTCCTGACAAATACCTGCAGAACAGTAGGTTTTAGACCTATGCAAACCGTTCCCTTCCTCTTATTGTTGCCACTAGTTTGTTTTCATATATTATTTATTTTTGAGCTCGCAGCACTGCTACTGCTTTAAGCACCCGCTGGAATGATAGTCTGTTTTCCTGGGCAACACAGCTGGTAGGAGTAAAACAGTAGGCCCAGGGGTGGCGAACCTGTGGCTCTTGAGCCGTATGCGGCTCTGTGCCGGCTCCTTTGAGGCTCTTACTGTGTGGCTGGGGGCTGTGTTATTGGTAGATTTTTTTTTTTACTTTTTGAAACATTTCAGATAAGTTAAAAAAAAAAAAAAAACAACAACATTTGAATGCATCTGCCAATACATTTGCCAATTATTTTAAAATAAAAAATAATGCAGCTGAGTTTTTTTTATGGACAGATTCTGCAACCTGAGGAAAGAAAGCGACCCACAGATCACCTTCCTCATTAACCCTTTCACTGCTGAATCAGATTGTTTGAAAGCCCCTCTAGTGACAAATTAATGAAAGAGTCCCTTCGAGTGGCCACAACAGAGCTTACAACCAGACCTAAAAAGGATTGTGGATAACAAAGACTGTCAGGTTTCCCACTGAGTCAATCTAAGTAAGAAAAAAAACCTATGAAAACTGCTATGTTTTATGACTGTCATTAGATCTGGAAGTCACTGTTGCTGTTGTAATGTGGATGTGCATGTGTTGTGCGCAGTCAGAGGTGTCAAAAGTATTCACATTCATTACTCAAGTAGAAGTATAGATACTAGGGTTTGAAAAGACTTTTGTAGAAGTTGAAGTATCAACTCAAGCATTTTACTTAAGTAAAAGTGTAAAAGTACTGGTTTCAAAACTACTTAAAGTATAAAAGTAAAAGTAATGTAAGGCAGAGATCTTCAACAGGGGGTCCTCAGAGTCATTGCAGGGGGGCTTCCAAATTATTGGACATTTTTGAGTCTTTAAAAAAAATTAAAATAAAATGCCTTAACATAATTCCAACATATTATTAGCAAATATAAATTCCCACTGATGATAGGCTTACTGGCCTATAGGTTAGGTAGTCACTAAGATATCAGCCCGCAGATACAGTTAATCCTAGATTTACTGTGCCACATACATAACATTAAAATATGATTTAAAAAATCATGCCAACAATTAATATTTTAATAGCTTATGAAAAAAGGTATGTAAGAAGGCTTTAGGTTACCCTAACAGTTATTGTAGGCCCAGTTTAATATGCAACTTAATTTCATACAATACGTAGGGGGTCCCTGCTACATCTCACTTTAAGTTAAGGGGTCCTTGGTTTAAAAAACGTTCAAGACCCCTGATGTAAGGGGGGGAAATGCCATTAAGGACAACAGCTTAACTCTAAAACGCGGGGACAAAATCATATGACTATAATAATGTTATATTAAACCATACCTGCAAACTCAGAAGGGCTGAAAAAGGTGACACGTAGGCTACATCTCTTCTGTGTTTTTCAGACAACGGCAGCTACAGTCTGGTGTTAGACTCCTCTCCAGTGAAATACAGACACACTTTTACACCGTTTAGCGCTCAGCATTTTATCATGTTTACTCCAGCTGCTAGCTAACGCTAGGCTAACCTGCTTCCAACTGTAGTGTTGACTAGCGTCCCGTGCGGCGATGTTTCAGTTCCCTCTAACGTCCGTTTTCGGAGCATCAGAGTGAAGCGCAGGCATTTAAGCGGCACCTAAATAAGGCCCCGAAATCCGTGTTGCTATTCGGTCAGGTAGATAACGGTCGTTAAGGCGTATTAGCACCAGGTCTGTACAGGTGTTATGGATCGCGTACAAACCAATAGGGTGTCGGAATAGCTATGTTTATACTTCTCATCCAACCACAATCAAATTCACTCTCTCCGGATGGAGCGATCTGGATAGGTTTTTTTGTGTGTTTTTTTTGAACGATGACTGACGAGCTGGAATGAAAACAAGCCGAAGTAACGAGGCTATTTTTAAAATGTAAGGAGTATAAAGTACAGATAATTGCGTGAAAATGTAAGGAGTAGAAGTAAAAAGTATGCTGTAAAATAATTACTCCAGTAAAGTATAGATACCCAAAATTTAGTATTTAGTATTTGTACTTCGTTACTTGACACCTCTGTGCGCAGTGTTGCCACAGTTACTTTGAAAAAGTAAGTTAGTTACTTTACAGATTACTTGATTTTAAAAGTAACGAAGTTAGATTACAAGTTACTTTATAAGTTACATGCAGCAGCTGCCGACAACACCCCCACAGCCTCACCATAAAAATGACAACCGGTTTACTGTGAGGCAGCTCAGCCTGGCCAGTAGTAGTAGGATCTGGTTTATTATGGCACGAAAGAGAGCGAGTCAACCGTGTTTAAGGGCAGCATTTGTGCTACAACATAGGTCTACTGCTCGACCATTTCTTCAACTCTCCCCCACTTACTGGTTTTGCACCGAAGTCCAGCTTTTGTTGTTTGGGTGGTGGGGGGCCTCCTGCTCTCTGCCTCGCTCCACCTGCTGGGACTTGCTCTGTAAGTTTGACTGCAGTGCTGCGACTCCAAATTTTTCTTCAAATTTGACGTAGTCGCCACCAACACATAGTGTACAACGAACCTTAATATTGCCGTCTTTGGCTGACACAAACTCTAAATAGTGACTGTATTTCCAGCTAGAAAAGCGCGCATCTCTCTCCTCCCTCCATTGTTGTTTACATTTGTGTCGCTGCGTGGTACACGCATAGACTGTAATATTTACAGTCTATGGGTACACGTGAACTTTCCACATGCTGAAAACGTGACTTGTCGCATACGTGACTTCACTCCCCGAGACGCAAGAAGAAAGCAAAAATATATATTTTTACTAAGGAAAATGACAAATAGTAACGCACAGTAGAGCTTAGATCGGACCCAAAAAATCAAGCCCGACCCTGCCCGAGCCCGTGCACGTTGTGTCCGAGCCCGGCCCGGCCCGACACATTAACTGGAATTATGAGCCCGAGCCCGATTTCAACCCGACACTTTTTTAATCCGTGGTCCGTCATAACTGACGTTCTCAACTAGGCTACAATTCAGAGTTGTTTGAACTGCAGAAATCTGTTTAAAATGATCTTAATGAATAATGCAACAAGAGCGAAGCATGGAAACTGCGCTTGTGCAAGGCACCACTCTGTTCTTCTCTGTCAGCAAACCATGTGACAGTCAACCGGCAATAGCCTACTGCAGGGGTGGCCAACCAGTTCAGCATAAAGAGCCACAAAAAAAACACAAACCATAGCAAAAAGCCACACAACCAGTGATGCCACGTAACGCGTTACTAGTAACTAGTACTCTAATCTGAGCACTTTTTTCACTAACGAGTAATCTAAAGCGTTACTATTTCCAAACCAGTAATCAGATTAAAGTTACTTATCCAAGTCACTGTGCGTTAGAGTTTAGATTCTCAGCCCGAGCCCGAGCCGTTATTTTCCGCCACTATCCTCGGGCCGGGACCCTTGATCAAGCATTTGTGGGTTTTTTTTTATCATTACTTTAGCCTAAGTGGGTGGGGAGAAAGCTATGCCATAATCAGAACTAGTATCTATATAGGCTATATTTAGGCCAAAGTAGCCTAACAAATGTGTCCAAAAAGTTACACAAGTTGGACTACAGTTACAAAATGCAACATGTGTCATGCGCGGAGTCTCCTCCTCTCGCACGCATCACCGGGGCTGCGGGCTGTATTGTGGAGTTAAGTGCAACATGGAGCTTGAGGATGTAGCTAAAGAAAAAAAGAAAAACGGGAGAATTACCTTTGAGCAAGTTTGGAGGAAATTCGGAGGTATGGAACCATTTTAAACAAGTTGTGGGAAGTGACAACATATGTGTCGGCTTTGTTGAGTGCATTAAGTGCAGCCGCTGTTCGCCTATGACAGCTGATAAAACGGAGAAGTCGATGATGAACAGACACATGAAGCAGGCTCGCCATGGCAGAAAAGATGATAGTCAGCCTTCAACGTCCTCTTTTGTTACTTCTCCAAGCATAGGCTCCCCCTGAGGGAGAGGCATGCGGGCAAGCCCTCCCAGAGAAATACGTTGAGTTTTTTTTTACGTTTCTTCATTCAGATCCATTTGCCATCCGTTCCATTCTGAATAAACAAACCACAGAGAGAAGCGTCTGTGGTTTGTTGTGTGTTTATCATAACCTGTGCTAGGAACTTCCATTTGCTTTGTTACTAAATTTGGCTAATGCAGCTGCTAACGGTAGTCAATGTGCCTAGCAGAGAAATGTGGGAACCTCAGTTGTTGCTGACCCTTCCCAATTTCACAAGCATATTGTTTGATATCATGTAACCGTACATGCAGTATTGTGTTTGTAAGTGTGAGGTGTACACAGGGCTCTGCAAGCTAAAAGATCTAGCTGGGGTCAGGGACGTTGTTAGGCCTGTTTTAGGGGGGCTGAAGCTACCCCAAAATGTTCCTAAGCCCCCCCAAATAATAAGAAAAATAATATATATATTTTTTTCTCTTTTTTTTTTTTACAGTGCACTCTGTATCACTCACTACTTTGCATCAATCTTCCTTCACCATTCATCTGTTTGTGTCGTCGTGCACTGCAGTCAGTCTGTTTTATTTAAATATTTCACGAACTGTCAGCTGGTGGAAAAGGCCGAGACGGAGGCTCGACGAGCCCGCGTGCACGTAATGGTATGTGGACGAGCGAGGTAGAGCGTGACTGAAGAGAGAGAGCGCCTGGCGGCATTAAAATAAAGCAGGAAATCCGAGAAATAAAACGTTGTTTTCGCCGATTTATCACTCGAAATGCAACTGTAGCAAGCCTCTCACTATCGCTAACGTTATCCAAATTCATATTTCGAAACAACAAATAATATAGCCAGTTACAAAAAAAACGGAAATTCGAAAGTTAAACAGAAGTACAAAGAGTCGATGGCTATGAAGATGATAGGCTACACCGTCCCGTCTCGTCTCATTGGTGTCTTTTTTTTTTGTCTGAACTTGCTACTGCACACAGAGTGAGTGATAGGCTACAGAGTGAAATTGTAAGTTAGTCTAGCTAGAGTGAAATACAAGAAATACCTAACCTAGTTAGTTATCCGAAGTTCTCTATTCTTTGCCATTAATATAGCATGCTGCTATCTCTATAGTATTAACAGTCCCCACAGAATGTTGTCACTGAAAACTAAATGTTATAGTGTCACTGTTAATGCTATTTTACTGTTATATCCTTCAATTTATTGAGCAGATAGATACTGGACGATATTTTGAGAGAGGGAGAAAGAGAGAGAGAAACAGGAGTTTGGCAGGGCAGCTGATTCTGAGGGAATTGGCTTGATTGAGGTAAGTTATGTTAGTGGCCTGCAGCAATGGTTCTCAAAGTGGGGCCCAGGGACCCCCAGGGGTCATTGAGGAGGTCCCCAGCAAAAAGTGAAATAACTTATTTTCACTATAATTCCATCCATAATTGACACAATGTTTCATAGATTAATTCATAGACTTTCTGTAATAAAACATCTAAAACCAAAAATCCAATGAAATGGGGACCCTTGTACGGTGGCCGGGAAGTGCAATGCAACATTACAAAGAACGAAACACTTTTACAAAGCTCGAGACAAATTTACATTTTGGAAAACAAATTTACATTTTGGAAAACAAATTAACATTTTGGAAAACAAATTAACATTTTGGAAAACAAAATAACATTTTAGAAAACAAATTTACATTTTGGAAAACAAAATAACATTTTAGAAAACAAATTTACATTTTGGAAAACAAAATAACATTTTAGAAAACAAATTTACATTTTGGAAAACAAAATAACATTTTAGAAAACAAATTTACATTTTAGAAAACAAATTTACATTTTGGAAAACAAAATAACATTTTAGAAAACAAATTTACATTTTAGAAAACAAATTTACATTTTAGAAAACAAATTTACATTTTAGAAAACAAATTAACAAGATGCAAAACACTTTTACCAGTCCCGAAACAAATTTACAAATGACAGATTCTTTACGGAAAGGGAATGTACCACATACCGGAAGTGATGAGGTGTTGTTGGTGAGCGCAGTCAATTTGTGTTGTTGTGAGTATACGGCGTGAATAAAGTTTATGGTGACTTAACTGGTCGGTGTTTGGAGTTTTTAAAGGACGCGGACCTAACAGAAACATTGGAAAAACAGGGAACGTATCGACAGCCGCGGCCGGATCGAAGGTACAGCGGGGGGGGCAGCTGAGTCCGTCTGCAGCTGCAGGACCTGGAGCTCACTGCCCATTCCTGGGAGCCAAAACCGACACCACGCAGCTGGAGACCCGGGCCGTATTGCTGGGCCCGCTGGAGGGAAGGGAAGCCCGTGAGAATCAGATCCAGGACTGAGCGGAGCGAACTGTCACAACCTGCTGAAGTTTAAATCACAGGTTTCCTAAAGGGAGTCTGGCGGGACTCGGACTGTGGATGACGAAACATGACTTTAAGTCTCGTTAAATAAATAAATACATGCAGAAATAAATGAATCATTAGTGGGGGGAGTGAGCCTGGACATTTCAGTCTGTTTAAACTTCACTTTGAAGCAGAACCTCTTAGTTCAGAAGGGTGAAGTTTCCGTTTGTACTCATATCTGTTAACTGATTATAATAAATATTCTTTGTATTAACACATTAATTAGTCTCTTTGTCTTTTTGTTTTAAAAAAACTAGAACATCTAATGATATTTTGACGATTTATAGTTATTTTATTTCCGTTAGACCTTTGCCTACATTGACGCTGATGCATTAAAGACGGCCCATAGACAGTATATAAGGCAGTGCCTCCCTGTTCCAAGATGGCGGCTCTATTGACGCATTCGATCCATGTCCATAACTGCCGTAGTCAAGGCGACATGTATACAACACCTCATCACTTCCGGTATGTGGTACATTCCCTTTCCGTAAAGAATCTGTCATTTGTAAATTTGTTTCAGGACTGGTAAAAGTGTTTTGCATCTTGTTAATTTGTTTTCTAAAATGTAAATTTGTTTTCTAAAATGTTATTTTGTTTTCCAAAATGTTAATTTGTTTTCTAAAATGTAAATTTGTTTTCTAAAATGTTATTTTGTTTTCCAAAATGTAAATTTGTTTTCTAAAATGTTATTTTGTTTTCCAAAATGTTAATTTGTTTTCTAAAATGTAAATTTGTTTTCTAAAATGTTATTTTGTTTTCCAAAATGTAAATTTGTTTTCTAAAATGTAAATTTGTTTTCCAAAATGTAAATTTGTTTTCTAAAATGTTATTTTGTTTTCCAAAATGTTATTTTGTTTTCCAAAATGTAAATTTGTTTTCCAAAATGTAAATTTGTTTTCCAAAATGTAAATTTGTCTCGAGCTTTGTAAAAGTGTTTCATTCTTTGTAATGTTGCATTGCACTTCCCGGCCACCGTACCCCTGGACAAAATCTAATCAAATGGGGGTTTGTGGTCTAATCGGCATTTCAGTTTAGGGGTCCTTGATGTCTAAAAGTTTGAGAACCACTGGGGGGCTACAGGGCTAAGGTCTACAGGGCTAAGAACATGTGAGGCGTTTTGTTTTCTTCCTAAACAGGCATTTGTTGGCAGGTCTAGGCACTAAGGCATAGCCTAAACTAAATTATTTTATATTTATTATATATGCTATATTCTGACCAACTTAACTTTCTACATTATGTTATACAGTATGTAGATTTTGTAGGCTAGGCTCTACATGAACATACATACATATCAGTCCCTCCAGGAATTTGCGATGCAAATTCATGCAAATTCAACCACTCACCCTGGTTTTTATTTTTAAAGTATAGTATACACACAAAAAATCTTTTTTTTTTGCAATTTTCAGTCTCTCGCAACTTCATTGCAACAGAAATATCAGACTCAGCAGGTCTGGCCTAAGTACGTTCCCCCCATGCAGCTTTGAAGTATCTAAAAGCTAACATTAGAATAACATTTGTAAGTAAGATTTTACAAGGTAAAGTTTTGCATAGCCTGGGGGCTAAGCCCCCCCTGTCTTTCAATCCTAGTGACGTCCCTGGCTGGGGTATAGACCTTTCTGAACTTTGCAAGCTTAGGGAGCTTTTCTTAACCAATAGCCTACTTGGTGTGTTGAAATGTTGTGCTCCACAAGTTCAATCTTATTCCCTGAAACCAAAACAACATTAATTTACACAAACTTGAAATTGTTGTTCAACAACGCTTTCAAACATGGTATCTTTACCTTCATCTTTGGTCTGCCAGTCAGCACGATTAAACCTGTCTAAACCATAGACTGTATCATATTAATGAACAGAGCATGTGTGACGTCACCCATTGATTTATGGAGATCTGCTATGAGTCATTGAGTTTGCCGTTACGGGCGCAGCCATCCTGGTTGAGGATCTGACGATTTTAGACGAGAGGAGTGAGGGAGGAGCTGCTTACACTCTACGTTACGTTACACACTTTCACTGGCAATCACATCATAGCCACGCCCTAAAACACCCCCTGCTTTATAGCTGATTTTAAAATCAACGAGACCATAATTCAAAAAATGAACATCATTCTGTATTGCAGAAGACTTGAAGACTAGCGATTGAGACCATAAACTCATTATGAAAATGTTTACTGAGGTCATAAATCAAGTGAGAAGTCACTTTCTCATAGACTTCTACAGAAACCGACCTCCTTTTGCAACCGCACTATCTGCTGGAATTCAGATAGAATGCAGCTTTAAGGCACCTTCGTATTTGCAGCACTTCGCCAAACCGGATGCTTTGTCCATTAATATTAACAGTCTATGGTCTAAACTGCCATCTTTTCCATTTTTTTTCCTTTTTCAGGTCCAGAGTGGTACTTGGTCAGAGTGGAGTTGACTGTAACGGATGTAAATGACAACATCCCAGAATGGAGCATGGTTCCTGCTCCCTACCTGGCTGTGGTTTCCCCTGATGCACCTGCGGGCTCCCTGGTCTACAAGCTCCACGCTCAGGACGGGGATGAAGGTAACAACGGTGAAGTGGAGTACTTCCTGTCTGATGGTAGGTTGTTATTTTTCTCTCTCCTGCATTTCCTATCTTTTAACATTTTATTCATTTTTAGAATTCTTTTTCCAAACTCCTTACCTCGATGTTAAGGTAGGTGCCAGGATCCTGGTCTTGTGCACACTAAATATTAAATGTTGAAATAGTCTGTGACAAACTATATTTAACCCTGTGAAAGGCACCACCACTGGGTTTTAAATGAAAAGCCTTAAGATGTCTGCCTCCGTGACATGAGGGGTTCAAGTTTAGAAGGCAAGGCAAGGCAAGGCAGCTTTATTTGGATAGCACATTTCAGCAACAGGGTAATTCAAAGTGCTTTACATAAAAACGATTAAAATACAAGAATAAAAGTTACTGTGCAGTATAAGAAATTAAACATTCAAGAGCAGTTAAAAACAGTTAAAAATATAAAAGCAGATAAAATACGGGATTTTATGGTGCTAGTAAATGACAATGTATAAGCCGTTCGTATACACGTAATCCACCTGCAATCCTTGCCGGTCCTAGAACAGGCCGGTCCCACCGTTCTTACTTTTTAATTTCTAACTTCTTTATATGCTTATATAGATTTTCATACAGTTTCAATAATGCAACTTCAGTATAAGAAATTAGCAATTATTTAAATAAAGGTCTTCAGCCTAGATTTAAAAGAACTGAGAGTTGCGGCGTACCAGCAGTTTGAAAGTACACTTGCATCCACAACATTTTTAGAGTTTACTAAAGTACTGAAGTCAGTACATTGATTCATATAAAATGAGGGATTTACATCAATAGTTTGCATTTTGCAGTTTTTAGATAAATGTTTCATCATTGGTGTGTGTATAATACAGAGGGAATAAATGTATCATGGTCAACACTTTTTTTATATATATATTTTGATGCAGAATCAAATCTGTTTCTGTTGCTCCTTGAAACTTGAGCCTCTACTGAGCCAGTAAGTTTTTTTCATGCACACATAGTTATTTCCAGTCTAATGCAATTCATTTCTCCACTACGCAAAATAATTGCCTTTCTTATTGTTTGCCATGTAATGATTTCTTCTGCCCATTTTGGAATCTGCTAAACCTCTGTCTATAAAGAGACTGTTTTCCAATGTTCCCCATGGGACGGACAGAGAATGAATTGACAATAGAAATTACATGAAAAACATAAACATTGATGTTAGTGTCTCGACTAGAATGCAGGATTGGATGTGAACCGCCTCAATAGAATGTCTTCTATCACACAAAAGTCAAAAGTTACATTGCATTTACAAAAGTTTGGATGACGTGTTATATTTTCATGAATATTTAACATCCCAGTTCCTGTCTCTCTTTAGTCTTTGCATTCCACATCTCAACAGCTTGGAAAACTGACTGTCCAGTCATTTTTAGCACTTCAGTGGCGCATGCTCAGCATGCATTTAAAATATTTTTTGACAGCTCTTAAAGGCATCCGTTTTTTGCACTGCTTGACTCTGAGCTGTAACCTAGGGAGTTTCCTTCCTTTCCTGTGTTTCCTTGTGCTGAAAGCCTTCTCAACATGAAACCACAGAAAGAAGTCTGGAAGAAAAGGTTCCAGATCACCCCAGCTTCAACTCGCATCATGACATAATCCTTTGCATCTCTATAGTTTATCTGCTCGTTATTTTAGTGAGATACACTCTACTTACCAATCTTTTGTACACATCTATGATTTACTTACATCTACAGCTATCTTAAAACGTCAACCATTAGGCCTAGGTTTCAGTGTTCTCAATGTTACCTTCAAATTACTTCTTAACGTATCGTTTGCCTCGCAAACATATTGGTTTATCTATTATACATAAAAGGTTAATTTGCACCTGCATTCGGTTAGCTTTTAATCATTTTATGTTCTTCTGTTAGCACTGTATTGTCTTTATTAAGGTAAATATATTATCTTTGATCTGTTGCTCTTCCATATCTTGGGCAACCAGTCCAATAATCGTGTGCAATGATGCATTAAAACCCATGCAGATTTAGGCCTGGCAAATGTTGGAAACTTGGAAATGTCTAATAGAACAATCTGCGTTAGTGTTGGACTGGGAAACCAGCGATATTTCAATCAGGAGAGACTTATTTGCAATTATGAACATATTTATTGTACATACAACATGTAAATGTACGAGTCTCTGGAGATTGGACTCCATCGAACCCAAATATCCTAAAGGGTTTAAGGAACCCAAACAAATCCCCTGATGGAGTCCAGACACTGGTGGTGGAGAATAAATAGAGGGACCATCAACAGCCAAGCCTAGATGCAACCCAGGTCCGAGGGCATGACCACCGGTGGCAGAAGGGGAGGAGGCGGGACGCACTCTATTTCCTGAAACGACAACTGCCAACCGTGGAAGAGAGAGCAGATTTAAAGCAGGGTATCAAGCTGTGATAGGCTCGTTGACAAATGGTCGACCCTGATTGGTTTAACTAACAACAACACAGCTGTTCTGATTACTACTGACAAGTGACGTACCGTGAAACAGCTGATCATTATGAGTGATGGAAAAGGTATATGAAGTCTTCCTTTAAGAATTTACGCTGAGCTTCATATCTTCAGGGTTCAACAACAATGGTTGTCCGATGGCCCAGGGCAAGTAAAATGCCAGGTCGGGCAAGTAAATACAACAACCCACTTGCCCATTTTTGTGTTACACTACAATATTTAGCAAAGTTTTCTGTAAGTTTTAGTCTAAAGCAGAAAAAAGTGGATCATTAAAAAAAATGATTTGTATAGGGGCCAGTAAACATTGACTTGGTAGTAGTATAACTGCTGCCCAACCAGGCAAGTGAATTTTTATTTTTTGTATTTCTTAAGTTGAACCCTGATCTTTAGTAAAAGTGAAACTGGTACTCTAATCAGCAAACATGCTGCTTCTCTCTGCAGGTGGTGATGGTCGTTTTGAAGTGGACAGGAAGAACGGCCAGGTGCGAACTACAGGCCTTCCCCTGCAGCGGGACAGGGAGTACCTGCTGACAGTGGTGGCAGCCGACCGGCTGGGCAGCCGCAGCGCCCCTGTCGTTGTCTCTGTGGTGGCTGGAGCCCGGCCGCCACAGTTCACCAACGCTTCCTTCACCATTGCCATACCGGAAAACACCCCTGAAGGACAGCCGTGAGTTTACACATACAGTACACACACGGGGATTCAAAACTTCAAAAGCGCCTGGTTCTATCTCTGGAATTACCTTCACAATACCTATGTTGGCTCTGTAACACAAAATTAAGAATGTTTTTCTTGAATCTCTCCACGAGACATCCACATGAAGGGGTTTATACACCTCACAGATTCACACACATCTGTGCACACGTATATTTCTCCTAGACATTTTTGCTACCACAGACGTGATCGATAGCCCCTCATGTTTATTTATATGGTTTATATATATACCGTGATGGATGTAATGCATGGTTTTTACACTATTGATATGAGATCGTAGTGTATGAGTGTGATATACGATTAAATATGCATGTCACACATACACATGCCTGCATGCTTTCACGCATTAAACTGCGTAGGCCTGTGCATCCTTAAACACATATATAAGCACACACAGCCTCAGGCCTGACTAAAGTGGTACAGTTATGACTAGTGTTCTTGGATTGGTCTCATTATCCTCCTCTTCTTCCTTCTTTCCTCTTTTATTTGACTGACACGTTTGGCAAACCAATAAATTGGTTATTCCAGTCTGTTGTTTACGCTGATTTCATCAGGGAAACTGTGTAAGGGTTAGATATTGCATCTAATAAATAACAAGCAACAGCTAAACTCTCCCTCGAAGGTTACTCAGTTCTACTCTGGTGGACACTGTACAGAAATACACTTGACTTTATTCTACTATTCTTCTCTACTCTTAACTTCACTTTGCTCTTAGATACTTCAATCTACTCTATTCTTCTCTGTTCTTCTTTCGCTGTACTCAACTTTAAGATGCTCCATAATGTCTTAGCGATATTTCAATCATTTATGTGTGTACGAAACCCTGCCCTTCTTTGTTCCAGTCCACGTTGCGTTACACATAAATACTAGACTCAAATCTTATCCCTCTTCCACTTAACTATATTTCGCCCAACTCCTCTCTTTTCTCTACTATAATTGAGTGTACTTCATTCTAATCTAACTTCCAGTCTACTCTGCATATACAACATTGCTCATTTCCATTTTGCTCTTCTGTAGTCAACTCTGGCAACTCTCTACTTTTTTGGCCTTTTCCACCACAAAAACTAACTTAACATGTAGCCATTGTGGGCCACTGCTCAGGAAGTGGGTCCAGGTAGGCCTACTCTTAGTAGTAGTGGGTCAGCTGAATGTAAGGCCTACATACAGGTGCTGTTCATATAATTAGAATATCATGAAAAGGTTGATTTATTTCAGTAATTCCATTCAAAAAGTGAAACTAGTAATGTATACATTCATTCCACACAGACTGATATATATTAAGTGTTTATTTCTTTTAATTTTGATGATTATAACTGACAACTAATGAAAACCCCAAATTCAGTATCTCAGAAAATTTGAAAATTGTGAAAAGGTTCAATATTGAAGACACCTGGTGCCACACTCTAATCAGCTTATTAACTCAAAACACCTGCAAAGGCCTTTAAATGGTCTCTCAGTCTAGTTCTGTAGGCTACACAATCATGGGGAAGACTGCTGACTTGACAGCTGTCCAAAAGACGACCATTGACACCTTGCACAAGGAGGGCAAGACACAAAAGGTCATTGCTAAAGAGGCTGGCTGTTCACAGAGCTCTTTGTCCAAGCACATTAATAGAGAGGCGAAGGGAAGGTAAAGATGTGGTGGAAAAAAGTGTACAAGCAATAGGGATAACCGCACCCTGGAGAGGATTGTGAAACCAAACCCATTCAAAAATGTGGGGGAGATTCACAAAGAGTGGACTGCAGCTGGAGTCAGTGCTTCAAGAAGCACCACGCACAGACGGATGCAAAACATGGGTTTCAGCTGTCGCATTCCTTGTGTCAAGCCACTCTTGAACAAGACACGGCGTCATAAGCGTCTCGCCTGGGCTAAAGACAAAAAGGACTGGACTGCTGCTGAGTGGTCCAAAGTTATGTTCTCTGATGAAAGTACATTTTTGCATTTCCTTTGGAAATCAAGGTCCCAGAGTCTGGAGGAAGAGAGGCGAGGCACAGAATCCACGTTGCTTGAAGTCCAGTGTAAATTTTCCACAGTCAGTGATGGTTTGGGGTGCCATGTCATCTGCTTGTGTTGGTCCACTGTGTTTTCTGAGGTCCAAGGTCAACGCAGCCGTCTACCAGGAAGTTTTAGAGCACTTCATGCTTCCTGCTGCTGACCAACTTTATGGAGATGCAGATTTCATTTTCCAACAGGACTTGGCACCTGTGCCAAAGCTACCAGTACCTGCTTTAAGGACCATGATATCCCTGTTCTTAATTGGCCAGCAAACTTGCCTGACCTTAAAGGGAAACTTCACCGATTAGCATTAAGCTTTGTATCAGTAGAACCCCGGTAGTATTTTTGAATGACCATGCTTCCCTCCCTCATGTCCCCCTGAGAGGGGAGATCTCTGTATTGAGGGTCTGGAAAAAAAACCTCAGATGACGCAAAATGACGATTTTTGCGTCATCTGAGGCTTTTTTGCCCAGAGGCAAAAGACTACAGCCTGGTGTCAGTACCCGATCCGTTCATCGGCACGATCCGTTCTGCGCATGTGCAAGATGACACGTATGCCATGACGTAGGCGCAGATGATAATGCTGCGTTCATGCCATTCAGTCTAAAATAACGTTGTCAAACATAATGGGAAAAGCAGGCTACAGCTAAATTAAGACTTTACAGTAATAACAATAAAGACAAGTATTGAGTGATTGTATTTTAAATGAGCACAAGTAAAGTAGAACTGACGTAACAGCTGTTATATATGTTAACGTTTATTTTCAAGTTTTATTTTGAGGGTCTTTTAAAGTTTACATGCTGTCTCAGCCATAGATATATACACCTATGGTCTCAGCTAGCGGTTAGCCGAATTAGCTGTTAGCTAAACTAACGTTAGCTTAACTGTGGAGGCTAACGGCAGACCGCTGCAATCAGCTAGCGGTTAGCCAAATTAACCGTTAGCTAAACTAACGTTAGCTTCCCGGTGGAGGCTAATGGCAGACCGCTATAATCACCTAGCGGTCCGCCGAATTAGCTGGAGGCTAGCGTGTGAACATCTTGCGCATGCGCAGAACGGATCGTGCAGGTGGAAGCGGTGCCGTTATGAGGTGGTGGTGGCATGAACGCAGCGTTATCATCTGCGCTTACGTCATGGCATACGTGTCATCTTGCACATGCGCAGAACGGATCGTGCCGGTGGAACGGATCGGGTACTGACACCTGTATTCATTGTATTAGGAGCCACTTCCGCATAGCCCAAAGGGGGTTGGACTGTCGGCTTTTTCCGGAGATTGCCGAGGAAAAAACGAGTGTCAGCCATCTTGAATCCTCGCTTAGCTTCTCAGCTAGAGCAGAAACCGTTCATCCCGACGGAAATTTTGGGACGCGAGCTTTTATTTTGAAAAGTAGATGGGACGGCATGATATGGGACGCTCCAGGCTGCCGCCATACAGTCTTGGAAATTTTAGAACAAAAATTATGTGCATTCAACCCCAACCGTCTCGTTATTGTGGCGTTTCATTTCCCCGTTGTTGTGGGCCCCTGCGGCCGGTGATCGTGTCCTGCGAGTGGCGGCCCGCGAGTGCGCGAGTGGCGGCCCGCGAGTGCGCGAGTGGTGGCCCGTCCCGTTGTTTTGGCCGGCGTGTGGCACCTCATTTCCCCGTTGTCGCGTCCCCCAGAGCAGGTTCGAAAAGCGTGACCTGTACACGTTCAAAAGTCGTTGCATATACACGAAAAAAACGTCAAAATCGTAACCTGTACACAAATTTATGAATCAAAATAACGTGACTATAAATATGTTCTGTAGGTTTGTTTATTATTTATTTATTTTATGTAATCTCTCTGTATATTTTGTTATCCCACTGATATAGTGCCCTTTATAGCCTATTTATCATTGATTAATTCATTTTTATTTCGTACTGGCGTAATTGCTGATTGTTTGTCTTCGTCGTTACATGCCATGTTTAAACGATGTTAAAACAATAAAAATTTGATAACAAAAAAAAAAATAACGTGACTATTACACGACCTGTCGTGAGACCGGGTTGGTTGCCATGCATAGCAGAGCGTTGCCATGGACACAGTTCTGTTTACTCTGGAGCTATCAATCAATCCGCTGAAAGAAGTCCGGATCATAGATATATGGTCCGGATAATGTATCAGCTGTGGCAAAAAAAAAGCATGTTTTAAATGTGTAACACCACTTGAGCCACAGTGAAACATTTTTTCGTGTATATGGTTGAAATGACAATAAAACACACTTGTTGAGTTGATCGTCTCACTGTCTGTCTGTAAAGGGCAGGCGTGGCTTGGGAGTGGCCTCATACAGCAGCAAAGCAAGTGCATTCTGGGATTTGGTGTCTTTCATCCATATGAGCCAAAAACACATTTTCTGTCTTATCTTGGCCTAGAAGGCACCAATTTCAATTTTTTTTTCACATTTCTACTACATAAGTGACCCAATTTAAAGATATATTCAGCTTTCCAACGGTGAAATTTCCCTTTAACCCTATAGAAAATCTATGGGGTATTGTGAAGAGGAAGATGCGATACACCAAACCCAACAATACAGAAGAGCTGAAGGCCACTATCAGAGCAACCTGGGCACTCATAACACCTGAGAAGTGCCACAGACTGATCGACTCCATGCCACGCCGCATGGCTGCAGTAATTCAGGCAAAAGGAGCCCCAACTAAGTATTGAGTGCTGTACAGGCTCATACTTTTCATGTTCATACTTTTCAGTTGGCCAACATTTCTAAAAATCCTTTTTTTTTATTGGTTTTAAGTAATATTCTAATTTTCAGAGAAACAGAATTTGGGATTTTTATTAGTTGTCAGTTATAATCCTCACAATTAAAAGAAATAAACATTTGAAATATATCGGTCTGTGTGTAATGAATGAATATAATATACAAATTTCACTTTTTGAATGGAATTACTGACATAAATCAACTTTTTGATGATATTCTAATTATATCACCAGCGCCTGTATATCCCTTCATCAAATGTGTTCACCATTTTGCCTGAAGAACTCTTAGCATAGAAGCTTTATTTTTGGAGAGACACTAGCCTCTCATTTGTTTAACTTTAGCAGACAAAGTAGAGAAGGCCACAAAACCATGTCTCCTTCTGCCTCCTGAGATAAACGGTTGTTTAGGCTAATGAAAAGAACAGGAGCAGAGGGGAAGGTAAGGATGGGTTGACTTTTAATGATGTCCTCTTTTCAACTTTGGCCAGGCCATAAGATAAAGTGAGAGGGGTGGCTTAAGAGATGTTTTGACTATATGATGATGTGATGTTAGATTTTAGTTTAGTAATGCTCATTCAGTTGTACTTCGTGTACCTGTGAATCTGTATTCTCATATTTTGCAAAATATAATAAATGCTCAAAGACCAGCTTTTGGTTTAATTCTCTAACAGTCTTTATTGGTTTTTCCTTTTATCATTGATATTTACTAAACTCTGCTGCTGCAAAGAAATTTCCATCACAACGGCCATATCCCCCGTGCCTCCTCAGTTTGGGCTTATGCCCCTCAAAAAAAGAGATGCTGTACAGCCACAGTGGCCTTGATGCCCCACCCGCACTGCTCTGGCGGATTTTCTCCTCTGCCTCTTTCCTGTCAATACGGTTTGGTATCTTTTGTTGAGACAAAAATATGTATTCTTTCCGTCAGATTTTTAAAGCCTCACGTATGATTCTGTTTTATAAATCTTTTATCATTGTGGAGCTGGGCGCACACACACAATTCTCATTTCCACTCCCGGAGTTTGCCATAAATAGTTGTAGAAACACCCTTAAGTAAAAAAGTAAAATTTATTCATATAGCGCTTTTTGACAGATAACAAAATCACAAAGTGTTTTACATAAAACTGACATACATATTACAACACAGTGCACAATTTAAATCACAAAGTAATACATACAAAATAAAAGTGCGGAAAGGTCACAAAAGCCTGTTCAAAAGTCCACAGAGACAGCAGATGGTAATAGAGGAGGCAAAGTCTCGGTGCTACCAACTGGAAACTCCATCACCACTGGTCTTTAGCCTGGTGCGAGCAGCGGTCGATACATTGAACATATTAGACCTTAAAGGGAGCCTTTGACAACACCAAAGGCCAAGTGGCAACATTTGGACCCGGCGCTGCAATCTTTTGAATATTTATTTTAATTTAAATTTTTGTAAGTGCCTCAGCTGATGTCCACCTTACATTTGCAGCAATTACATTAATTTAGTGAGTTTTCAGCCTATATCCTCATGCAAAAATTGACTGTAAATCCACAATTTAAATCTGATATTCAAAAGAAATTATTT
Organism: Perca schrenkii; assembly: GCA_025617405.1. Taxonomy (NCBI): domain Eukaryota; kingdom Metazoa; phylum Chordata; class Actinopteri; order Perciformes; family Percidae; genus Perca; species Perca schrenkii. The sequence goes on from CM046787.1 coordinate 3,945,859, forward strand.
GTCATCTTTTTCCACCCCTGATGAGTTTGCACCCCTGTACTGTAGATACAGGTGATATTGGGATAAACAATATGCAACATTTATGTTTTGCTGGCCTGCCATTTATTTGGTTGTATAAACTGTAAATAGTTTGCAGTGTTTGGGAATACACTGCTAGTTTACAGTTTTTCTCAGTTGCTTTGGTACTTTTCTCAGAACACAATAATATTCAATCTTCACATCATTGTGTCACTTGTGCACATCAAAAAAGCACTTTCTCATTTCTTTGAACAAGTTGCAAATGCTTTGGTACATCCATGCAAATGATTATGTACAATTCTCTGCTGTTTCCTACATTATCAATTGCTTGTGTCATGTGGATGAAAATGTATTATAATGGGTCTCTGTTGAATAGTCTCACCCCCCACAACATTTAGGAATTAGTTCATACCATAAGTCTTTACATGCAAAATGGTTGAACAAATTGTCATAATATGTCAAGCATATTTCTATACATTTCCATTAGACTTTTTTTCTACTTTCCACGCTGCATCGTACGAGAAGGTATTCGTTGTGATGTGGATCAGAATTTGTGGCCCAACAGACAGGAACGTCAGGAGGTGTAGGAAGACATCACTGTATTTCCTACAGCACTGCATGTACAGTTTTAAGGAGATTGTCCTATGTTCATTTTCTTTGTGCTATGCAGTGCTGTCTTTTCCTTTTCTGTATCGCAATGACATGGTCTGTCAACAAATTACAGTACAAACAGTAAAAGCGTAAATGTGAATCATGTCCAGTCTCTTGCAATCAAACGCCCATATACACTAGGTGTAACCTACAATTTACAGTAGTTGTCATCAAAACTGAGAACATCCCTCCAGAGTACACTGTTATATTGACAACATGACCAAGCAATTTGTCTTATCCGTACACAATGACACAAGGACTTGTCATTCTGATGGCACTGACATGTTCATTGACATATATTTACTTTTGAGAGATGAACTAAGGATTTTGAACAAGAGACTGGCTTTTGCAGGTAATCCATGGTGTTTTGCTATTTGTACGAATTGTTTTGAGAAATGCACTTACTGTTTTGCAAATGTCGAGGATGATTTGAGAAATGTACCAAAGTGACTGAGAAAAACTGTAACATTTCCAGTAACGTTTGAGTTTGAGAACATTTCCAGTAACGTTAACGTTTGAGAACATTAATTTGCACTAACGTGTGTACTATTTGGCAGACTGAAAACTGGTATTAAAGGCTGTAGAAAGAATGCGGAATGGAAAGAGATCACTGATGCAGTCAACAGTGTTGACGTAGTAAATTGGACTCCAGCTGAAGTTTATTTCATTTATACATCCTTATCCGTATGCTATAGTCCTAAAAGTAATGTACAGGTTTATATTGCAATCTCTTATGCCTACATGGTGTACCTATATTTAAATAAACACACAGTAGCGGACTTCATGCAGTGTCTTTTATTTTACTTAAATTTTTTTCATCGTTCACTTGTGGCCATTAACAACACTTCCACAACAGAAACGAAAACCTGAAGAATAAATAAAAATGTTGTACATTGTCATGTTTCCTGTATTGAATATCATTGCCAAATATAACGCTATACCTTTTTTAAAAGCAAGGAATAATATCCTGTCTCCCTGGTATAGCCCCCAGTTGGGGCTGTGCTGGACACTGCTCTCTGGGCATCGGGTCATCTGGCTCCATCACTACATTTATGGCACCCAGTTTTCCTGTGCGATGTGCAGAACCCCACAGGCTAAAACAATGTTGCAAACTTTTTCTGCCGTGTATAGTAGGGCCCCCCCCCACTGATTCAAGACAGAGCCATCTGCCCTTAATCAATCCGATGGAGCGCTCCACCGTGGCCCGTGCGCGTACATGTGCACTGTTGAGAGAGCCAGACCTGCCATTGCTGAGAAGTGATCAACTGATGACTTCTCCTTCTCCTGTTAAACTGATTATATGCTGTACCGCAAGTTCACACTGACTTGAAAACTTGAGTTCAGACCAGACGTGAGATTTTATCGCAGCCTACGCTCACGTTCAAATTGATAAATGCCGAGCTTTGCGTAGGAATCGGCGTATGCCCGTCCTACACCTATTTTAGGTCATACGCACGTTTCATAAATGAGGGCCATTGCCTTCCAGGTTCTTCAGTTCAGGTTATGAGAAGCTCCAGGTTGTGGGTCATTATGTTTCCACAGTGGAAAAGGCCTCAAAGTACTGAATGCAGAAAAATCCTCACATTTTAGAAACTGAAAACGATCCAAACAATCAACTTAGTGTTTGATGGTCTAATCGTTTCAGCTGGACTTGTAAGCCGATAGATTGTTGGGTAGTTTCATTTATAATAAAACATTGTATTTTATAAACTACATGTGTTTTGTGTGCAAGAATCTTAATGTGTAAAGCAACTAGTAACTAAAGCTGTAACAGATGAATGTAGTGAAGTAAAAAGTACAATATATCTCTCTGAAATGTAGCGAACTTAAGAAAACACTCAGGTAAAGCACAAGAACCTCAGTTTGTACTTAAGTACAGTATTTGAGTAAATGTACCTACGTTCCACCACTGACTTTCTTCTACCCCACCCTGTTCTACACATTCAGTCAATGGTGTACTCTCCGTGTCTCCCCAGCTTCCTGGTTACACCTGCTGTGTCCTTCCAGAAGAAACCAATCAGCTACAGCCTTCTCATCAATCCCAGCAGTCTCTTCTCCATTTCAGCAGAGACTGGTGACATCAGCCTGACCCGCCCTATCGACTACGAGACCGACCAGCATCGTTACTTGCTATTGGTCCGAGCCAGCGAAGGCCTGGACAGCATGAGCAGTGCAGCGGAGGTTGGTGTGTGTGTGTGTGTGTGTGTGTGTGTGTATAAACTTGTCTCGTTGTGAAAATGGTCGCAGTTTTAAACGCGGTTAATATTTTGTATTAAAACAAAACTACTTGATCAGGTTTCCGTAAAGATCATGTTTTGGTTAAAATGTGTGCCTTTAGGTGGCAGACTTAAAGGTAGGATTGCGGAGATTCAGGACTTAGCCAAAAAATTTGAACATCAACAACTTCTCAGTCCCTACCCCCTTTCCGCTGAAGCCCAAAACGGTCTCCCTAAGCCCCTCCCCCACAAGGGAGAATGAATGCGTGTGCATTAGCAGTGATTAGTTAGTTTTATAAGTCTTACCTACTGCACCTTTTAAGTTGTGTATGTAAGTTAAGTATGTTACGTGAGTCAACATGTATGCATGTCATTTAAAATAGGTTGAGTTTTGGTTTCACACAAGATGCTAACAGTGGTCTCCCGGGTGAAAGTTTGTTTGACCCATCCATCCACCCTGACCTCCCTACGCAGATTTTGATTAGAAACATATCTGTGATAAGTCAAAAACAAACCAGTAGAAAACATGTTTTCCTTGTGTGTAATTTCCCGCAATGTAATTGCAAATGCAGTTTAGTTGTATGGAAATTAATACCGGTATTAATTTCCCGTATGATATGAATTTTTCATATACCGTAATACTGGTGCATGGCCACAGAGAGCGCTACGGCCGAAGTAATCTGTGAGTGAATTGAGAACGGGAGCCCTGTTATCTGCATACCCTTCTCACTCATGGTAGTAACTTTATAACCCAACAATTAATAACCCACGACTAACTCTCTTTAACAGGATAAAACACCATAGCACACAACAATTTGTGACTTAAACAATTTCTAACAAATTTACACCGCCAGACGGCATGTTGGGTAACATTATAGCTGCTAGCTAGCCAGGTAGCATAAGTCTGGGAAAGGCGCTGGTCGCTACTGCACATTCAAGAACCAAGAAGAAAGTTAGCTAGAGGATGAAGAAAGACCGGAGATACACCAGAACAACGTATGCTCAAGAGAGGAGCCGTCTGTTCCAAAGTTTTTTTGTTTGTAAAAAATCGGACATGATTTAGCCACTGTTGTTGCCCGTCGCGTTACTCGGCCACGCTAACGTTACTGGGCCGCGCTAACGTTACTGGGCCGCGCTAACTTTACTCGGCTGCGCTAACGCTACAGGCCGTTGAGAAAGACGGGTTCAGAGCAATGATTAAAACACTGGATTTAAGATGTCTCGCCTCGCTGAAATATGTCCGCCAACCTACTAACGTTATTCAAACACCGAAGGAGGCTGACAGCGGAGCTACTTTCAGTCGCCCACTTTTCTACAACAACCTAACTTACCTGTGGCCAAGGTAGCGTTTATACAACTATCTTACAACTATTTTGTTTTGAAAGGGAAACAATATTAAAGTTGTGTGTATCGGTATTCATTCGATTTAAGTTTATTTTATTACTTTGCAGTTTGCACAGTAAAAATAGTTTAGATTCTGTAACTGTTTCATGCATTCTCCTTCATATAACGTTATTGTATAATGTTGTGGAGCCAAGCAAAGCTTTTACTAAACGTGATGACATTAAAATGTTTTTGTGATAGTCTATGTACTCCTGACAGTAGAATAAGCCATTATAAACCTATATAAAGGCCCAGTCAAGCAAAAGAAAGAAAATACCATGATATACCGTGAAACCGTCAGAATCTTAAAAAATACCATGATGCAAATTTTTGGTCATACTGCCCAGCACTAATGGAAACGTAATTTTTAGGAGACCGTGCTGGAGTGTGTGTGTGTGTGTGTGTGTGTGATATGACCTCCAAGTCACATTTCCACTGTCAAATTCAAAGACTTGATGGTCTTCAAAACTCGAAGATTGTTGACAATACAAGGTTGTCTCGTCAAGTCTTACACAGTCTGTGCAGCATACCGCAAACAATATCTGACAAGTCTTAAAATGAATAAGTCTTCTACTAGTGAAATTATTTAATTTCACTTGTTTGTCATGTAGCTCGGCTGACTTTGATCCGCTGCGTTTGAAGCTATTGTCACATACTGCTCGGACAGAATTGTACGTAGACCCAGTGCAGTGATCGTTGGCTGGAAGACAGCTGTTGAATTGTGGTGAGCTGTGGTGATTATGATATATCTTCCTGACAATAAAGTAACCACACATGGTCATAAAATCCCAGTCTACTCTGAAACATCCTCGATCCTGTAATGCATTTAAGCTGCTGAAATGCTGTTGGATGGAATTTGATTGATTTACAGTTGCTGTTAAAAAAATGATGGTTGGGTTCTAGGGCCTGCTGATTGGTCTATATTTTTTTTTTGTTGAACAAGAGTTATTTTGAACCCATCAATGCTACATGGGCTGTTATGGGATTTATTGTATTTTTTTAATTTATTGTAAAATAGCATTAAAATCCTCAACCTAAAAGACAACTGTACATGTCCAGTTTTAGCCTGAGAGTATGAGTGTTGTCTACAGTCAAACCTAAATAGACTTGTCTGTCTGGAATGACTGCTTTGGAATTCCTAATGACTCCCTCATGTTGTCAGGAAGTGAGAGAACAGCGGCTGACCGCTGCAGGCATCGATGCATCTGGTCTGGTTTCCATCATTACTCTGTTCCCAGGCTAAAACATGTCCTGCTGAACCAAACTGTCCTCATCTGCTCCGCTCTGGGCCCCTGTGGACTACAGAGCACCAAGAGCCTATATGGAGAGAGAGAGAGAGAGAGATAGAGAGGGAGATAGAAGGACAAAAGTGGTAGAATGAGAAGAGGATTGTTAGGTTCAATAGTGAGAAGAGAAATAAATAAATAAATGGAAATAAATAAATCGGCAGGGAGTTGGTATGTGCCCTTTTCTGCCCACACGCCTGCCTTTGGGTGGCCAGCTTCCTCAGCCCTATGCTTGCCCTCTAGACCCTGCGTAATCTTTTTGAACATCCTCATGAACAGTCCAATCAGTGCTGAAAAGTAGAGCTTTACAATTACTCTGCGCTTTATATTAGCTTTTATGCCCCTATATTTGCTCTTTGCTGTCTCCTGAACAGAATACCGGTATCAATCATTACATCAAATAGGAACAATGGAGAGGATAATGGAGGGCTAAATGGCTACAACAAATCTTATGTGGTTTATAATGCATGGTGGTGACGAGGCGAGATACACACTCCACATTCAACTGTTAAAATATTCATGCTGTTAACATCTGTAATGTTAAAAATAATCTACATAATATCTTTTTTAGATGTTTTCTTGGTCAACCGGCTTGTAAATTGAACACAAATTTGACACCCAAATCATCAATCACACATTGGGCCCTATTTTAACGATCTGAAACGCAAGTATGAAACGCAAAACGCAAGTAGCTTTGTGGGCGGATCTCGGGCGCTGTTGCTATTATACCGGCGGGATAAATGACTCTTGCGCCCGATGCAAATCTTAAATGGGTTGGTCTGAAGTAGCTAGGTGTGGTTTGGGCGTAACGTGAAAATAACCAATCATAGCGTCATCTCACATTCCCTTTAAGAGCATGGCGGATTGCTATTATAACGGCGCATTTGCCTGCCGCACGCCAGCGGGAGCTGTCCGAGATGCGGCAAAGTAGTCTAATTAATGCCCGTCTTGACCGGGTGGCGATGTTGCTGCAGCCTCTCGGGCGCATCTCCTCAAGTCTGGAGAGGATTGCTGCAGCCATGGAGCGTGGGCCTCCAAACGCACCACCTGCTCCTGTTGTGCCCCTTCCTCCTCCCCCCACTCCATCTCCGTCCACCCGCTCCACCAGGAGCGCATCGAGTGTCCAATCCCACCGTAGTTCAACATCACGTCTCCTTAACTCCTCTAATATTTCCTCATTTATGTCATCAACACATCCATGATTCATGGAAATGTTGTATAAAACACAAAAAGCCACAAAGAATGCTGGGACTTTTTGAGGACTGTACTGTAAAGTGACTCCTGAAGAGTGAACACCTGAAGCGTATTTTCAGTAATATTTTCCTTTGTAATTATGTATGGTTTGCAAAAATGGGAACTGCTGCGTCCGTTTAGATGAGAGAAGTGTATGCACATTGTGCACACGCTACATTATGGCCAAGCATGCGCCCCTAAAATAGCATCTGAATAACGCGCTACTGACTTTAGACTAGCGCGACTGACTTTAGACCAGGTTTTTCCTGGTCAGTGGCGGAATTGTTTTCTGAAACTGTAAAATAGCACCAAGTAACGTTTGCGCCGGAACACTCCTCCTCTTTTCGCTGAACCGCCCCCGGGAGCGCAAATACATTCCCTATTTTACCGACGTGCGTCTGTGGAGGGAAAAGTCCGCTGTGCGTCGGGTGCAAAATAGGAATGATACATGCGTCAGTGTACAAAGGCAATTGCGCTGAGTGCAAGATAGGGCCCATTGTGTAACAACCTACTACCAGTTAGAATATTCTTTGGGCTAATGGGTATATTTTTTAGAATATCAAAAATGGTGAATATCTGACGAATCAAAATTTGAATGGCACCCAGGACGCTGCGGTGATTTAAATCCAGCTCTGTGTCATGGCAGTGTGGACAGTGTGTTTAGATGAACAGGGTTTGGCTCCCCTCTGTGGCGCCAGCGCATAGAGCTCCTCGTGGACTGGAGCAGCGGAGTTCTGTAGAGATACGCCGGGTCTCGGCAGACTCTCTGATCGGAGCTCCATGTGCTGGCGCCATCGAGGAAAGCCTTAAAGGAACACGCCGACTTATTGGGAATTTAGCTTATTCACCGTAACCCCCAGAGTAAGAAAAGTCGATACATACCCTTCTCATCTCCGTGTGTGCTGTAATGCTGTCTGACGGCTCCAGCGGCATCAGGCCAGCACAGAACATGCAGGTTAATGGTTCCAGTAATCCTACTGCTCTGAATAAGTGACAAATGATAATAAAGCAACATAACATGAGACACAGCCGTCTTTTAACAGTAAACAAACCGGGAACTATATTCTCAGGTGGAAGAATATAGTACTTGGGCGGAGTGATATGCTCGCAGCAAGCCTGTCTGAGAATATAGTTCCCGGTTTGTTTACTGTTAGAAGATGTCTGTGTCTCATGTTACGTTGTTTTTTGTACACGCTGTGACTCTACAAATCACAACATGTAAATAGGAACATGTTGGCGTTATTTTGTCACTTTTGTCACAATTTGGAGCAGCAGGCTATTTGGAACCAGTTACCTGCAGGATCTGTGCTAGGCTAAGCTAAAGCTGGAACCGTCAGGCAGCGTTACAGCACGCACGGAGATGAGAAGGGTATGTATCGACTTGTCTTACGCTGGGGGTTACGGTGAATAAGCTAAAATCCCAATAAGTCGGCGTGTTCCTTTAACACTGTTCATCTAAACACACAGCCCACACAAAGATGACACAGAGCTGGTTTAAAATCGACGTAGTATCCCTTAAGGCAGGGACCCCTTAACTGAGAGAGAGACAGAGCAGGAACCCCCCTACTACATATATTGTATAAAATTAAGTTGCATAATAAACTGGGCCTACAATAAAGTGTAGGGCGGCCTAAAGCCTTTATACCTTTTTGCATAGAATACTAAGCTATTAAAATAGCTAACTAATTGTTGGCATGATTTTATAAATCATGTTTTCATGTTAAACATACATGTAGCACAATGAACCCTTAGGATGAACTGTGGATGTGGATGACCCTTAGTGACTAACTTACCTATAGGCCAGTAAGCAGTGGGGATTTATGCTAAAAATATGTTGGATTCATGTTAAGACTTTTTGGAGGCCCCCCTGCACTGACTCTGAGGATGCCCCTAGGGGCCCCGGACCCCCTGTTGAAGATCCCTGCGTTAAGGCATTTTATTTTCCCCTTGTTCTCTTATTAAAGTTTACTATAGCATTAACAGTGGGAGAGGGGAAAATTACATTAATTTGTTTTCCAAAGAAGACTGTAGAAATGAATGCCACTTTTTCAATTTGTGTAGCTGTCCTTTTTTGCTTTTGATTTTATTTTGCTTCATAGAAATCTGTCTCCGTCTGCAAAAATAGCAAACAGAGGTGGAGTTTTTGTGTGGACTGGAGTCACCGAGCATGACTTTAATTTGCAGGTATTTTCCAAGTTTCTCCCTCCAGGAGTGATAGCTCACTGGCACCATTAGTTACCTAACCAGCCTGAGACCTGCCTGCAGCTGCCCCAAGTGTGTGTGTGTGTGTGTGTGTGTGTGTGTGTGTGCACAAAACTGTGCATGTGTTTGAGCTCATCTTGCTTTATTACGGCTGACTTCCCCTCTCTTCTCATTCAATCTTGCCTTTCCTCAGCCTTGTACACACATGTGTACTCAAAGTTCATATGTCTTGCTGAACCCCTTGCCATTTCCCGCCATACTGGCACATAGGCTCGCTCACTCTGCCATGCAAACACACACACACACACACACACACACACACACACACACACACACACACACACACACACACACACACACAGGCAAACAAAGATTAACAGTCACTGGCAAACACACTCAAATCACTTCAGGGAGTTGGCATGGTCAGATTTTATTTTTTTGTCCATTGCTTACAAGCTGATCTTTGCTGAAGGATTAACGGATATTACAGAACTTCATCTTACCTACAAGTATTTAATACCAGTGGCATTTACACACCACTGACAATTTGTTTGTGTGTGTGTGTGTGTGTGTGTGTGTGTGTGTGTGTGTGTGTGTGTGTGTGTGTCAGAGAGTGATCCGTAGTGTTTTTGTCTATACAGCTGCATTTATATGGCAGAGAAGAAGAGGGGCTGGGGGTGAGAGAAGCTCTCCAGCCAGCCCATGTGTGTACATCTTCCTCCTGTATGCTGCAAGCAGGCAGTCAACATCTGGTAGAAGATGCTGTGTTTGCCTTCATGCCCCTAATGAACTGAACAGCATTACTATGTCTCACACACACAGACACAGACACACACACACACACACACACACACACACACACACACACACACACACACACACACAGGCAAACAAAGATTAACAGTCACTGGCAAACACACTCAAATCACTTCAGGGAGTTGGCATGGTCAGATTTTATTTTTTTTGTCCATTGCTTACAAGCTGATCTTTGCTGAAGGATTAACGGATATTACAGAACTTCATCTTACCTACAAGTATTTAATACCAGTGGCATTTACACACCACTGACAATTTGTTTGTGTGTGTGTGTGTGTGTGTGTGTGTGTGTGTGTGTGTGTGTGTGTGTGTGTCAGAGAGTGATCCGTAGTGTTTTTGTCTATACAGCTGCATTTATATGGCAGAGAAGAAGAGGGGCTGGGGGTGAGAGAAGCTCTCCAGCCAGCCCATGTGTGTACATCTTCCTCCTGTATGCTGCAAGCAGGCAGTCAACATCTGGTAGAAGATGCTGTGTTTGCCTTCATGCCCCTAATGAACTGAACAGCATTACTATGTCTCACACACACAGACACAGACACACACACACATACACACATACACATGCTCACACTGTACAAATTCATCTTTGCACACTGATCCACTCTCATTTTTTAGCTCAGGGCTTCTGAAAAATTGCACAAGATTACATTCTCCGCTGACCTACTGAAGGGACCGACGCTGCAGAAGCTCCCTCACTGAGGAGGGGTAAATAAACCAGAGGGATCAGGGTCAGGGCATGCCTTTGGCGAAGGTTGGGATGTGGCTTCCTTTTGGTTAGGGATAGGGTTAATTTGGGTTACTCGCAGATGAAAAGGACTCCGGACCCAAAGAAAACCAATTTCGGACGGTGCCTGAAGTAATAATCCCAGATTTAAAATTTTCATAACACCAACCCTGTGTGACTTTTAATCTCCAGCATTTCCACGATTGCCTGGGCAGTTTTAGCATGTAGATACAGTAACAGCATTACTAACACATGTACAGTATGAGAGCAGAAATGCAGAAACTCTATGCTCAATTTTTTTTTTTCTTTTACAATGTAATATGTTGTTAAATGCTCCAGATGTATTCCCAGTGCAGTTTCACACACATGTTGTATATAATAGAATCACACGACTTAGTGTTCATTTGTTCAGCTTGCAATGTTTTTATTTTGTCCGAAGAATCCTTGAAGCTTTTGAATTAGTTTAAAAACACATGGAAGAGTTGCACATGTCGATAGATTTGGCATGAAAATGTCACTTTATGAGGTTTTTTAACATTAATATGAGTTCCCCCAGCCTGCCAATGATCCCCCAGTGGCTAGAAATGGTGATAGGTGTAAACCGAGCCCTGGGTATCCTGCTCTGCCTTTGAGAAAATGAAAGCTCAGATGGGCCAATCAGGAATCTTCTCCTTATGAAGTCATAAGGAGCAAGGTTACCTCCCCATTCTCTGCTTTGCCTGCCCAGAGAATTGTGCCCACCCATGAGAGAGAGACATCATGGCTTTCAAACGAGCAAAGTGGCAGTTGGTCAAGGCCTCAATTTTATGGCACCGGATTTGATGACTACTTGTGACAGGAATGTGTATGTTTAAGAGAAAAGTCTGTGTGATGACGGTAAGACTTTATGTAATTCACTTCCTCCCTGTCTCTCTCCATCTTTCAATCTCCTCCTCTCCCCTCCTAAACTCTCTCTTAGGTACGAGTTGTTATTGTCGATGAAAACGACTGCGTTCCAGAGTTCCTCCAGTCCATTTACAGCAAGGATGGCGTGCCGGAGACCGTGACAACAGCAACGTCCCTGCTGCAAGGTGAGACATCTGGACAAAACTCAAAAGATTGTGCGCCATCCATAACCCCGATTCCCATTTCTGCACAACATCACTGAGTGCACATCTTTATTTGTGTCTTTAGACAACATCAAATTATTATCTTTATATCTATTATATCTTGCACTAAAAAAAAAAAAATCAATCCCATTTCTCTGTGTTTTTCTATTGTACATACTTGCAAGGGGAATTGGAGATGCACTTTGCTGTTTTTGTTAACTTTTTGTGTTCTCATCAATCATAAACAAACTTTTGTGTTATTTGACTATTTCACTTCACTAGTTAAAAACTCCCACGCAGTGTTGATAATGTTAAGGTGTTCTTGTTAAAATGGTCTTTAAACACTCCTGATAAACAATACATAATGCATAAATCCTGATGTTATTGAGGAGGAAATGCTGCAGTGCTGTGTTCTTTTTTTTTTTTTTTTTTAATCCCTGTCTCGGTTTAATGAATATCTCAGTGAATCACAAGAGAAGTTTTAGTTATGTCCTATAACAGTAGGTGGTTGTAAAGTTCAAGACTTTATTAAAAACACACTGGAAGTTAAGCTAAACCAGGTGCAGCTCAGTTGGCTAATGTGTGCCTGTGTGGGGTCTGTGTTATATAAATGTTTGAGAAGCCCTGCTATTGTGGATTTCAGAACAAAATAACGCTGGCGGAGCTTTTTTAACATTCATGTGTTTTGACTGGTCAGGAAACTGAGTAGGTACTTGTCAGCACTGGCAGCCGTGAAATCACCGGCACTTCCTTCAGTGCAGCTACTCTAGCCTCTCCTTTCCTGTAATGACCCAATTTCCACATGGGGATCACTTAAGTTTGATCTTATGTGGGGAAATGGTAATGGTAACTGTTGTGGATTTATCACAATTTGATCTGTCACAGTGTGACTGAGATGCCCTCTTTTTTTTTAAGGTTCTTTTTTAGCTTCTGACAGACTGACGGCAAAGCATTTCACACTTGTCTTTCCCTCTACACTCTGCATGGAGACTACACATTCTATTTTAAATACATTTAATATCTTTAAAAAGTGTAATTATTGATCCAAATTTCATGATGAATAAAACAACATTTCCGCTTCCACAAGCAGCTCAAGATCATTCTGGTTACAGCTCAAAATAAAGTGATGCATCAAATTGAAAATGAACAGCTTTAGTTGGCTAAAACTGGAAACACCTACAGAGCTGCAAATGAGTGTTGACAAGAACAAAATGCAGGGAAATAAAACGCTGCATGCAGTACGTAAATTATTAATGTCTGCTATTATGACACCTCATTTCAAGTGCTCATTACCTTAGGCTGCTTGCGGATTTTTTGGGTTGGATTCTCATTACAAAGCATTGTTGCTTTTACACTTCCGCTGTGTTCTTGCTGATTTGTTGGCAATCCCCCTCATCACTATCATTATCACAATTAGTTAAATAGCCTTTTTGAAAAAGGGCAAAATGAGTTACATGCACATGTAACAGTTTACAAGCACACAGTGGCACACTAAATAATAGAACAGCTATGACCTGTACAATGACTTTGTATCCTGTGAAAACAGTTGTATTGTCTTTACAGTTGACATTGCACACATAGCGAAGATAATTTATCATTATCATATCGAAATATGCTTGCCTGTACATTTGTAGAAAGTATATCAATTATGTTAAGTTCAAAGTAATAACTTGCACATCGTATTGACAATGACCCTATTCACACCTGGCATTAACGTGTCTTGGGAGATAAGTATGTCAGTTCATACCATCTGAATGCATCTCCACATTCGTCTCGAGCGCACAGCAGAGACGGTGCAATGACGACTCGGCAGTCCCCTTACTTGTTTCTTCTCGCTACCAATATTAGCTGCTGTGTTTCAACAGTGTTAGGCCGGTTAAACACTGGATGCGTCGCACGAGTGTGTCAGCTGCGTGGCGTGTCCGTTTTATTTCGGCTCCCATGTTAACAGGTTAGAGCTTACACACTGCCTGCGTGACACGTGCGTCTCAGGCGCGGCTTGAGCCGCACCGAAAATGCGTGCATGCTAGAAATAGAACTGACGCCTATTTTTCACACGACACGCAAGTGTGTTGGAAGCGTTTCCAGGCAAAATAGAATAGGAAAAGATGTTTATAAGTCATTTAGACACAAATACATATTAATAAATGACATGTTGATGTTTGAAAGTCTCTAGGTTTTGATATAAATGCAGATATATGAATGTAATTTAAAAAAAATTATAATCGATTTTGTAATATTGCGCCTGTCAATACAGAATGAAATATTCTGGAGCCTATTTTGCCGTCAATACTGCCGACGTTGTCTTTGCTGTAATCAGTATATATTTATGTTTAACATGGTATTTCATTTTATCAGTGGGAAACATACTTGTGTCCAGACAAGGCTAGCAGCAGCAGCGCCGCATCAGACCCGTTTCTGGTGTGTAAAGACAGAAAAATCAAAAACAGAAACGCCACGCTCACACCACGCAGCCAGTGTGTAACCGGCCTTAGGCTGAAAAAACGTGCATGCAGGCTGAAATTCACTGTGGTGTCATGTGGAGATTAAGCTTTGAGCAGCAAAAACTCCGCTAGCAGCTAGGCTTATTTATACGGAGTAAACATCACTGAAACACTGCAGCGCTGTGCTGTCCATCTCCTCCTCCATCGTAGAAATGTCTTGCTGAGTCAAGTTATGACCGAGCAGTCTGGTGTGTGTAGAGGTCTGTATGGTTATACTGTAGCAGCCTGGTGTCCTTCTCAGGCGATTTAATGAAGGTAATCAAAGTGGCCGGCCGTGCACAATGGCGCTACGCCTTACTCAACCTCCCCCGCCCCTTTTTTTGTGTCGAGCTAAATGAGGACTCTACCGGTGGCACGGTATATTGAAAATCCATACCGGTGGATTCATGATAGTGTACTTTCCATACTGTTTATACCGTCCACTCCTTACCAGAACACACAAAAAAGCTTGGAAATGCTAGTAAGTGAGGGAGAAGTAATTGAGTGAAAATGGGACTGAGGTGTATGGCGTAGGAGGCACAGCAGGCGCTCTGCCTGCTGCCATCAACAGGTGCACTAAGGGAGGCGACGTTTCACCCCACTGTGCTGCTGCTGTGAGCGTGTGTGTGTTGTCTTTACATTTGTGAGTATCTTTGGTAAAACGAGGAGCTCCCAATATAAAAAATTACAAATCTGTCCATGTATGTTGTCTGTTTCATGTGTTATGTTTATTATATCTGAAACAGTATATGTATCCTAGAATCTTTCAACAGTTTCCAATTTGCAAATGTGAACAATTAGCTTTTAAACTTGGTGAGGTGGAAAATTGCTCACACAGGGTGCGCCGTTGCCAAACACTCCTGCTTTTCTCATTACATTTCAAAATGCCTTAAAACCATAATGCCTTAATGCATGTTACAATAAATACAGTTCTACCCAATCCAGTTCTGAGTGCACTTGAAGCTAAACAGGCATGCCTTCTAAAAAAAATACATGTTTTTTTCCCCTTACTTGATTAGACAGGTTAAAGGTCTCAGTATTAAATTAAATGAGCTGGAAGAAAGGGGCATCCAGCATCGTTTTGCTAAATCATGTGCTAGTAATCCCATAATCAGTTCCATCTTAAGAGTGGACAAATGTGTACTTCGCCAAGTTGCAAAAAAACAGCAGAGTACCAAGCAAGCCAATTATCTCGCTTTCCATAGAGATCTGAGGCTCCCCCCCACCAATGTATGATGCCAGCACAACAATGCTGGTTAAAGATTACACAGGGACATGCTGATGAATACATGCTCAAAGGGTGCTCTAAAAAGTACAAATCTGTACTTAGTAAATTAAATGTTGACTCATTTGTGACATGTGTTTGGCCACTGCATTGGATTGGATGCCGGGCAGACACTAGTACTGCAGTCCTTTTTCTACCCATCGCATCAGATGAGAGGCTATTTATCACTTCATGGCAACAAAACGGCTGCATTTCAGTTGCAATTCAGAAAAATGTCAGTCCTTGTAACCAGGGTTGTAGTACAGGGTAAACACACATACATTCACTTTATTCAGCTTGCAAATCTGACCATAAATCTAAATAACAGAAATTACAAAAAAAAAGTAAAAAGAAAGTAATGCCAATTCTAGTCGCAATTGCTATTTTCACACCTGATTTGATGCAGTTTTTTCCCCTGATAAAAGCGAGGCAGTGTGACACAATACATATAGACAAGCTACTTTTGCAGCTGTTAACCAATGCTTTTGGCAATTTAATGATGAAACATCCATCCTGCTTACAGTGGTGTTGACAATACATTACAATGTTTTCTTTCCTCCTGTCTTTTGGTAATTCCAGCGTATCAACTAGCAGCTGAAAAACTTTTGTCTGAATTATATAGTTCTAGGAATTTAGTCACATAAACTTTCACATTCAACCCGCTCTTCGCTCGTTCTTCTCCTCTTGTGCTGTTTGCATCTTTTTACATTTTTATGCAGATAAAAAAATATATTCTGTCCGTGGGTTTGTGAGATTGAGGGCCCAATTTCTGTCAAGAATGGGATTTAGCCTATTAGGCAGTCCCTCCAGGATTTCGCGGCCTTTTTTTGAGATAGTCGCGGGCCAAAATGCCTGATTTTGCGGGAGCTTTTGTAAAAAATTGCGATAAAAGTTGCAATGTCTTTTGTATGTTTGTTGCAATGAAGTTGCAACAAAAGTTGCAATTTTATTTTTTTTGTATAGTTCTTTAAAAATAAAAAGGAAACTTGTTTTGGGGAGAATAAAACTACTCTGGGCTGAGTTTTCCTAGGAACCTTACCAAAAAGGCTCAGGATGCTGCAAATGTTGGTATAATATGGAAATGGCTGGTGGATTTAAGACAAAAAATTATAATTTATTGAATTAATCAAATTTGAACATATGTCAGTGGCTTGCAGTGTTGCCACAGTTACTTTGAAAAAGTAACTTAGTTACTTTACAGATTACTTGATTTTAAAAGTAACTTAGTTACTTTACAGATTACTTGATTTTGAAAGTAACGAAGTTAGATTACAAGTTACTTTATTAGTTACATTCAGCAGCTGCCGACAACACCCCCACAGCTTCAACATAAAAATGACAACCGTTTTACTGTTAGGCAGCTCGGCGTTGCCAGTAGTAGGATCTGATTTATTATGGCACGAAAGAGAGCGAGTCAGCCGTGTTTAAGGACAGCATTTCGTCTACAACATAGGTCTACTGCCCGACCATTTCTTCAACTCTCCCCCACTTACTGGTTTTGCACCGAAGTCCAGCTTTTGTTGTTTGAGTGGTGGGGGGCCTCCTGCTCTCTGCCTCGCTCCACCTGCTGGGACTTGCTCTATAAGTTTGACTGCAGCGCTGCGACTCCAAATGGTTCTTCAGATTTGACGTAGTGGTTTTGTAGCTAGATAGCACTTTGTCGCCACCAGCACAGAGTGTACAACGAACGTTAATATTGCCGTCTTTAGCTGACACAAACTCTAAATAGTGACTGTATTTCCAGCTAGAAAGCGCACATCTCTCTCCTCCCTCCATTGTTGTTTACGTTTGTGTCGCTGCGTGGTACACGTGAACTGTCCACATGCTGAAAACGTGACTTGTCGCATACGTGACTTCACTCCCCGAGACGCAAGAAGAAAGCAAAAATATATACTTTTACTAAGGAAAATGACAAATAGTAACGCACAGTGACTTGGATAAGTAACTTTAATCTGATTACTGGTTTGGAAATAGTAACGCGTTAGATTACTCGTTACTGAAAAAAGTAGTCAGATTAGAGTAACGCGTTACTAGTAACGCGTTACGTGGCATCACTGGTGGCTTGTTGATCTTGACATTGTTAGTTCATTTCCTATCCTGGCCTGGGACACACATTCATACGGTTTGATACTTATTGTATACTTAAGTACTTATTGGACTTCAACTTATCATTGCACTTACAATAACGAGCGTAGCTGTCCTCAATTTATGTCATCTCATCTCCAATTTTTCCTGCATCCACCGTGTGTGTGTTTGTGTGTGTGCGCGTCAGTAGCGGGGGGAACTGTATGAGCAGCAGCCCCGCCCCCGCACGCTGCAGACAGCCGTCAGGATTGAAACAGTAGCCGCATTGATGTTAAAATGTATACAGGTTGGCAGGGCGGTCTGAAATGTTTTTCACAGTCTTTCGCTGTACGTTTTGTTGATAAATGTGAGATGTTCGAGTCTCGTCTTCATGTCGGCAACAAGCTCTCTCTTACTCCCGCTTGGTCAGTGGCACTGAGTCACATTATACTGACGTAAAGTCTGGCACGTGGGACTGCTGGGATTGGTTGAAGTCGTGGGAAACTCCGGTTATTGGTCAAATTTGCGGAAAAGTTGCGGTGATTGGTCAAAATAGCGAGTCGCACCAAAGTCACAGTGATTGGTTGAATTTGCGTGAATTGGCACGATCGCGACATCGCGAAATCCTGGAGGGACTGATTAGGGATGTCTCGATCCCAACGCAAGAATCAGATCGGAGCCAATTTTTTTAACTGGTCGGGGATCGTCATTTACCCTGATTACCTTACTCAGATCATTTACATCAGCTTGTAGTGTTCG
Organism: Perca schrenkii; assembly: GCA_025617405.1. Lineage (NCBI taxonomy): Eukaryota > Metazoa > Chordata > Actinopteri > Perciformes > Percidae > Perca > Perca schrenkii. The sequence goes on from CM046787.1 coordinate 3,964,046, forward strand.
CCGCCTTTAATCACACACGCCCTGTGCCACAGACGCACTGCCAGACTGCCTGGACGCCGGCACTTTCAAACCAAAATGGCACGCGTCCAGAGAGTGTCTCGTAAAAAAAGTTTGTCCTTCTTAGTCATCCGTTTTACAGAAGGAGATTACTCCAAATCTCCAAACTTCTTAACCATACTTGCAGACTGTTATTCCCTGGAGCCGACATCAGAGTTAAACGCGAGAAGAAAATCAAAGATTGAATATTAAGCGCAAGAGGCGTCACTAAGTGTAGTTTTTGTTGTCCAGCGGGGAACTTATTTTTTGGTTGGGGGTTTGCTGGGATCCTGAACAGAACTGTTTTGGTGTTGAGAGAGCAAAGACTCAGAAGTGTGCAGCTCTATTATCTGAGCATATACAGGTATTGGATTGGGACTCGGTAGATATTCAATATTTAATAAAATCGATCGGGGGGTCCAATAAGGTGATTGGGACATCCTTATAGGCTATGCAGTAATATGATTTAAAGTTTTATATTTTTTAACACTAAAAATTCTATAATGTGAGTAAACTGCACACAGCATGCTCATGCTTACCATCCAGGTTATGTGGTTATTTTACCAAAAGATGCCAACAGAGGGAAATAATCTAAAGGTCCAGTGCTGATGAGTCTTGCTTTTTTGTTTGCCTTGCTGAGAAGTTAATTTGATCCAGACTAAAGAGGGAAAAAAGTTGCATTGTTGTCCCCAAATTTCCCTTTTTTTGCCTTCCTCCCAACCTGTTAAAACCTGACATGTTGAACCAAGGCAGTGTAGATTAAGAAAAGAAGAAAAATAAATAAATAAGAACAAAGACAGTCGTGGTCCTGCATCATCAGCTGTACTGGATCCACAGATTACAGACCGAACCAAATGGGCAAATGCGCCAGAGCCCAAACCAGGCTACAGGTCAGGTGTGAAAGCAACATCATCTTTTGATTTGTCACTCACTAGAGTATTCTCAACCTGAATTTCATTGGTGTCCCAATTAGTAATATTGGGATGCTTTTCTCTGTTGCAGTTCAACTGTGTGGTTTAGGGCACTTTCATTTTCCAGCTTTTGAAAATGTAATTGATTTTCTTTTAATTTCATGGTTGTTCAGGATTATAAGATTGCAGGTGACAGTCAACAAACATTTTATTTAAAGTGCTCATATTATGCCTTTTGACTTTTTCCCTTTCCTTTATCGTGTTATATATCTTTTTTTGTGCAGGTTTACAAAGTGAAAAAGTCCAAAGTCCCCCCCAAAGGGCCTTACCATCTCCAACAGAAAACACTGTTCACCAACTGCTCCAAACAGCTCTATTGTAGTCCAGCCTTTACTTCAGAGACAAACGAGGTCACTTTGTAACACACGTTATAATGCTCGCCTAGCTGCTAGCGTGGCACGCCCTCATACTCTGCTTCTGACTGGCTAGTAGTCCTTACCTAGTTTCTCGCATGAGAAGTGAAATGCCTCACTCTGTAGCTAAAACAGAGAGCTCAACACACAGGGTGAAAAGTGGAGCTGCAGCAATGTGCAGTACAACAAATATGTTTTTTATTTTAATTTTTTTATTAAACCATGTAAACCTATTGTGGGACAACCTCTAAATACAATTATGAACCTGAAAATGAGCATAATATGAGCACTTTAATACCACAACACTAATACACAAAATCAACTAATCTGTCTTTTAATTAACTGAGTTTCTTACATCTTGTTAAAGTTATTAATTTGAGTTTATTCAAATTTTATTATGTTCACTATTAATTATAGTTAGTTTTCCCATGGCTTGAATGTACAGTTTGTTTATTGAAGCAAACAATGGTGTGTGTATGTGTGCGTGTGCATGTATTCATTCATGCGCATGGGTGTTTGTGTGTGTGTTTGTTTTTCTGTGTGTATGGGCCTGAGCCAAATGCAATGTAATGTGAATTGGAGAATTGAGAAGTTGAGCAAAATGACTTGTTAGCGGAAAATATGCTTATTCAAATCCCTGGTGGATTTTTTCATTTTTACCAAGGCAATCAATTTCTGGTTAAGCGAGTCCTGGCTCCATGGATTCCCAATGTGTAATGTAGAAACAGAAATGTTGCAAAATAAATGTCCTTTCAATGCATGCTGTGCAAATAACACGTACTCCCCTTATGTTAAAGAACTGAACATTTAAGTCAGTGGGAGCATCACTTCCTTTTCAGTCTTCACTTTGGTTATATAACATGAGAAGTGAATAGATATCCTGTGCTTATGTTGAGTTCCTTTTTCTCAAATACATGAAACAAGAAAAAAAACTGGGCTCTGCATTACTGTAATAAGATAACAGACTGTACTTTCTTGTTTGATTCAACTATATTTTCTCTTTCACATTTACTTAAATCAGTATGCTTGATTGGCATAATAAGTACTTTTGTTGCAAGATGTGAATTATGTTTCTAAGTAAACTTGATCAGGACAGAAAAAAGGGTGGAAACATAGTAGTGAAATAGCATTGTATTAGTATCTGTGTTTTTCACAGCACAGCTCAGTCAATGCACAACCCTTGTCCATAGACACCAGCACTTGCCTCCATTTATTGTTGAAGTAATAAAGACAAATTTAGGAATATATATATATGCAAAATGACACACGCCACTATTACTGCCGTGGCATCCCACTCGTAGACAGTTTGTGTGAATTTTTTTGAAGGTGTAATGTTTCTGCCCAGCTGTAATTGAGGAAAATGTCTAGGGGATCATGTAAAGCCTGCTACCATCATGGAAATGTTGAAATGCAGCCATTGAAGTGGTTACATGTAGATCAGTTTTAATATATGCTAAGCTAACCCTTTAATGGAATGTGCTGTTATTTGCTGTTCCAACAACACACGGCCACTTTGCAAAAGAGAAAGAACAATCCACCCGAGCATCCTCAAGTTCATATATTTCTGATTTTTATGCCTCTTCACAGGCGACAGCCATGGCCGCAACTGATTAGATTTTAGAGGTCAAAGGTTAAGGTCACTGTAACCTCATATCTGTCCCATTCTTGTGAACATGATATCTCAGCAACCCCTGGAGGGATGAAGAAAGAAAAGGAAAAAACCCTGAACATATTTGGATATCCATAGATACTAAATTTCCAAGAGGCCCTAATAAGAGACAGGTGCTCCATAGTGCGGAACAATGATGGAATCCCGACAGCTGAATAAAAAATCTTCTAACTCCTAACCAATGTTACTCTAGTGTTTTGAGACTGAATATCATCCATCCAGCCACCAAATTATTAATTTTTTCAATTTTCTTTTCAAAAAATAAAGTGTCTTAACATGATTTCCAACTTATCTTTAGACAATTTAAATAAGCCTATTTGAAAAAAATAAAGATAAAGTAGTCTTCTAAGGTATCCACAGATACATGTAATTCTAAGGATTCACTGTGTCACACATGTATATTTAGTATTAAAAGATGATTTATAAAATGATGCCATCAATTATTTGAATAGCTTAGTATTCTATGTCCTAAAAGGGTATGTATGAAGGATTTAGGCTGCCCTACACGTTATTGTAGGCCCAGTTAACATGCAACGTAATTTTATACTATATATGTAGTAGGGGGTCCCTGATCCATCTTTCTCAGTTAACGGGTCCTTGGCTTAAAAAATGTTGAAAATCCCCTGACTTGGGGGATGATGAAAGTTGGGATCTATGGACACCTGTTTTGTCTTTGTCTTTTAGTTCATCTAACTTTAGTCCATCTAACTAGACTGGGCAACCCAGCCCTCTTTTTCTGTCTTGCTTCCGTTACAATTTTGCGGGGACCAATCACAAACCGGCTTATCCACCTGGCGTGCTATTGGCGGGTTTAACACGATGACGATAGAGAAGCGACAGCAAGCAGCTTCTTGTTTACATTCAACATAGCGGCCACCGAAGCGCAGCAACCCGTTGATGCCGCTGTCGCTGCTACGTCACCCGGATCGTTGGTCTGATTGGTTGAAGGACTATCCTATTGCGTACAGAGTCATTTGAACTATGCCCGTTGATCACGCCTCTTGTGCAGTAGAAAATACAGAGCAGACTCCCCAGACTAATGTTCAATCTTAAAAGATTGAGCTTGCTCTGGTGATAGCCAGACTACCATCTAACTTCTTTTTCTCTATTCTCCATTTCTGTGTTTTCATCTTTAGTGTCAGCCAATGACTGTGACTCCGAAGAGAATGCAGAGTTGACCTATTACACCCTGAGTCCAGACTTCACCATTTCCCCTCATGGGACCATCTTCCCTGCGGGGCCTCTGGACTACGAGAGGCCCAACCACCTGTACGAGTTTGTAGTGATGGCAATTGACAAGGGCGAGGTCCCTCGCACAGGCACAACTACAGTACGGATTCGAATGGCTAACGTCAATGATGAGGCACCTGAGTTCTCCCAACATATGTAAGTACTGTAAGAGTTGGGTTTCTAAACTCCCAATTATCACACAATTGTTCAGTGTCTAAAGGTGTAAACACATATAGCCGACGGCCGACCATTGACAGAAAACCCCGTCGATATGATCAGTCGCGTCCCCGAGGTCCAAAAAACTGCCACAGAACAGACCAAAAAGACGAGAGGAGACGAGACGTAATATGCCTCCATAACAACATGCGGCGCTAATCTGTAATGTTGCCCAAGAAATGAAAACCGGCAGCTGATTGGACGAACGCGTCACATGGGTTTGTTTTCTCCGGAAATTCAAAGCCAGACTGTCATGGCGGCCGTTCAGAATACAATCTCATATTGTACTAAAATAGTTCACTGAAACATGTTTCTGTTTAAGCATAATATGAGCACTTTAAGTGCTAGAAATGGGCGGGGCTTTACACGTCATATTTAGTAAACAGCCAACATCACACATATGCCAGTCCATCTGTATACCAGCAGAACTAATGTTTTGTAGATACTTGAATTTGTCACTGTACAGTAGAGAGAAGTAAAGCTTATTTTGCAATTGTTTCGCAGTGAGTATGTTCTAAAGCACAAATAAATAACCATCAAACACTTCATATGATTTTGTGCAAACTGACTTCTCTGCTTTTCTTTGCCGCAGCTGGACAAGGAAGTAGGCTGCTCTCGTATCGATTTATGACCATTTTAAGACGAGGCGAGAACTTTTCTCTTTGTTTGGTATCATTAAAAGTAAAGTTGGGCTTTGATGTTGGCTTCACAACTCATTTTGAAAAAGAGAGAGATCCATGCTACCCAGCCGCCGCACCGTACTGCAGGCTGCAGATGGGTCTGTCTCGAGCGAGCGGCGGTGCTGAAAGAATTACACAAAACTTATTTTCATACGTTTACGTTCTAACATACAGGCAGTTTTGCCTGTAAATCTCTGCTACCGCTCAGTCAACTTTGGAGACGGGCAGACCTCCGGGCACCCACTGTCTTCGGACTCTTCTCATAGGGAACAAATTGAACCGCTCCACTGCTGTTATTGAAGCTGCCTGTGAAAACCCAGCGTAAAGCACAGTGAGACAAAATATGTGTTGTTGTTGTTGTTGTTTATCATAGCGGCGACCTGTGATGACTGTCCCACTGTTATCCAACCAATCACATAATTTGTCCCCTCGCACATATGTGTGTGAGTCAATGCATGTGATGGACAGAGAGCAATAGAGGGAGAGAGAGAAAGAGGTCATTATATGTGTCATTATCCAGGCAGAAAATCTGGCCTATTTGTATTGATTGTGTGTGTGTGTGTGTGTGTGTGTGTGTCAGTCCAGAGTGAATGCTAGCTGCAAGACTAAAAATCATACTGAACAGTGTTATTTTGAAGTGGGTCTTATTGCAGTCTTTTGGAAACTGGCTGAGGTATTAATGTTTGTTATTGGCCATCAGTGCAAGAAAGAAAGGAAGGAAGGAAGGAGGCACGTGAAAAAAGAACAGGTATTTTCTTGCATTTCCATGAGTTCTACACTCTAACTCTTAGATCTACCTCTTCACTGCATTGCTCTCACTTCCTGGTGAGTGACAGAATAGCCGCCTTTCATCTATGTGCTGTCACTTTGCTATCAGGATCTTATTACTGTACCTTCCATCACCTGCCTGTTGCCACAGAAACCACCACAGAACATTTCTCCACTGTTGCATGTGTGTCTACAACTAACATGTATGCGCTGTATTTTGTGTATCATGATTCCAATGATTTGAAACAAAGAATTTTACCAATAATGAACATGAAATGCACTCATTCAAACATGCACACAGACTGATATAACAGGTGGAATTGATTTCAGGTGTTTGAGAAAGGCAGACAGGAGAAACAGAGGTTATTGTTGCTACGCTTGTCAGGCTTTCCAATCTCGCACTGACTGTACGTATGCAATTTACAATGACAACGGTGGCAGATTTTTTAAAGAAGAGTCCTTGATTTCAGACAGAGGTAGACAAAAGCAGGCTTCTCATTTTTAGTCATCGCCAATCAGTTTGCCAGCTGAAATGAAAACCGTCACTGGCAGATCTTATCAGCTGCTGCTGCTTGCTCACTAATTAACTGCAGCTCTCTGAGTTGGTTGGAAATGCAGGCTTCACCTGACTCATGAACACCAGAATCCATAAAAAGGGTCTTAGATAGGCACTTGATAGCTACGAACACTTATGACCATTCAGTGCCATGTCATGATGCAAAACAGACTGAAGTTGAAGCTTCTCCAGGTAAAAAGTCAGCATCCCCAACAGTTGATGACATGGAAATAAAGGAGCAGAAATGTGCTTGCATTGCAGGCTAGAGCTCGTTATTAGTAGAATTACATTATTTTAAGAACATAATGTAGACTGTTATTTCTCTCTATCTAAAAAGAACAGATAAATGTATACTCTTTTTTGAATTTTGGTTGTGGAAAGGCAAAAAAAAGGACAACTCTCCAAAGTATCACTCACACTTCAGCCCCATGCACATGGCTGTGGCACGTGGAGACATCTGAAGCTGAGGCCTGTTATGCCTAGTTACATGTGCTAAGCTATGATTGGACAGTCACGATTTGGGGGAGGGGTTAGCTGTCAATTGCCGGAGTTTGTAAATGGGCGTGATTCAATAGACGATAGATGATATTCAGACGTTTTTTGCCCCACAGTGTCATCTATTATAGTAGATGACAATATGTATGAATGTAGAAAGGAACCTGAAGGGAGTTGGTGAGGGAGGGGAGAAAAAGTGATGCTCGGGCATTACCAGTTATTGTTCTGGAAGAGTTTTTTCTCCGGATCACATTTCTCTTTACCAAGTTTTATTTCCCATTCTGTGATTTTTGATTCCCTGTATAGAGCTAATGCGAGCAATGACCAAATTGCCTCTAAAGTATTGAGTATTGAAAATGCCTCGTCATTCAGTACTCCATTTCAATACTTAAGGAGCAAATCTCATCAGAGTCAGTGAGCCAATAAGCATGCAGCATGCTTCTACCAAGATCTAATCATGCTGCTGATTGGCTGTCTAAAGTTACACGTCATAGAGGCACGCAGGAAAAACTCCACGTTACGCACAGAGACAGAGCTCACGTAGTAGGAGCTGCAAAGTAAGTAAAAAGATTTGCGCCGTAATGTGTAAGTTGTAATTTATTTTTGTTTTATACATTTGTTACTGAAAAAAGTATCGTTTAGGAACCGGTATCAAAGTCACGGTATTGGTATTGTAACCAGTATCGAATATTTTTGAACGATTCCCAGCCCTAGCAATGATACAGTCTCAATAGAACAAGGATAAGGGTCCCATGCAGTTAAAGTCATGTTGAACAAAAAAAAACAAAAGCAGTATATACATTTAACATTCACCGTAATGAAAGACACGTATACAAAACATTAGTAGTTTTGCAAAATGCACCACCCTAAACCTCCTTCAACTGAGAAAAACGATGTCTTATAACAGCACAGTAGTCAAACACTAACATTTCGCAAGGAAAGCTCTCAAGACTTTAACATACTGTCAGTATCTTAATGTTGGCACTAGAAGAACAGAAAACAGTCAGTTGATATGATATTCCTTTCATGTATCAGTCTGTTTACATGGACACAAGTATCCTAGTTTTGATCATATTTTTAGAGTATTTGGATAAACTTTTCGCAAATGTAACCACCACTAGTTTCAGAACAAGTCCTTCAAACCACACGACCACATTGGTCAAAACATGCTAAAGATTCAACAGATTGAGCTCTTTACACTCTACAAGGGTAAACAGACCAGAACCCAGCAGACAAAGTAATATTGACAGAAGCAACTCTCCTAAAACTGGTTCACATAAAAAAGGCTCACATATACTGTACACAAATCTAACCCAGCACTTTAATAAGATGGCATATTTAAAATGTCTATTATCTTGCTATAGCAAACAACTGCTACTTTAGTGCTTATATCGCAGCCTGGTCTGCGACAGTTATTACAGCTCCTCCGCATCGGCCCCACATCCACCCCTGCAATTCAACAAGCAAATGGAAGCATAGCATTGTAAGGAGTGATTAATATGGAATCAGACAGGAGGCATTCCAGCAAATAAATAAAACCATCAGTGAGCAGCAGTTGGATAGATCCGCTGACTGTCCTGACCCCCAACTATTTAACACACACACACACACACACACACACACACACACACACTCAATTACCCCCTCTATTTTCCCCATTCTCCATATCTGCCTTATCTGGATAAACTAAATGAACTCAATAATTAAATTCACCGATTAATTTTTACAACTGACAACAGGCCCCGGCCTAAGGGACGCATCTATTTTTTTCTCCCCGGACCAACAGAATGAAAACAAACTAAAACAAAAAAAGTAAAACAAAAAGGTTAAAAAGTAATTAGTGTGTGGTGGCGTATGTCTGAGGCGGTTTGCAATTGATTGCAGCATTGATCTGGCCAAATTAGAGTTGTGGTAGAGCCCAAATGTGATTGCAAAAGGCAACTCACTGCTGCTTGACTGCTGGGCTTTGTGCTTGCTCTCAGTGATCTGTCCTGATCTCACTCCACTCTCTCTCTCTCTCTCTCTCTCTCTCAGACACTCACATAGGCTGCCCTTCATGCAGTCAAAGCCTACAAGCATCTGCTCGAAAGCATTAGAGAGGGTATTTGTTGAAGTTAGGTTGATGTAAGTGTCAAGTAGGATTAACCTTAAAATGCTTTCTGAAAAGACTTGCCATAGCACCATTATCTATTTGGTATGTACTTATGAATTTTACGTCATGTTGGGCTTAATATTTTAAATGTAATTGCCAGCAATGTACGTATAGGTGTTCTTTTATGCTGTTCAGGACACAGAGGCTGTGCATTTGTCTTCTTTACCATGTCATTATCATGCTCAGCATGCATTCTCATTGTTAAATGGACATCATTTAGTCTTCCACACTACTTTATATCTCAGTTTTCTTACTTTTTATTTTTAGGTGCTTGTGTTAACATGAAATCGGCACACTTGTCTGCACGATCACACATTTGGGTGGCACGTGGACCCGATGAAGAGCCGATGAATAAAATTATGTCATGGAAATGTTGGTTGTAGCAGTGCCAGCGTATGTGCAAGTAAATTGGACAAATTACCTTATATTAGGACTGCAACTAACAACTGCTTCTCACAAAACAATTTCACCGCAAGGTCCATTTAGCAGCTGTTCTGGAGCTTTTGATCACACAGCAGATAGTTTGCCCAGTTGCCATTTCCTTAGGAAGATAGTTTGATTTGATCAGAAGCTCCAGAACAGCTGCTACATCGACCACGTGGTGAAATAAGTTTGTCAAGTCTCCAAGTCTTCAAGGCCAAGAATCAAATTCCAGTTGCAAAATCAGACATTTCCAATATCAATAAATCTCTTTTTTTTTCTTTGATTGTTTAGTCTTCAAAATATCAGAAAATAAATTTAAAGTGCTGATCTCAATTTCCCATACCCCAAAATGGTGTCCTCAGATCACTTGTTTTCCCCAACAAACAACTGTGTCTCAATTTACAATATAAAAAAAATATTGATATTGCTGTTTGAATATTTGATTAGTCAACAAATTTTTTAATCACTGCCGTACACAGAGAACGTTTTCAGTATATCACAAGGTTGATTGTCTTGCAGACCAATACAGGCCAACATCAGCTATTGTTGCCATTTCAGGCTGCTCCTAGTCATAAGCCTAATTGTTAGCCAACTCCATTTAAATCCATAATGATTACTCTGTCTGCATCTGTTATGAAGAAGTAGAGTTAATTCGGGTAGTCAGGACAAAAGAGGCTTAGTGGCCCGTGTGGAAGAATTGTGCATAAATGCAACTGCACAGACAGCATCTGTAATTTTGCCATCAAATTGCAGGCAGAAATGCACAGGGAGTTCTTTCTGGCTTTCAGCTGAGATAAATACAAGCAATTATCTAATGATCTTTGAAATAACTTCCTTAGTTAGTCCAAGTTCTCATATTTAGCTTTTTGGCTTTTCCCCTTTCCTTTATTGTGTTATATATCTTTTTGTGCACGCTATAGGTTTAAAAAGTGAAAAAACCCAAAGTCCACCCCAAAGGGACTTACCATCTCCAACAGAAAACACTGTTCACAAACTGCAAACTACAAACAGCTCTATTGTAGTCCAGCCTACTACCATGGCGAATGCTCGTCACTTTGTAACACGTTATAATGCTCGCCTAGCTGCTAGAATGGCACGCCCTCATACTCTGCAACTGACAAGCTAGCAGTACTTACTGCACATGTGCGACTCCCAACAAAGATGGTACAGAAGTGCGATGTCTCACTCGGTAGCTAAAACAGAGAGCTCAACACACAGGGTGAAACGAGGAGCTGCAGCAATGTGCAGTACAACAAATATAAAATATATTTTTATAAAAATATATGTTTTTTTCTGAAAATTAAACCACATAAACCTATTCTGGTACAACCTCTAAATACAATTATGAACCTGAAAATGAGCATAATATGAGCACTTTAAGTGTAAGCCATTTGATCAATGCGACCCGTGTACCCTTAGAGAAACTACATAATAAAGAAACACAGCACAGCATCTTCCGTTGCCTGACTTGTGTATTGATCTGCAGGGAAGTGCGCGGCTTGCAGAGTCTGAGCTGAAATTACTCAAATGCTGCAATTACACTCTACAAACAGAGCAAGCGAGTGGCACATTGCTGATCCTCCCAGACAAAACTAGTCCAACAGTTGCTGAGGAAGAAAGACGGCAGTGACAGATCACAGTGTTCCAACGCCTAATGAGAGTGCCTTGTTTTCAGTGAAAAATGAGTAGGCCTCGTCGCTAGGGCAGAGTGACCGACGGATACACGTTTATGTCAGGCTGTCAGAGTTGCTGGACCTGCATTGTGAATGTACAGGCACATGTGGGCAGGTAATGAGTCATTGATAAACGACATCAGAGAGGGAGTGCTTCTGTTAGTCTCAGCTGTAATCTCAATATGCAAACACACACACACACACACACACACACACACACACACAGACAGATAATGTTGGTCGAGGGGTCTGTCTGTGTTTGGTCTGTCTGTCAGGATAAACCTTTGGTCTATAGTGAAAAATGCTTGACATTACTTAAAGGATCAGTTAACACAAATGACATGTTTCCCACTCACCCTCAGTGAAAGACATGTCATTGAGAACATTTTCAAGCAAAGACAGTTAAACAGACTGGAAACTGTTGGCAATAGTAACCACAACATTATTTATGAGGACAACTTGATTATTAAATGTCATTTATCAGTGCTGTGAGTACAATGAATATGATTCAGCTGACCCCCTTGGTATTTTGCTGCTGACAAAAGTCAAATAACAAAAAGTCTCCGCAACAAAGACACACGTGTACAGTATATGTCTAGATATCAGTAAGAGTAAGCATTAAATATAGTTGTGATTTTGGTGAGCACACTTTATAGTACGAAATGTATGACAAGGAAATTGATTGACCGTTTCAAATGAATTGTAGCTGCAACTAAAACCTATGTAATCCATAGCACAAGACGTAAAGACAAGACATATGAAAGAAACTGCCAGTGAGTTGGGGTTATTGCTCTTGTTTTAGTAAAAATAAACTAAATTCTAGATTTTTACATATCTCTATTATCCCTATTCCCTAATGTTTAACGCTACTGACCAAAACCAAGGGAAACTGCACTGGGAACAGGTCAAAAACAGCCTTATACATTCTCACTTAGGCTAGCCTGTTGCTAAATTTCCAGAAAAATAAAATGTATATATGTATATCATGCTCAAACCTCGATCTCCAAAAACATTTAAATTGTTTTTGAATAATTGCTTTCAGAGTCATTGTTTTACATCAATCATAGTTAGTGTGAACACACAACAGGTGTTAATTAAGCAACAGAAAGAGGTACTCCATTCAAGATTTGCAGTTATATTATATTAGTTAAAATGTCTTAATCCCAATGCGAAGAAGCTTGTCTATGTTTACCTAAGGGCCCAGAGAGGCTGGTGGATGATATGTGCTATTACCATAAGGGCAGCTGAAACGTGTCCAAAGAATGGAAAGAGTGTGAACCTCATGTCAACAAGGTAGAAAGGCCAGCCTTTCAAGAAAAGTTTTTCTTTCAAGCACATCTGTGGTTCAGATTTCTATGTGTAAGGCCAACAGAGAGTTCAAAGCTGAAGTTCAAAGCTCTACTCTGAGATACAAAGACAAAACTGAAGGGGAATTTCAGAGCAAGACGCAGTTTGGCATGCATGGGCTGATAAGTTCGCCTGAGGGTATAGACGATCAAATACACACATTTGTTAACACATCATACTAAAAAAAACATCTTGTTTCCAAGTCCTAATCTTGCATGTGCATACTATTCTAATGGGAAAGCATATTTTCTCTTTATATTAGTATATTTAAGCATACCACTTTATCCTAATAATTGATAGACTGCATGAGTGCTGTGTCTGCGACCATCTGGGTAGATTGCTCGGAAAAGCATCACTTAAATACTTAAAAGCTTTAAACGGAATTGTAAAAGCATTGCTGTCTAAGCTGATGTCAAGGATGCACTCTTTCCCTTGTCCCTTGTCCACTGATTTAGAAGCCAGTAACAGACAAACACACCCTTAAAATTTGATTAGGGTTCAGCCTCTGTGAATGTCCCGCAGGATAGTGATGCACACCGACACAACCAAGAGCTCCTCCTGTCTACTGTGTCTTGTTTTACCGTAGAGGAGCATCCTATGAAAAGTAAGATCTTACAGCATCTTCACAACCAACGCCTTACTCCACATTCTCACTCCGTCACTTTGAAAGGTGTTAGATTGCAGGTACTCTGTGGTGGAGGGTGTGATGGTGGTGTGGGTGGTCAGAAGTCTGTGATGCTTGTGTGATTACTTTATGTGTCTACTGTATGTTCATATGTGGTATGGTGTAATGGTATCTTAAAGTGAATTTTTTAGGTTATTTTGAATTTTGCCCTGCGGTAGTTCTATACACTACACCTCAGCTTTGCTGGTGTGTAGTGTAACTAGCTGGTGTAGTACGAGACCAGCAATGCTGTGTTTAAAAAAAGATACCTCTCACATTAAACACATGACATTTAACATTAAGTGTATCTCTGGTACATAGTCTGTTCACTATGTTGGGAACCCACTGTTTTCCCACAGATTAGGAAGCAATTTGTGGCGGTGGGTGGGTGTCGCCCCATGTCACCGGGGGGTGGGGGGTGTATCAAAAACTCCTACTTCAATGCCTAATGAATCTATGTCTTTCTCTCCCCTGTCTTTCACTGGTTGAAGCCTGAAAATATTGTAAACAAATTAATAACATAACTTATTACCCTGGTCGGACTGTTCAGCTCTGTTTCGGACTGATACCTCCGGTTCAGGCTGGTCCTCCTCCTCAACACGTGCCTTTTTCAGTCGCGGAATATACTTTTCAATACTCTTCTGGATTGAAGCAGCAAACATTCAGTGTAAGAGTAAAAAATGACATAACATTATTTATAATATGTTTATTTGATTCACAGCTGCTACATATAATGTTTTAACCTCGACAACCCAACTGCATTTTACCGCAAACTTGCTTTCTAAAGCAGGCGCAGTTGCTTGTTTGCTAAGAGTTGGGTCGGTGATTGTGAATGTGTGATTGTGCAAAGGTGTTCACGAGATAGATACCAACCTTCCATGAACTTGTGAATTTCGCCAGCCGTCTTCTCTCCTTGATGGAGACAGACGCTGTGTGCACGGTGGGATCGATGGTGTTATAAGCCTCCAACGTCACCTCACAGGCACTAACCCTCACCGTAACCTTAAACATAACCATTGCCGCGGTGCCTGGAAGGTGACGTTGGGGGCTTAAAAAAAACCCAACACCGCACGGTGGGAGGAGCTGTGTGTGTCTGTGTGAGCGAGACACAAGTGACAGAGATGGGGGAGAGCAGGGAAAAGAAATGCAGAAGAATGTATTTTAAATAGCATTTAAAAAACAAACAAAAAAAAGAATAATGAAACGCAATGTGCAGCAGCCGGTGTTGATAGTGAGGCGCACCGCCACACAATGGTCTATGTGTGGGAAACACTGGAACCAGTTCCAAACATTTTCAGTATTGTGCACCTGGGATTAGTTTGTGCGATACTGCAATATTTGGTACTGATCCGATACCAGGTAAATACAGGGCCAATATCGCCGATAGGATACTGATACCGATACTTTTTTAATAATTAAGATGGATTAATTTACATGACCTTTAGCCTAAGTGTTTTTATGATATTACATTTGGATTATTAATAAGTTAAAACCCAGGACAGAATTTTCATTTGCTTGTATAAATTTGTTGTGTTACCATCTTACAGCCTTTTTACAAATTATACAGTGTGCCGTTTTTTTTGGGGGGGGCTTTTATGGCCTTTAATTGATAGGATAGCTTGAAGACAGGAAAGGGGAGAGAGGGGGGGAGACATGCAGCAACGGGTTGCGGGTCGGATTCGAACCAGGGCCACTGCCAAGGACTTAGCCTACATGGGGCACACACTCTACTGGGGGAGCTAGAGGTCGCCCCGTTGTTTCATTTTTGGCCTGAATATCTAGCCACACAGCGCTCCTCTTCCTCTCTGCCATTCTTCTGTCCTGCTCGTGTGTGTGTGAGCTGCTGTTCGCCGCCGGGGCCTGGCTGCTCGCTTGTTTGCCCAGCGCCGCTGAGTCACGTGACGGTACAACATCAAATCACAAGAGGGGGGAGGAGGAGCAAAGTGTCCCTGCTCCACGCTGGGACAGGAGCGGCCCAGACACAGACAGCCAGGTCGCTCTTTGATGAAACCGCAGCGGTGCATACTGGAGAGAAACTAAAACTTACGTATCGTTCTCATTACACTGGTATTGATCAATATCGATGTTGGAATCGATATTATCAATATTTGGATCGATCCGCCCACCACTATCTGGGATCACAACCACTTACCTTATGACAAAGTCACCGTTAGGCCTCTTGTAGTCTCGCTTTGCCAGACCTTCCTCCACAGCGCTGCGGAGGAGGGTCTGGCTAGTCCTCACAGCATTCCGAGATGGGAGAAAAACCTGCTCTAGTTTATTGGCATTTCTTTAATCCAATCACAATCATCTTGGGCGGTCCTAAGCTCCCTACGGAGTCTGAAAAATAGCCTCGGGAAGGAACTTGTTTTGGTGGAACAAGTGTACGTTCAAAAGTTGTTTAAGTCGTGCAACAGAAAACTCAGATTGGACAGATAGTCTAGCTAGCTGTCTGGATTTACCCTGCAGAGATCTGAGGAGCAGTTAACCATAGTCCTCAGAAATCCACCGGAGTGGAAGGTAACGGACATCTGTGAAAAACATGCAACCTGCGGGATTTCCTGTGGCACCGGAGCAATCCCGGAAGTGGAACGCTGTGGATGTAGACTAGGCCTCTTGTGGCTGCTTTTGTAAATATTTGCTCACAGTGCGCAGCACAAATACTGGTCCAGCCAACACTCAGCTGATTGAAAAGAAAGTCATGACTTGCTATATTTACCAGATGTCAAACTGAAGAAATGGCACAAAATCTCCTGGTAACATGGCCAAAGAAGTGATTGTTGATTGTTTACAGCAGTGCAATTTATCCAGAAGGTCTTTAATGCTTACACCCTGAAGTGTCTTTTTAGCTCATATTTCTTCTTGTTTTGAGTTATTTCTAATAATTTATTTTTCTCCTAACATTACATCAAGCCAGCCCTGTTCATGTCTGTTTGCCCTAGTTGAATTTCAAATGCAAAGACCCACAGAATAGCTAAAACGAGAAATGACACTAATGAGGTTATGATATATAGAGACGCTAAGATACTGGTGCATTTGCTTGGTCTGTAAATGGATTTGCTCGTGACACACTTATGATCCATCTCAGTCAATATTTTGATGTTGGTATTGCAGCATGTTTCCATATGAGCATCTTTGTTTTAGGTGCTGACACCTGGTTGAATGAGATGGAATTGATTTGAAAAAACATTGTTGAATGTGTCTAATTTTCACCTTTACAGCCATGTGTCAGGACATGTGTCCTCCCGCTGAGAAGTGCCGGAAAGGTGTTGATTGCGTTGTCTTGATTTATGTGTTTGATTAGATATCGGACGTTCGTCTCAGAGGACGCAGGCCCCAACACGCTTGTTGCCACGGTGCTGGCGAAGGACCCTGATGGTGACGGGATCACGTATAAGATCACCACGGGAAACGAGGAGGGCAACTTTATCATTGACAGCCAGAAAGGTTAGACCTAAACTCTTGTTTTTCTGATCTGGTTCTCATTCTACTAAGTGTTAATAGATTTTAGTTGTTTATGAGTTTATTATTATTAGTTGGTTATGAGTTTATTCCCATTCTCACCACATTGCAAACACGGCAGTACACAGACATCTTTATGTGCATACCACACACATATGGCTGAGAGGGGGTTTGAGGGAATGGGCTAGTATGGGACAGCATATTGAGAGGATTGCTGCTAAATCAAACAGATAAAAGCAAAATATAAAAAAATAACCCTGATGTCTCTTTGTCCTCTGGGTACGACCAGTAGTGCCCCCTCAGAGCCTTTTTCTCTCTTCTTTCTCTCCCTATTATTGATGTAATTGTTGTTATTTTTTATATAACAATCATATGCTTCCACCTATTTATCTCCTGTCTTGTCCTATTAATAGAATAGAATAGAACTTTTGGCTGCTCAGGGGCCTGTCATTATTGTGCTATTCACTTGCGTTGCACAAACCCTGAAATCTCCACAAAGATTGCTTTTTTTCCAGTTATTTTCACTGTGCTTTGCTGTCTGCCCTCCCTGCTATATTTACGTACACCATGTAAATGTAAAAGCTCTGCAGTTTGTCAAGCGTGCCTCAGAGAGTCTTGAAAATATGCTTCATATAGTGTGCATATAGTATAGTTTTATGTCATTCACCATATTCACTGTCCTGTGGATGAGGATGCCTCACCAGCCATCCTCTTTCTGCAAGAAGCTTTGTCAAGGATATTTAAATCCTCACAGGTCACGTCATGGAGACGTTATAATAATCAGCCAAAGTAAGAGGAGCGCTTCCACAGTCGCTATGTAACTAAATATCATCTGAGGTTTATAGTCCCACATCTCAACTTTATCTGAGGCAGTAGCAGCAATGCCAGAAGCAACGTGAAATAGAAAACTGCGGTAATGACGGTGTGTGTGTGTGTGTGTGTGTGTGTGTGGTTCGACACCTTTTGTAAATTGCAACCCCCTCTGAATCTGCACATCGTATTATAGGGTAATACGATGACTTTTACAAATTCAATTACTCAAAACTTCAAGGCACAATTTCCTCTGTTCACCAGCAATGACATTCCCTGTCAGTATAGTCAGTATACACTGATAGTGGCGGTCGTTTTATCGAGCAGGGAGGAGACTTGTAGCTTATAACTCGATTCCATCTGCTATCAGATGATAAGCGCAGGCTTGCTCTTATATTGTTTGGCTATCATGTGCATTAAGTCACATTGACCAACCTTCCGCTCATTAAAGGTTAACTTTTTATTTCAAGTTTGTTTCCTCAGACCGATGAGCTTTAATAAAAGTTCAGTCTAAAAGCAAAGTTAAATGTCCGTCTGGTTGGTGGATCTCTTTTGCCTGCCACATTTGTATTTATTATTCCATGTGCATGCTGTTTATCTGGATGCCAATGGCGTATTGGCATCAAGTAACACGTTGATCGATTTAGCCACATATCTGTTAATCCATAGGATAACTATAATGGGTGTGTATCAATTGAATAAAACATCCTGTTGTAAGTAATGCTAAGAAGCGGGAATAATGCAACAAATATTATTTTCACCGTGGATTTGTATTCATATTTTTTTTTAATTCATAGATTAATGGTTTATTAACTAAACCAATAACTAACTACTGTACTGACCTAGTTTAGTTCAAAATAAATATCCTACCATCGTGGCTGTAATGGGGAGTGATTAGGAAAGACGCAGCAGAGACTGCATTGTTTTGGTTTGAAAATACCTATTTACAATACTTGATAACAACCCACAATGTTGGTTTCATTGACAATTTTTATTTCTTTTGTAACCGTCGCTCTTTTTATAGGCTTGATGGAGTTCACCCAAACAGACTAGGTTGCTCGTTTTTAGCAGTCAACCTACAGCACGCTGTACAGTCCGCCCCATGTGCGTGACTATTTACCCCACACGCCGCCACTTCCCCGCAGTCTTCTTCTTCTCCGCCCACCATGGCAGCTCCCAGGTCGATCACCTTCACCAGCTCCCCCCCCGTGGCCTCATCGTCACCGTACGTCACCGAGGACGGTGTGTCCTCCAAACAAACGCTCTGCTGCCTATTCACATACCACCTCTCATTGTCCAACTGCATCCCTTCACTATGGTCAATCCGTATTTTGTCATCACGTCAGCACAGCAATTCACAGCATGCCAATTTGCCCAACCTCTGTCCCCTTCCCCAGTCCTCCCAACTAATCCCAAAACAACGTCATCTGAACATAGCCCTGCTCAACACTCGATCGCTAAGTAATAAATCTCTCATCCTGAATGAATTCATTACTGACAACAAACTGGACTTCTCTGCATCACCGAAACCTGGCAGAAACCCCCCAGGACTACTTCTCACTCAACCAGATCACACCAACGTTTATCGGTGTTTTTTGCCCCCAACAGCTCCTTCCAGGCAGCGCTGGGGTTAGGGTTAAGGTTAGGGTTAGGTACCTTGGAGGCAGCGGTCGCAGCGCTGCCTGGAAGGAGCCATTGGGGGCAAAAAACACCATCGAGCCACACCAACAGGATTCACCCACACAGACAAACCACGCACCGAGGGATGGGGAGGTGGCATTGCCAGTGTTCACAGAAAGGACATTAAAATAACCACCATCTCCTCAAATCCAAACCCCACCTTTCTCTCAGATTTTTGGCATTTTCTGTGCTATATCACCCTCTGTCCTCATCCTTGGAGATTTTAACTTCCTCAACAACATCAACTGCAAATCTGCCACTGAATTTCTGGAACTGTTTAACTGCTTCAACTTCTCACAAAATGTTAACTTCCCCACCCACACTCATGGTCCTATCCTCGATCTGGTCTGCTCCACTGGTCTTACAGTTAATCATCTCTCCAGCGTCAACCTCCCAAATCTCAGACCATCTTGCAATCATCACGGACATCAACATCCCCATTCCTTTCCCAAATGACAAGCGCAAAATCTCCTTCAGGAACCTCAAATCCATAAATCTATCTGCTCTCTCAGCTTCTCTCTCCAATTCAATATCTGCCTCCCCCCTCAGTGTCTTTACATTTGTTGATGATAATGAAAATATTACCTATCACTAGGGTTATCCATTAAGCAATTTTATCAATTATCAAAGTTGTTGAAAGATTAATTTTCTGTTAATTGACTAATCAATACAAATAAAAAATTGCTAAGCCTCTATCATGATTGACAGGTCGGCATGTAGCCATACTCTTAAAGCATCCCCTGCTTTATCTTCTATTATAAAATAAATGGGACCGTAATTTAATAAATGAACATCATGCTGTATTGAAGAAGACTTCTAGTACTATAGTCTACTTTATACTAGTGATTGAGACCTGAAAGTGTTTACTGAGGTAAAAATTCAAGTGAGAAGTTTTAATATTAGTATTAGTATGAAGTATAGTATTAATTTTCCAATAGACTTCTATAGAAACTGAGTACCTACTGTAAATGGGATAGACTGCAGATTTAGGGAGCTTCCACATTGGCTTAAATTTTCAGATCTGGAATTTGCCGCTTGGGTAAAACACTCAATATACATGCAACACAAATCCGAGCTGCTTTAAGTGTGATGATTTGTCCTTCTCCTATGTCACTATAACAATACATGTCTTTTTTAAGCACACCATTATTAGTAGATAGATTTATAGGAAATCAACTGACATATCCACACATGCAGACACACAGAGGGAAGTGAGCCTATTACAGATTCACACAAAGGCACTACACAATTTGTCCGCACCAGAGCGTGTGAGCCAAAGTGTAATGCTTGTAATGTGATCCAATATCTTCTTTTAAAGAGCCCAATATTTGGTCATTAAAACCATTTTATGACTCCTATAATGGAAGGCGAGCACGTTGGATTCTGCCCACCCTCTCCAACCCATCTCATTCTCTCTCTGTTACTGCTGAAAATCGTTTATTGCCTCTTCTCCTACCTCGTTGCTCCCTCCCCACCACCCTCCCAACTCATCCTAAATGGCCGACAATTGTTTTCCTTCCTTCCGGCAGAAGCAGCCCTGCCAGCCTCCCTCTCCATGTTAATTTGCCTGTAACTCACCCCAGAATACAGTGCGTTTCCCTGAGATTTAAGGTGCCCATTAGGATCGGAGCAGGTCGGTCAATATGATAATCACGCTCTTCTATTAAAACCCATAAATACAGAAACACCCGCTACCCTCCTCAGAGGGGAGCAAGTACTTACTGACAGCTGAGGGGAAATTCTGGCGCCAATAAACAGGCTTCGATCCTTTTTTTTTTTTTTTTTTAGCTAAGTTTTATGGCATTACGGAAAAGAGTATTTCCTTGAAAAGGAGGCAGTAGGTAAGTTTTTTCTTCAGTGAAGGATCCTACTTGGGGTAGCATTAGTCTGTCTTGTTTTATTTCTATTATTTAGTCTTTCCTCCTGAACTGCTCGCCTCCATCTATTGTGTTTGGTCTGATGTGCTGACCTGTGTCTGATCCTGCTTTATGTAACAAACCCACATTGTTTTGCCCTTATTCTGCCCCCTGGTTTCGTCCGGCAAATAAATAGTTTTTCTCACTTTCGCTCCCTCACTAGTCCTCTTCCCTCTCTTCTTTTAAAGCTCCTTCTTTGTTTGTTTTTTTGTCTTTCTTTCATCCCTTCTCTTCACTTTTCCCTCTTTCTCTCCCAGTCTCCAATCGGCATGATGTTGACTGGAGGAAGCACTCCCTCCCTCCGTCCCTCTCCTCCTACACCCCCACCCCGATTTGTCCCCAGTCCTCTGTGTTGTCTCTCGCTCATCCCTTTCTTCATCTTTCTACTTCCTCCCTCCTGGCTGTCTTCATGTGAAGTGACGGCGGCTCACTGACCCCCGAGGGAACATCTTCTCCGTCTCTGATAAGCGATGATATGTGCTGGCCCTTTCAGCAGCAGGGCAACACTCAACACACTTGTAGACATGGAAAAAATAAGCACACTCTTCCACTGTATGTAGGCATACATGCAAGCACACACACGTACACAGACAGATGTACACAGACAAAACCAGAAACATGAACAAACACCTACATGTATACATAGAATTACACACAGAACTGAATATGTATGTATGTATTGTATGTGTGTGTGTGTGTGTGTGTGTGTGTGTGTGTGTGTGTGTGTGTGTGTGTGTGCATCTACAAAAATACACCCAGAAACAAACCCTTCATTCACTCACTCACTATTCCCTATATAGTGTTTATTAAATAGGGAACGACCAAACCAGATTTCGGACACTCACTATGTCCCTAAAACAAACTGAGCACTCGGGAGGGTAGTAAAAGGTTGTATCAGGGTGTCTGCAGGGTTTTAAAAAGTATTAAAAGATAGTAAATCAAATTAGTAAAAATTAAGGCCATTAAAAGGTATTAAAAGGTATTAATCGTCATTTTACTAGGTATTCATTTTTTTAATAATCTTTTTGCAAACTATGAGTTGTCAATTTGTTTTATTATGTCTATTTAAGTTGACAGCTCAAATCAGCTGTGCATTGTGGGTATTTTATAGTAGACTATATAGTGAATGAAATTAACCAAGGAGAATTTGAATACCACTTCAAAATGGCAAACACTATATAGTGCACTATTTCCGGAACAGTTTCGAACACAGCTATAGAGAGACACACATACCACTGGGCCATAAACCATACTACAGGGACACATATCTCATAGATTAGAACAGACGCTTGCTGTATGCTTTGTTCTTGGAATGTCCTAAAACCTTTTCCATGTCCCATTTTCAACCACTTAACCAGCATGTGTTGCACTCATCTAAGGCTTTTAGGCCCTATTAGATGTTTATGCCAACCAGAGTCAGAGCAAAGCAGGGATCGGACTACAGGGCGCCTCCGGTGCTCCCTGTATATGGAACATAGCGAGCAGCCAGTAGCCTCTCTCTGTGTCTGCCTGCTGCCTTTACCGAACTGGTCACATTTATCTGGCCTTCTGTCTCAATTCATTAAGCATGAGTGCACTCCGCTGCGCTGTTGGAGCAGCGTGGGTGGACAAAGGGACTGGTGGTAGAGTGCTTACATTCTTAATGCATCTTTGTTATGAATATACATGTTTTTTTTTTTTATTCTAACTTGTGATTCTAGGGTTGAGCTTTCTGATATTAGAAATACAAATGAAACTGACTACTATTACTAAACTACTATTGCTTTACCTATTACGTTCTGCAGTTACTGCTGCCATTACTATGGCTACTTTTACTACCACAGTACTAGTAATGTAAAAGGTCCGTTCCCCTAAATTACTATTATTTAAATTATTATATTATTAACACAACGTATTTTCTCACTTATTCCCTCTGTGCCCTAGTGCCCTCTGTTATTCTGGACAATCCACAGAGCACATGGTCATAGGGATATTTCTTTCAGTAGAAATGAAAAGTGTTTACTGTGAGATCTGTAGATTAGGTTCCAGTCACCTCTGTTGTATCACGGTGACCATGTTAGGTGCATGGCCCTAGGGATGGCAATGTAAGTTGGCCTCTCCACCACTGTGTTTCATACTGAAATATCTATATCTAGCTATTGGATGGATTGCCATGACATTCACACAGACATTCATGGTCCCCAGAAGATGAATTGGAATTACGTTGCTGATTTCCCTGATTTATTCTATAGTCTGTTGGTGGCATTACCCTCACCCACTGAACGATCTCATCAATTGTCAGATAAATTGGCACACTGTTTTGTACAGACATTTACGATTCCCAAACTCTACCTCGTACGCCACCATGATGTAGACATTTGTAGTTTTACGTGAGATATCTCAACATCTATTGAATGGATTGTAATACAATTTGGTACATACAGTTATGCCCCACTCATGATGAATTGTGATCCCCTAACTGGTTTATGATCAAATCCCTGCAGGACTGATGCCATTCCCAGCAGCCTCAGCTGTACTTTGTGTTTACCATGTTGACCTAGGTAAATCTCCTAAACAGCATGATGGTGTTGTCAATGTGAGAATGTTAGCTTGCTGACATTAGCATTGAGCTAATCAGTACAGCCTCACATATCTATTAGCATGGCTGTCAATTAGTCATAGTCTTTAGGTGGACCAACCCTTTAATTTATAGAGCATCTATCAAGCAGTGTTAGTCATCCATGACATACTATACAGTGCCCTCCACAATTATTGGCACCCCTGTTTAAGATGGGGTCATGGACTTCTAAAAATTCTCCTATTTTTTTTAAACAACATAGAACTCAAATGCAAAAAAAGAGAAAAATCCAACCTTTTATTTAAGTACATTACTTTGGTGGTAAAAAAAAAAAAATCGCATTTAGAAAAAGAAAACTTGAAATCATGTGTCCCACAATTATTGGCACCCCCTAACAATTCCGCTGAAAAAATTTAATAGATTTTTTTTTAATATATTTTTTCTGTAGTTGCTAAAGTTGGTCAGGGTATCTAGGAACTTTTAAATAGTAATTCATGACTTCCTGTTTCCCTGGGGTATAAATATGACGTGACACAGAGTCCTAATTCTCTTACCCATTTGTCAACATGGCAAAGACAAGAGAACACACAATTCAAGTAAGGCAGATGTGTGTCGACCTTCGTAAGTCAGGCAATGGCTACAAGAAAATAGCCACTCGCCTTAACTTGCCCGTATCTACAGTCAGAGGAATCATTAAGAAGTTTAAAACAACTGGAACAGTGACAAACTAGGCTGGAAGAGGTCCCAAGTTTATCTTGCCACAACGCACAGTGAGGAGGATGGTAAGAGAAGTAAAAAAAAGTCCTAAGCTCACTGTCACAGAATTGCATCAAAGAGTGGCATCTTGGGGTCACGAAGTCTCAAAGAAAAACCATCAGACGCTCTCTACATGCCAACAAGCTGTTTGGGAGGCATGCAAGGAAAAAGCCTTTTCTCACTAACACTCACAAACGTAAAGGTCTGGAGTTTGCTAAGCAGCACTGGGACTTCAACTGGGATTGTGTGCTTTGGTCAGATGAGACTAAGATTGAGCTTTTTGGCAACAAACACTCTAAGTGGGTCTGGCGTAAAACAAAAGATGAGTATGCCGAAAAGCACCTTCACCACCGTGAAGTATGGTGGAGGATCTGTGATGCTTTGGGGCTGTTTCTCTTCCAAAGGCCCTGGGAACCTTGTTAGGGTGCATGGCATTATGAATGATTTGAACTACCAGGACATTTTAAATAAAAAGCTGATGGCCTCTGCCAGAAAGCTGAAGATGGGTCATCACTTGGTCTTTCAGCAGGATAATGATCCTAAACATGTGGCAAAATCTACACAAAAATCGTTCAGCAGTCACAAACTCAAGGTCCTCCCATGGCCATCTCAGTCCCCAGACCTCAACCCAATCGAAAACCTGTGGGGTGAGCTAAAGAGGAGAGTGCATGAGAGAGGACCCAGGATTCTGGATGATCTAGAAAGATTGTGCAAAGAAGAATGGTCAAAGATCCCTCCCTCTGTGTTCTCCAATTTTGTGAAATGTTATAGAAGGAGATTAAGTGCTGTCTTGTTGGCAGAAGGGGGTTGTACAAAGTATTAACATCAGGGGTGCCAATAATTGTGGGACACATGATTTAAAGTTTTTTTTTTCTAAATGTGTAAAAAAAAAATTTTACCACCAAAGTAATGTACTTAAATAAAAGGTTGGATTTTTCTCTTGTTTTGCATTTGAGTTCTATGTTGTTTAAAAAAAAGGAGAATTTTTAGAAGTCCATGACCCCATCTTAAACAGGGGTGCCAATAATTGTGGAGGGCACTGTATATGCACCACAATAAGAATAACTGTATATTTAGCAGCTATTGTACCACTTGCTGTCCATAATACTAGCTCATAAAGATAAGATGATGTCCACATTAATTGCAGTATTGAAATAATCTACATTTAAATGGATAGTTAATTTATTTATCTTTTGTGACTAGTTTGTTTTTACCCAAGTCGGTTTGCTCTTTCTGTAGCAAACAATTGTTCTAATTTTAGTCTCATTTTACCTCAGTATTTTTATTTTTTTTTATCACGATCTCTTGTAAGCCCATTGTACAATGCAACCCCTATCAGCCCCCAGCCATGCACCGTACAATAGCCTATTTTGGTTTGGATAATGAGAAATTGGGAGCACACCATCCAGGCTACTGTCATTTGCATGAACAAATTGCCTTTTCTTTTTTATCAGAGTTAAGGTGTCCAGGTGGGAGATTTCTCTTGAATACATGTAGCTGCTGAAGTGGCCAAACCATAAAAGTCAGCAACAGCATTGAAGAAATGTCCATAATTAAAGCCTGTTCTACATTAAAGAAAGAGCAGAGTGAACAACATGAGTCAGGATTTAAATGCAAAAGAATGGGATGCATCCTTGAGTGTATCATTGGGTTATGCCTCATACAATAGCCATGCTGAATTGACTTCCACTTAAATACTGAAATCGGCCTGGGTCTTAACATTTTTTATTCTGAAGTGTTTCCATCATGGGGAGGGCGGCTGTGGCTTAGTGGCAGAGTGGTCGCCTGCCAATCGGAAGGTTGGTGGTTTGATCTCTGGCCCTGCAGTACCATGTCGAAGTGTCCTTGGGCAAGACACTGAACCCTGAGTTGCCCCCGATGCTGCGCATCGGAGTGTAAATGTGTGTGAATGTTTATCTGATGAGCAGGTGGCACCTTGAACGGCAGCCTCGACTGAATGCGTGTGAATGGTGAATAGTTCCTATTCTATGTAAAAGCGCTTTGAGTAGTCGTTAAGAATAGAAAAGCGCTATATAAATACAGTCCATTTACATTTATAAATACAGTCCATCATGGTTATTATCTACTGAGTGAATGTACCCTCAGTGTATAGGCACCTTGCAAACCTTGTCTATTTCAAATATACTGTAAAGCTGATTCATATTCATAATGGGGGTCATGGCCTTAAGTTAATATCGAAGACCGCTTAGTTAAATACACTGACGGTATATTTGAAATACTGATGTTTGGCTTCTAATGTTATATGATGATTTTATATTGATATAAGAAAAATGGTTTTGTTGGCATTACCTGGAGATTCCATGAAATCTCAACAAACCCAGTTAGATTAGGACTGGGCACCTTTTCATTTGCACTTCCTTTCCCCCCACATTTCCTGTCCTGTCTCTACTGTTATATATCACATAAAGATTTTTTTTTGTTAAAAAGTAAACTATATTACATTACATTATATCTAAAAAGTAAGTCTATATTCCTCAAAATTACACATTAAGTAGGGATGGGCGAAAAGGCCTAAAATCCATATTGCGATATATACATGCAGCCTCTTGTGATAACGATATATATCGCGATGTATAAATTATAATAGAACCATTTCAGACCAGGTTACATAGACCCTAAGGAAAACCAAACTGCTAAATGTATTTTTTAAAAGAGAAAGAAACATAGTATGTAGTTTTGAGAACATTTATTGTTCAAAACTGTAATTATACAACATAATGTAGATAAATAAAATTCAAGTACACTAGTTGCAGAGACTTTGACAAAGAAAAAGCTTAAAGTATTGGGTGTCTTC